>JAMWYP010000099.1:0-462859 GCA_025563575.1 Acacia pycnantha | reverse complement strand
AGAGACACAAAGACAAAACACACAAAAGCGAAAACCTATGCTAGAAATTGACCTAAACAAGTCCAGAAACCGTATCAAATGATTTTTAAAATTTTTGGGACTTGGACATGGCAACTCCTAGACTATTGGGGAACTCAAAAATGGAATAAAAAAACTTCAAAAATTGAAAAAGTGGTCTAAACGATGGAATTTGGCAAAACGGAGGATAGCCCTTAGAAAATGAAACATTTTCAAAGGGGGTCTAATGATTTGCCATCTTCTATCACTGTACCAAATTTCAGCCAAATCGAGATACCCCAGAAAAAATCACCCTATTGGAAATCAAAAATCGAACTTAAAACAGCGAAAAAGTGGTCTAAACGTTGGAATTTGGGGAAAATAGGTGAGACCTCACTTCCTTTTAGGATGTCACTCTTTCTCAGAAGGCCCGATTCCTTGTGAATAAGACCTGGTTTGAGTGATCTATGTCAGAAAAATTCCTATCCGACCACCCGAACCACCTAAACCCTAGTTTATTTACAATACATTACTAATCAAACCGATGCAAATTCCCAAGAAACGGCGCCATTTTTGGAAAGAGATTTTCCGTGTCTCCCCAATTAAACCAAGTTCGATTAATGATTTGCAGAATTAGGGAACCTGAGTCGTTTCCCAACGAATTTGCAATGGGTTTGATTAACAACAACAAAGAAACAGTAATGGTAAAATTGGGGGTTTTAGGGTTTTATGATTCAAGCAGATTAAAACGAAATAAATTGAAATAAACAAACTATGTAGAAACAGATAGAAAAACGTTGATAGACTTAAACAGATTAAAACGACCAACCCAACGCTCGATTCCGTAATCATGCATCATTGAACGAAATATAACTAATCACGTTTGGTTCCGGATGAATCAAATCTCGCATTCATCCGAGAATCCCTCACCTAGGAGATCGTCTAGAATTTATTCGAACAGTGGCGTATCACTGTGTAATCGCACAACAACACTAAAACCTAGTTCGAATTCAGTCCTTGGGATGAACCAAACCGAATATTAAATCTAATATTCGAACTATTTCCAGAATTCGAATCCGATAAGATGAAAACAGAATTGATTAAGTTACCGATTAGGCACAAGTTCTCTGGACGAATCATGGAATCCTCATCATTGGGTCAATCACAGGGGTTTAGCCGATCATGGTGGAAAATCAAGAAAAGATGAAGAACGCGAAGAACCCTAAGAACATGCGAAGAACAGTTGAGAGAATTCAAAAACTTCTATTCTGATCCACTCTAATGTCAAAAACGTGAATGCATAATGTTTTTGCGGCTGCCTTACTTAAAAATAACCTAAAACGAAAATGGGCTCTAATGGTTTTAGCCCAAAACAGAAATAAAATAAAGCCGGGCTTAAATTACAAAATTCGGGTCCAAATAAAATCCAGAATTGTACATCCGACTTTGGCTCCAAAATTGACCGCCCTCTTGACCGAATTGGCTCTTGATGTCTTCATAACAATTGTAGCTCTCTGAATCATCTGAAATATGAGACAAAAATGAGGTAAATCCGATGTCTGGTTCAAGAGTTATGGTAGAAATAGTGAAGCAACACAAAACTGAGATTTTATTATAAAAAATGGCTAAAATGCAATAAAAGGCCAAAGGCCCAATTAAACATAAAAGCCATTATTTATTAGCTAAAGGGTCCTAAATTATTATTCAAGAGACAAAAATAAGTGTATAAAATATTCAATTATCAATAATATTTTGAGGATACAAAAATATTATGATAGAATTATTTATGGGAAATTTAGCCTGGATAAATTATAAGGCTAATATTTGGAATTTAAGGCATATTTTCTCATAAATTAAGGATAATTAGTTAGGGAATAATGTTTGGCCTAAATATTTTGGAGATAATATTTTATGGCCTAAAGAAATTATTGGAGAAAGAGAAATCCTTACATGGAATTAAGGATTGATTTTGATTTCCTAACTATGGTTTTCAATATTAATTAGAAAAAGAGAATGTAGGAATTAGTGATATTATGTGTGTTGGATTATTCATGCAAACCAATATCCTCTCTTGTCCAATATCAACTTCAGATAGCACAATTAAGCCTTAGCAATACACACATCCAATATTCATTCCATTTTCCTCTCATACACTCCTACGGACATAATAAACACCACACACACACTTAATAATTATTCACTCCCTCCCTCACAAAAACCCACGGCATTAAACACACACAAACATTCAAAACTGATTCATTCCTCTTCTCTCAATATTCTCCACGGTTTAAACACATCACACACACATGCAACATTACAAATGGCAAGCATGCAATCAAAACACTTGTCACATACACATAATAACACCATTCAAATCTGATTATTTCTTTCTCTTTTTCCCTTAATTGCCACGGTTATACACAAAACACACACAACACAAAAATCTGATTAGCTCTCCATCTCTCCTCACATCTCCACGGTTTTCACATATACACCCACTACACAAAAATTCTGATTCACTTCCTCTTCTCACATTCAAATCTCACATCCTCTCAAATCCTCTCAAATCCTCTCCTCCTCCATCTCCACGGATCAACATCATCAACCTCCAACAAATCCGTCTTCCTCTCCTTTCAACATTCACGGATAAAAGAAGATAAAGTAGGTGAGTTGGAATCTTATTTGTAATATCTTCAAATTCCTACATGCATGTTTTGATTTATGGAGAAGAACTCACATGCATATGGATTTAAGGTCAGATTAAAAGGCTTGAAGAAGTGAAGGTGACCACAAAGCCAAGGACAAGCTATAGTGGTAATATCATCCACCTTCTTCACAAGTTTTTGAAATCTCAAGTTTAAAACCCAGATTTTGCAACCTGTGGTAAAATCATAGAAATAAATGAAATTTGAGAAATCTGAGACCACCAAAGTGTTCCTCATGAAAAATGGAGTGTGAATATGTTGGTGAATGAATTTTTAAAGAGATTTTCGTACATAAAATAATAAGCTCATTAAGGAAGTCAAAACTGCCAATTTTGGATATCCTGAGTTCAGTCGCTTGTTTGTGTTTTTTGAACAAGTGAAAGTCCTTTAAAAATTCTGAAAATATTCCAGAAGATAGAGGACATGCATATCTTTAAAATGGTGGGTATTTTGTATTTTCTAAGCTATGGTCAGAGATAAATAAATTTTACAAAATGACCCTTAGTTTTGGAAATAAATCTGGACAGTTGGTACATTTTTGGGATCTGGGAATTAATGGAGTTTGATTAAATTATGGAACCAATGTTCCCAAAACCTATACTTAATAAGGAGTTCATATATTTGTGAACCACCTCAATTGGACATCTAGAACTCCAGATATGAATTTTCAAATATAAGCAATGAATTGTGGAAGCTTAACAGGATAATTAGAGGAAACATAAAACCTGGGAATTATTTGACATGTCCTAACCTTTGAAAATATTTTTCTATGAAATTGGAATTTCCTAGGAACACGTGAGAGTTGACGGAACCTTCAAACGAGTTTTTTGGAATTAATTAAAAATAGTTAAAGTTGCTGGACTTTTAAGGACAGTCAAAGATAAAGGCTGAAAGTAACAAGTTTAAGTTACTTAATTAAACCCTAATGAAATAAGGGTTAAAAAGGAAAATAAACATTCATTTTTATTGGTTCTAAAGGTATGGTTATATCCTTAGGTCCAGAAGGAGAAGAAAAGAAATAACTTCAAGCTACCATGACGGTTGACGAAAGAGGAGCTTGTCTAAGGACAGTAGTCCTTTAAAAGGTAGTGGGTTACCTTACTTGCATGTATTTGATAGTATTGCTTGTATGTATATGTTTGATTGTTATACTTGCTTGCTATATGTTTAACATACTTGAATGATTGAAGCTCTGTTTATAATTATGCTATGGCTATGAGTATAATGCATAAAGCATTGAGCATGCGGATATGTCATTATGTTAACATGAGCTTGTGCAAGGCAAGTATATCATACATTAGCATTTATCTTGCATGCATTATATGGTATTGTCTGCTACTGGGATTCCTCAGAATCTCACCCTCCACTACCAACCAATAGACAGGTGAGCACAAGAAGAGAAGTGTTGCACAAGGTTCAAGGCGGAAGCGTTGCTTGTAGGCGGCCCAGCGGAAGGACAACTTGAAGAACCGAGGGGCTACAGTGATTAGTGTTTAGTTGGTTTTTAATTATCACTGTCTGTAAATGAATGTAAATGGGTATAAGCCCTGAGAATACCCCTGTTATGTAATCAATTTAAATTCTGATGTATCAGTATAACGAACTATTTCTGATTTTGCCACACTAGCTACTGCATAAGAATATGACAAGTATGCCGGCACCCTCGGGGGTGTTATAGGATTCATCAGGAGAATCTGCCCTCTGGCTTGATGATAAGACTTAGTTAATCCCATTAGGAATTGCAAAAGTTTTTGCTCTTGCATTAAATCCGAATAGGCTTTTGACGTATTGCAGGTGCATGATGGAAGTGTAACAAGTGCAAATTGCTCTTCCCATAATTCTGAGTTTTGAAAAATATAGAGACAAAGGTAGAACCTTGATGATGCGAAGTGAGTTCACGATGTAGAGAGAATATTCTGACTCCATTCTTTTTATCAAAACGTTCCTTGAGATCATTCCAAACATGGGGTGCATTCTGGAAGAAAATCATACCGTTAGCTAATTCCTTGGAAATCGAATTCAGGAGCTAGGAGAGGACGACGACATTGCATCTTTCCCATTGAGTATGGAGTGTCGAATATTGGTCCTTTTTCCAGCAGGTGCCATCAACTAGACCAAGTTTGTGCTTTTTGAGCAAGGCAATCCGCATAGCTCTGCTCCAAACAGTATAGTTCTCGGTGCCTGTGAGAATTTGCTGAATAATTGAAACCCCTTGAGTGTCAGGCGGATGGAGGAACAAGGGATGAGAAAATGGAATCGATTCGGAAGATGGCAACAGCCCATTATCCTCCGTGTGGGATGACGACTTGCGTGAATCCTTGTCTGCCAAGAGAAATATCAGGGGTTCAGATAACCGGTAGCGGTGCAAATGAGGGTCTGGGGATTGGAAGTGTATTTTCCACAATACTTGCCACGGGAGCTGGGGTCAAGAAACAATAAGAGACCCTTCACGGTGCTCGTATCGCACAACAAGACGAGGCTGGTGCGAGAGCTAGGGGGCCAAGATTCATCAGAATCGCTATGGTAACACTCCGATCGCACAACCAGACGCTAAGAACAAAATCAAACGAGGTTGCTGCGAGAGGTAGGGTTCAAGAATCTCCAGGAAATCCCCTTTTTGTCGATGCTCATATCGCTGTAATCAAAGACTGAGTCGGGTATGCCCAGTGGGTGCTCCACGAATCTTGCGCTGTAAATGCAGAAGGAACGCGATGGAGAGAAGAAACCCGACGTGATGCATATGTATGAGGGGGAAACCCCTTCTTGGTTAATTGATTTGGGTGCTCCACGGATCTTGCTTATTGGACATGAAGAAAATCAGTCTTGGGCCAAATCTTGAGTTGTGGGCCGTATTGTCCTGTGAAGCCAAGAAACCGAAGGAGATTCAGAGTGGCTCTGGTACCATGTTAAATAACTGAACTTGATGACTTTGCACCCAATAATTACAACTAGAGTGAAAAGAAATATAATCCATATATTCTTAAAATTGAGTTTACACCACTGAGTCTGATACAACAACTGTACATCCTATTTATATACAACTAAGATGCACAACACTTCAACGAAATAAACTAACTAACTACTTATATTTATTTATTTACAAATATGTGTGCTTATTTATTTCTAACATGATTGAATGGGATTGGACTGGAGTTAAACATTTTTGAGTCAAAATTCAAAATTAGATCAGGAATTATTTTTAAAAAAATGGGTTTTGGGACTTCATTGAAAAAATGCTGAAAATATTTTTTTAAAAAAACAATAAATACATTAATAGTTAAAATATACATTTAATTCTCCATGTTTCCTTTTAGTTTTTTATGTTTATAAAGTGCATTTTAAATTATATTTCTAAGTTTGAACACCGTTATTATCATTTAACAGAAATTAACAACTCATTAAATTTAAGTGATAATTGTATAATTAAGCGTGACAAGTCATCTTACATTTTAATAGTTTTAATATAATATTTATAAATTTTAAAATGTGTAAATTTTAAAAATATTTAAAACGAAAACAACTATTTTTGTATCCTTAATTAGTGTTCTAGGTTTCATCCCAGACTCATCCCTGTGCCATGCATCTCTTCCCTGCAACAAAGCAATGAAAGCAGCCTTCGATGATGAAGTCACAGATGAATTTCGAGGAGGAGATGTGTTTCAAAGGTGATGAGAAGATGGGTGGACTTCTTTCAATTGATTTATTTTTATTTAAAAATATAAACAAATTAAGTTTGCTGAATCACCAACTCCCAGTGAGGACACTTCACGATGTTAAAGTTGAAGGCAAAAAAAAAAAAAAAAAAAAAAAACTTTATTATAAATTTAAGACACTAAAATAAAACATAATATTACCTACTTTAACAAAAAAAAAAATTACATATCAAAACGTACAATATATTTTCAGACTATCTGTATTCGTATTTATATAATTCTTCCCTTCTTAAATATAAACCATTTTCACTATATTTTATCATAATTCCATTATTAGAATTGTGTAAATTTTGCTTGAGTGTTATCTTTTCTTCTAATAAATATCATAAATTTTTTTAAAAACTATATATTCTCTTTATATATTTTCAGTAAAATTTTTTAAGAAACATATTTTTAAAATAAAATAAATTCTTCTTTTCGATTAATAATAAAATAAATTCTTCTACAAAAAAATGAATTCTTACAAATATTACTTACAGTTTCCATCATAAAATACGTCACATACATAAATGACTATGAATCTCTCCAAATTGATCTGTTATTATTTTATATTATAAAATTAGCATGCTATTTTCCCCCATTAGAGGAAGTGGCGGTAGCTCAATCTGCAGGAGAATATTCTATAAGCTAATTGGATTCAGACAAGCTGTCATCAATTTTAAAAATGTTATGGTGAAAAGGAAGTGCATAAACACATTGAAAGGTGAAGGAGGTGTACACGTGTTGGCTTGCCATTGGGCAGAATCGATCCCAGCCGCCTCAACTGAGTCCACATTACATGCTCATTTGTTATATGCTTCTTATGTGTTCATACCTCTATTAGAAGTATGAGTGTGTGTATATATATATATATTGCTTTCTGAGATGTTTTTTGCACTCAGTATTTTAAATTAATTCGTTTCCAGTTCTGCATTTGTCTGTAACACCAATATCATGGAAACTGATTAATTTGAGATACTGGCATATGGATGCAAAAAACATCTCAGAAAGCCGCATATAATTTAAATATAATATATAAAAAAAATAAGAAAAATATGCTCATACCTCTAATAGAGGTATGAGTACATAAGAAGCATATAACAAATGGGCATGTAATGTCGACTCCACCCTAATTCTAATGGGAAGCCGTTTTCTGCTCATCCTTTGAAGCTTGAACGAGTTGGAGAACTCGCCTTTTGGATGAGCATTTGGGTCATCTAGATGAAATCTAAATGGTTTTGATTTTATTTTTTTAAGAAAATTATTTTGATGGGTGCAGAATCTAAAATAAAGATAATTTCGTAGCTAATATTTTTTTTTTAAAAAAAATGATTTTTCCATTTTAAAAAAAGTAAAAAGTAAAAAAGAAAGAAAAAGAAATCTTAACCTTCCAAATTTCATCTGAACGGGTCAAACGCTCGCCCAAAAGACGAGCTCTCCCTACTTGTCCTTTGGAGTCCTTTGGATTTCAACGTCCTTTGGTTTCAACTCCACTTTCTATCCTAGTTATAATATTCTTTTGCTATTCCTTACAATTTTTTAATTTGAAATTTAGCGACTCCCGAAATTCAAATTCCTTGCTTTGATGCTCTACTATTGTTGGAAAAGTTCGTTTTCTAATTTTAATATTAAGAATATTTATATAATTTTATTATTTTCTTTTTTATAAATATAGTGGATAGATAACTAATTTACTAAAATTAAAACAATTAGTTAAGTTACTTATTTATAAAAAATGCATTAGTTTCTAAAATATCTCTTTTAATCATTTGCATTGGATGACTCTCTCTCGATAGAAAACCCCTTAATATTTACAATTAATAGGGAGAATTTATGGAAAATAAAATAAAATTCATTGCCTCCAAGTTTTCCTCTCAAATCTCCTTCGTCAAAATTTTCTCAGGATTAGTTATGGCATTCACTAGTGGAAAAAAGGATTTTAAGACCGGACGAAACAGGTATATTAGGAGCGGACCCGCGACAGGTCTTGTTCCAGGCGGTATTAAAAGTCACCCTATTAAGACCGGACTTAGAACCGGTCTTAAAGAGTTTCTTTAAGACCGGACATTTTAAACCTTCGGTGTTAAAATTCGTACTAAATAGATCTGAAATATTTTTTGTTCGGTCCTAAAACTCAAACTTTAAGACCGGACAAAAACTAGACCGCTCTTAAAAGATCCGAATATTAAGACCGGACAAAAATAAACCCGGTCCTAAAAATAGTAATATCCTAGACCAGATCCCGGTCTTAAAAGACTGACTTTCAAGACCGAATGTTATATACATCCGGTCTTAAAAATTGAACTTTTAGACCACCTTATAAATAGACCGGTCTTAAAAGACCAACATTTAAGACCGGCTTAATACCTTTAAGAGCGGTCATAGATATACATCCGGTCTTAACAATTGAACATTTAAGACCGTCTTATTTATTTGCGCTCTAAATTTTCCCGATTTTTTTTCCTGTTCTGTTCTTCCTGATCATATATAATACACAAAAATCCACAAATCCAAAACAGCACATAAAAGTCGATATACTTTAAGCTACAAGCTATGAACATGAATAAATTGAATTGGGAAAAAGAATACAAATAATTATCCACCATGAGTTATGTGGCCTTAAGTCTACAACAGCTAAAGTAATTTATACAATAAGCTAAGATATATTACTAATTACAATCAAAATGAGTTACAATACAAAGACGTAAATCAACATACATGTAGTCCAATATATTATTCACCATGCCTTCATCCGATTCCCACCCAACAACGTAACATGCATCCTCTTTTATAACATGCCCCTTTGAATCGGATCCTCGCCACAAAAACAAAACAAGAACAAATTCATAGTCAGCGTGACATTATATTGTTTAATTAAGAACGTAACATAGAAGGAATATATAATATATATAGTTAAAACCTTAAAGTTTTCTAAGAATTCTGCATATGAATATTACCTTATGAATTGACTCTTTTATAAAGTGATATCCTCCCATATCCCTTCTTGATGATCATTTCTTATGCCGGGTTCATTATCCGCTTCATCTTCTTCGTTCATGTCCGATAGACCCCTTGAAAAAGGAGTACTCTCAGGAAGACCATAATTTGAATGACTTTCCTCATCAATATCAATGACCCTCTTTCCTTGGAGAGCTACAGACCACATTTTATTTTCTTGATCGGTGATATAGAACACTTGTTTCGCATGGTCTGCCATAATAAAAGGTTCATCTCCAAAACTTCTACTATTGACATCGACTAAAGTAAATCTTAGCCGATCGATCTGAACACCATTATTGACATTAACCCACTTGCAATTGAAGATGAGAAATCTAATTTTGACATAGTCCACCTCCCAAATCTCTTCAATAACCCCATAATATGGCATGACTGCCAATTTAGGCCTCTTATCTTTCGAACTGGAGAAGTGCATAGATTCACCTCTAACATAACACCACTGTTCGGACCGTGCTCCTATCATCTAGGGACTTCGTGTAAAATGTATAACCATTGATCACATACGAATTCCAACTTATGACTTCAACCTCGACCTTTTGTTTGAACCATTTTGCAAAAGTTCTGTTATGCTCCCTAATCAACCTTTGTCCGGTCATTCGATGGTTTTCTTTCCTTACAGCTTCTTTATGTGCAGATATGTTGGCTTGAACTTCATCAACATTATTCAAGATGTATAAGTGGACTTGTGACAATTCATCAGGATCCACACTCTTTACCGAAGCCCCACGTCTACCCCCTTCAGCATGCTGACGGCGTTTTGGAAGCCCAATATGTCTTACTTTGGCCAAATAATTTTGACAAAATTCCATGGCCTCTTCAGAAACATATTTATGAACAATTGATGCTTCGCCGTGCAGCGTTCTTCACATACCCTTTTAGGAATTTCATAGATCTTTCAATAGGGTACATCCACCGTAAATGGATAGGGCCGCACAACTTTATCTCCTCACTAGATGAACAATGAGATGAACCATGATGTCAAAAATGAAGGAACAAAAAGCTTTTCAAGGTGGCACAAGATAAGATATCCTTCATTCTCCAATTCATCCAACTTTTCAATCTTGAACACTTTACTACAAACCGCATTGAAGAAGAAACAAAGTCTAGTCAAAACGACCCGAAGATCATATTCGGCGATCCTCGAATAGCTACTGGGAGTAGCTGTTGCATCAAGACATGACAGTCATGAGACTTTTGGCCTACTAATTTCAAGTCCTTCATCGAGACAAGCCTCTTAAAATTTGAAGAATACCCCGAGGGAACTTTTGTGCCATGTAAACACTCATAAAGCTTCGTTTCTCATCCTTAGACAAAGTATGAGAAGCCGGGGGACAATAAGTTCTCTTCCCATATGGCCTTGGATGCAAGTCTTCGCGTATTCTCATTGCTTGCAAATCCAATCTTGCCTTCACACCATCCTTCGAACTACCTTGTATGTTGAGAAGCGTGCCCACAATACTATCACATACGTTCTTCTCCACATGCATGACATCAATACAGTGTCTCACATCAAGATTGCGCCAATAGGGAAGATCAAAGAATACATATCTCTTCTTCCATATATTTGTTTCTTTTCTACTCTTTCCAAAGCTTACCGAAGATGACACCGATATTTTTAACCTTTTCATACACTTGCTCCCGACCAATGCCACCAGAGCTTCTTCATACTCTTGGCTACAAAAAAGGCCTTCTTTAATCGACGATATGGGTGGCCCCGTCTAAGAAATCTCCTATGTCCAAGATACACCGTCTTTCTTCCATGTTGAAGTTGATGGTAGCATGTGCCTTCTTCACAAACCGGACATGCTTTATGGCCTTTTACACTATACCCTGACAAGTTCCCATATGCTGGGAAGTCGTTTATAGTACAAAATATCATGGCTCTCATTTTAAAGACCTCCTTCTTGAAAGAGTCAAAAACATCGACACATTCTCCCCACAACTCCTTCAAGTCTTCGATCAAGGGCTCCAGGTAAACATCTATGTCATTTTCGGGTTGTTTTGGTCCCGAAATCAACATAGACTGCATGATGTACTTTCGTTTCATGCATAACATAGGAGATAAGTTGTAAACAATCAGGAGTACAGGCCATGACCTATGTATGCTGCTAAGGCTTCCATAGGGATTCATGCCATCCGTGCTAAGGCAAGCCTGAGGTTCCTAGGTTCTTCGCCGAAGTTCAGAAATAATTGATCGATCTTCTTCCATTGAGAAGAATCGGCCGGATGTCGAAGCTGTCCATCCGAAATCCTCTCATCTGCGTGCCACCTCAGATTTTTTGCATCATTTTCATTCGCAAACAACCGCTTGAACCTTGGTATGATTGGAAGATACCACAACACTTTTGCAGGCCCCTTATCTGACTTGTACCGTGGGGTTTCACATATCGGACAACTCGCTTCTCTTCAAACTCTTTTCTATACAATACACAATCATTCGGGCATGCATGGATTTTTGTACTCCATCCCCAGTGGACAAAGTATCTTCTTAGCATCATAGTAGCGATGCGGCAACACGTTATCAATCGGAAGCATGTCCTTCAAAGCCTCAAGCAATTCGAAAAACTCTTGTCGCTCCATCCATGACGTGCCTTCAAGCTTACCAATTTCAATACAGCGTTCAACAATTGGTATTTTTTACACCCACGGTATAGCGGTGTCTCTGCATCACTACACATATTACCATATGCATGTGATCGCTCAAAAGCCTCTTCTCCTACATCACGGATAATGTCCTCTATGCGATCATCCATATCCGTGTCATTATCATCAAAGGCCACTTCCCCATGGCTTTTCCCACTTGATGGCACTTGTTCACCATGCCATACCCATACTGTATAAGGCTTTCAAAATCCGTGACAAATTAAATGTGTGCGTATAACTTCAGGACATAGTCGACACTCATTCAAACATTTTACACAAGGGCAATAATACTTCCCCCATCATCATGGGCATTTTGTTTAGCAAATTCTATAAATTTCCTAACCCCATTCTGATATTCAACACTCGTTCGTAAAGCATCTATCCAACTGTGATCCATAGTAGAATTCCTATATATTATAGACGAAAATCATTGATCAAACATAATCCGAAAAAATTGAAACTTGCATATAAAATAAGACAACTCCAAATGTAAATATTGTCTCAAAGAATCACTTTTACGGAGGAACTTGCCCATTAAATGCATAACAAATTAAGAATCACTTTTGGTCATAAATGCATCACAGTGAATCCAAGAACCAAAATAAATGCAAGACGAGGAAATTAAATGCAGGGATGAAGGTCTTGTGGACTAACTCGTAGCATATAAATTCAAATGCGTTTCTTGAGTCGTCTTACTTCTCCGCTCACGAACGTTGATGTTGCGGACAAGACAAGAAGAGTAACCTAAAAACACTTGTTGGTCGATTGGGTAGGTCTAAAGTGAAAATATAATCTTCAAAAACAATATTCATTAACAACAGAGAATACCCATAACAACATTACACCGATTTCGTTAAACCCATGAAAAACCAAGAACGATAAGCTGGAAAATAATAAAGTTTTAACCGAAACATCTCTTACAGCTTCGTCTATAGACGTTTAGCTAAGGAACCAGAGAGTGATTGTCGAGAGAGGTACGCGAAGCAGTGACGAAGCTGAGAGGGAATTTCGAGTCGGAACACGAGTATTCACTTTCGGCAAGACAAAAGATCGAGAGGGAAATTTAATTTTTCCGCGCGATAAAGATACCTTATTTAGCTTTTTGGATTTTATTAATACCGGTGATTAATTAAATGTCCGGTCCTAAAGATTAAACTAACATTTTAAGACCGGAGTTTTAAAAGTATACGGTCCTAAATTTTTATAAGTCTTTTAAGTTTTAAGACCGGAGGTTTATAAAACATCCGGTCCTAAAATTCAAATACTCTTTAGATCCGTTACTTATAAAATGTCCGGTCTTAATGGCCTTGGTGATTGCAATATTAAATCAATAAAATAAAGGATATATTTTTGGACAAAAAATAAAGGAAAATTGGAGAATAAGTTTCTTTAATGAATTACTGGAGAACAGCCAAAAAATTCATACAGTGTTCTTAATGTTTCTTACATTACTTCAGAATATATATGACGCACTGTCGCTGGAGGAGGCGCACCATATAATGATCTAACCATGGCACGAGCTTGAGGCGTGTATGCACCCCTACGAGCAATTTGCTTGTATCTAACCATGGTTTGAGGATTTGAGAAGTTGGGGCAGAGCTAGGAAGTGAGGAGTTAACAAGGACAAAGAGGTAGTGTGTGGAGTATATAAGGACAGATAGCAGGAGAGATAAACATCGATGATGAATTCATCAATTGGTATATAATGAATTTAATGTTTCTACTTTAAGAGCGTATTTGTTCAAAATATCCGGTCCTAATAGTCATTTACTTTTAACAAACTTTTAAGACCGAACTTTTATCTTGTATCCGGTCCTAAAACTAATTTTTAATTCAATTACTTTTAAGACCGTCCTTTTATCATATATCCGGTCCTAAAAATCATTTTTTAAGACCGATATTTTACTTTGTATCCGGTCCTAAAACTCATTTATTATTATATTTCAATTTATTTTTTTCAAGTAAGAATTTTTGGTTAAAAAAAATTACTTTTAAGAACGGATCTTACACAGTATCCGGTATTAAAAGTTCATTCTTTTCAAACAGCAGAGTCCCTTCCCCATGTTGAAATGAATGATTCAGAGTCTCTTCGGCTTCCACATAAACTTCCCAACTAGGCGTCTCCTCGTATTCTGAGCAAATATGCGTCTCCTCGTTAATGTTTCCGGCGTTTCACATTCTTCAGGATGGGTTCTCTATTTAAACCCGTTGTTACTTTCTTCACATTCATCTCCATCTCCTCCTAGAACCTCCACGTAATGGCTTCTCCACCACAACGAGGTCCTCCTACTGGGCGAAATCCTGAGGCACCTCCATATCCTCCTCCGTTGCCTCCGAACCCGAACCTCGCGATGCCTTTGGAGCACTGATAGCCCGCGTCGATCATATAGACCGAAGCTTGGGCCAACTGCTTTCAGTCTATCACGCCGTCAACAACAAGCTGAACGCGGTACTCGACGCCAATGACGTTAAGTACCATACCTCTGATGACGACGTCTCCGACCCTTCCCTCCCCTCCGACAACGATGGGGAGGATTAGAAATTTTTAAGTTTTTATTTTTTTTTTTTTTTTATTTTTTTTATTTTTTTTTGTACTGCTGCCTCACAAGGCAGCAGAAAAAAAAATATTAAATAAAATTTTTATTTCCCAATCGCCTTCCTTGTTTGCCTTCAACTTTATGTTCTTTTTTCTCCGACAACAAGAACAAACAAAACATTGTCCTCTTCGTGGTGATCAATCTTAAAAATTTGCAGAATAAAGTTAACAGTTTGCGACCATACAAAACAAAACAAAAACATTATTTACCTTTTTCGAATAAAAACAAACAGAGTGACGACTCTTCTCAAGTTTGGACCATCGTTGTCGTCCTCTTTACTTGTCTGTTGTGAACATTTTCGGTGTCCTTTTCGTTATCTTCTTTCTTTTTCCGACAAAAAGAAAAGGGACACCGATGATGATCTTCACAACCAGAAAAGTAGAAACGAGGACAACGAAGCACAAAACTTGAGAAGATCGCCAGAAACATGGTTGCCTTGAACCCTAATGATATGTCTGAAAACCGAAGCACCAACTCTATTTAAATGAAGAATATTAGGATCGGACGTATAATAAATCCTCGGTCCTAAAAATTAAGCCTTATTTTAAAATTTAAAGTTAGGAACGGACAACTAACAATTATACGGTCCTAAAGGTTTCGGCAAACTATTATAAAAAACGAAGTCTTGAATATTAGGACCGGACGCATAATAAATCCCCGGTCCTAAAAATTAAGCCTTATTTTAAAATTTAAAGTTAGGAGCGGACATCTAACAAATATACGGTCCTAAAGGTTTTGACAAACTATTAAATAAACGAAGACTTTTAAGACCTGACAACTAACAAATATACGGTCCTAATATTTTAGCTGTATATTTTCTAGACTTTTAGGATCGGATATTTGACATATATATGGTCCTAAAAGTCTCTACCATTACTTTTTAGAATTAGACGAAGACTTTTAGGACTGGATATTTGTTAAATATACGGTCTTAAAATGGACGAAAACCTTTAGGACCGTACTTTTAACAAATATACGGTCCTAAAAGTCGCGAATACTTTTCAGAGCCTCTTCTGGCTCATTTTCAACATCCGCCTGTACCTCAAATTTCAAGCACTAAATAGCTTTATCCACCATCCCATTCATTCAGAAACCCAAAATGGACACACACAAATTGTTCGAAAAAATAAACAAATTTATTATTGAATTACATTGCGTTATATTTACAAATGAATGAATTAGCTAGTCGAAAAAATAAACAAATAATGTATGTACAAAAGGCTATTGTTGCTACAGCTAGCATATATTATTTACAAAGGAATTAATTTAGGACATTAATCATTGTCCTGACTTAGCTTTTCTAAGACTAGTTTATACAGATATTCACAAAACACATAGCGTATGTGCTCCACTTCATCATCAGAAAATGGCTTTGTACAGGCAAACCTCTGTAACATCAAAGACAGAAACAGAAATAACACATTATTACGTGCATATTTCATATGTAACATTAAGCCATCAGTGACTGAATTCCGCCGCGAGAAGCCCTGTGTGGGCAATTATTCTTTCTCCCAATCTCCTGATATTTTTCCCTTATTTTCTGTGAATCAGGATTGAAAACAACTATATATCAATTATGAATTCCAGCCATGTCACTAACAGAAATTAGAGAACTTCTGCTTGATATGAACGTCAAACATTAGTCAAATTCACTTCATCAGGTTTCAACATTTTACTTAAGGAAGATGTAGTATTGTAGAAGAAATTGGGAAAACCAAAGGAAAGGGAGTTGCAACACAATAACATTCACATATCCGCACAGGTTAATAAGCAAACAAAAGTGCAAACAAAACTAAATATAAACTCACCGAGCTTCGTGAGTGGTCCGCTTCGAACAAATTGTTGCCAAGTTTGTTCATCAATAAATTTGTACTTGTCCTGTGGTTTATGGTCAGCCGAACCTCGGCAAAAATATAAGTGTTAGCCGAAAGATCTTAAACTTCCCGAACCGCTCAAAGACAATAAGACAATGTTGAGTCTTTCAACTTCTCGAATCGTGGACGGTGAATGTAAGCCGGATAGTGTCCCACATAGGATCCTTTATTGTTTTTGGTCCACATTTTTCCACTCATCTGTCAAAATGCTAACCTTGCTGCGTACTAGAGCGCCGACAAAACTAGTATATGTGCTTTTATTAGGACCGATAGGTTGCAAATTTTCATCAAAAAGAATCTCGAGCTTCGTCCTAGAATTCCGACTAAGGGATACTTCCATCATTCGTGTGCCGCTTCTACCACGGCGTGCACGGCGCTGAGGAGGCTCAATGTGAGATGAAGAGGGTTCGTTCGTCCGACCCTCACCACCAAACCAAGATCTCGTAGTTTCGGGAACACGAGTGGAATAGTTTTCACCGTTCATTTTCAAGACAGAAGAGAGGAATGCCCGAGAAAATGAGGGAGTAACAGAGGCTAACCCAGACGCAGGGCGAGGAAGAGAGGTAATGCAACAGAAGGGTTTCGCAACGTGAACATGGGTTCTTCAAATGAGAGTGACAAAAGCTTCCGCGCGAAGTAACGTTTATTTGGCGCTTCATTTTTAAGACCGGACATATACCTATATACGGTCTTAAAAGATAACCTTTAAGAACGGTCTTTCTATATGTCCGGTCTTAAAATTAATTAATTTTTTATTCAAACTTTAGTACCGGCCAAATTTTTTGTCCTATCTTAAAAGTCGAACTTTTAAGACCTGGTCATTCTCAGAACTATGGTCTTAACATTTATTAATTTTTTATTTAAACTTTAGTTCCGGACAAATTTTAAGACCTAGTCTTAAAAGTCAAAGTTTTAAGACCTATTATTATATATGTTCGGTCTTAAAACTTTAATACCTTTATATTTATATTTTTCCATATTATTTTGGAGTGTAGAAAATATAAGTCTGCCTTGATGAGATTTCTCCATAAAAGTAATTGATATTTCAATTTTTTTATTAACATTTTTAAGACCGGTTGTTATTTTAACAGGTCTGGATAAGATCTATGAAAAGTTGATTAGAATAAGAAGTTCTTTATATTTACAAATTTGCCACCGGTCATAGCTTTAGGACCGGCCGATACTTAGTCCGGTCTTAATGAGGCGTCCTTCATTGTGTAGAAGTTCTTTTTATTTACAAAACTGCCACTGGTCACACCATTAAGACCGGTGCTTCGATTATCCGCTCTAAATGAGGCGGTCTTATAGCCCTTTGTTGTATAAGAAGTTCTTTTTATTTATTAAAAACTGCCACCGGTCACACCTTTAAGACCGGGGAGTCGATGATCCGCTCTAAATGAGGCGGTCTTAAATCCCTTTTTTGCACTAGTGATTGTTTCAACATTTGTGGTGATAGTACTTTTAAGGCTATTGAATTGTGTTGGAAACTTCAATTTTTGGTGTTGGGGTGACAAGTTTCTTTTGGTTCGTCATCCTCTCTAGAATAAAAAAAAAAAATATTTGACATCTTGAACATTAATTCATAAGTTTTTGTGTGACTTTTATCATTTTAATCCCTAATTTGATAAAACAATCAAAATACAAAAGTAAGAAAAAAAAAGAAAAAAAAAACTTATGAATCAATGCTCAATAAATCACATTTCAATTACTTTTGCTCTGAAAAAAGTTTATGGTTATTTTTACACATTTGATATAAGTTAATAGCTATTTTGATACCTTAAACTTCATTAAAAAGCTTATAGTAATCGACATTTGAGACTATTAACGTCATGATAATTTTTACCCTCTTTTATATATGCAAATTGTCTTCAATTTAAAATTGCATTAGCTGAAGATATGCCATACTCGTATTCCTAAACAAATTGTAGGTACTATTGCCAATAAAGTTTACAATATGAGATTTTTTTTTTTCTCAAGGGAGAATTATGTATAAGGTCACAAAGAATAGATTTGAACTTAATTATCAATAATTTCCAATAACATCCAGAAACATGCAATGATTAGTTTTAATGTGAGAAATACAATACCTCTCTTATCAGTTATTATTAAGACTTTTTGATAATTAAGTTTATTACTTATCAACTTTCATAGTTCTCTTTTTCTCTGCAATTTTTGTTTGTTTTATTCTTTAAATAAAAATGAAAGAAGAATTTTGACAAAAACATGACGCAACTGCCAACCTGCCCGAGCCATTAGTTGAGAGCTGGCACTTTCAGTACATTCCAAATCCCAAATGCAAGGCCTTAATTTCAGGATCTAACTCTGACACTCCCTCCCACAACACAACGCTTCTGAATCGCACCATTTTCAGCAAATGTGTCCTCTCCGTCTTCTTCTCATCTTCCTCTCCGCCTCTCTCGCCGGCTTCTTCGTCCTCAGAAACCTCAAATCCCAACCTCACCCTGATGATCATGACGATTCTGACGAAGCTTCTTCCTCCGTCAAACCCTCTGATTCTTCCATCCCTGCATTTTCCAAGGTTACTTCATTTTCCCCCTTTTTTTTTTTTTTTTTCTTTTTTCAATTTCTACTTTTATACATTTGCAAATTTCCTTCGACTCTTCTGTGTTTTTTTCCCCAAATTTCTCATTTTGGTGATTCAGGTTCGGGTAGCGATCGAATATGGGTTCTGGACTTTCGTCGACATGGCTTCCGGTCGGTATCTCTGGAACCATCTTACCTCCCTCTCTAAGTCAAAGCGATCCACGTGATTACCTTGTTCGTCTGTTTTCGTTAATTTCGTCGCAATACTAAGCTTTCAGGTTTGGATTTGGTTTCGCTTCGTCGTCTTGATATTAGTCCCAGGAAGATTGCATATTATTGTAAAACTCATAGTTTAATTGGAAACTCTCAGTATCATACTTGTTAAATTGTTACTTTTGGTGTCGCTGGATTGAGTGGTAAATATCATTACTGAAATTGTCATTGTGCTCTTTAGAAAAAAACTTTATTGAGTTGCTTGTGATTGGCAAAATAAATATCAATACTGTTTTGCTGCTAGGAATTTGTTTCTTTTCAATTCATGAAGCACATGATTTGCAAGGGTAAAGAAATGAAGCGGAGGAACTTGATTGGTACTAACACTTTCAATTTCAAATAATTTTTACCTCCTTCATTTGCTCCCTCACTGGAGGTATGGCACTCTTTTTTCAATTGAAGGTCAATAAGGTTAAGGCGTTATTGGGTAACAAGAATAAGTTATCAGTTTGTCATGAGACAGATGTCTTTTGTATTGTGACAATCAAACTTGTCTGGCTTTTGTGTGGTCTGTTAGTTCTCAAAGATATTGATGGTACTGAACTACACAGAATGAAACTAAAGATGATCCTGGAATTATGCTTAGGAGGGATGCTTCTTGCTTGTCACAGTAAGAGCTTCATGCATAGCTTCTTTGTTCTTTAAGAATAATCCTGTGAGAATCAGGAATTTCTACTAATGTTAGACTGCAAGTATGTGTTTGGGGTTGCTTTATGCTTTATTCTGTGGGTGGGGAGATTCCTTGCTGAGAATTGAATATGGAAGAATCCATTTGGGGAATTATTTGTTCAGGTATTACTATAAGGAAAGGCCAAAATATGAATAGGGAATTTCAAGATGTAGAGGGTAATTAAGTCATGTTTGATAAATCACTGAATTGATGTTGTACCTTCAGAATGTCTTGCTTAGGAGAGTTTACCACTGTACATTGAAATAACTTTGCCCATGTCTCTTCTGATATAATAGAAAAATTGAAAGAAAAGAAAAAGAATCTGTCTCATCATTTTCCAATATCCAGTTTTTCTGAAATAGTTTCTCAGAAGTCCGACAGTGTTTTAAGATGCACCAAAACAAGCCTTAAGAATACGAATTAACCGTTCGTAGTTGTCTTCAAGAAGTGATTTTTGAAACACATCAAAGCATCGTAGTGTCCTGTCCAATTGTGACTATGAGAATATCCCTTTAAATTTAAGACAAAATAAAAACTGAAAATAAACCCACCAAGCAACGTTTTACTAAGGTAACTTGTCAAATAGGACAATGATAAGTGGAATTTGTTGTCAGCTACGCATGTGCTCTGAAATATTGGTGTGTGACGTATTAGTGCCAAATATTCTGTCAGTAAGTGGAGAATTGTTCTTATCATTATCTTTGTGATTCATCTATGTTATATATATCTTAGTTCACAGTCGCATGAGAATGTCACAGGATATGGTTTTTTATTTGCCACAACTTTGTGAGTGCCTTGATGATGACAGTGTGCTAAACTTATGAAGAGATTTGAAATGAGATGTTTTCCCCTTTAAAGTGTTTTTTTTGTTTTGTTTTTTATCTTAATTAATTCAGGTCACCTCGTTTGCCAAGCCAGTGTTTAAACAAGTAATATTTGATTATTTTTTTAATGATTTTACTTGTCTTTAATTTCAGGTTGTTCCCCTTGAAATTTTGCTTGATTGTACATAAAGGAAATAAAAAATGAAAGGAAAGGTTACTGAGTTCTAATTCAATTCCTCTGTTTCACCTGTCAGTTGTCAAAACTTCAGCTATATGATCAATAATTTTTATCAAGTGCAATGCAAACCAAGTGTGAATTGAGTAGAAGTCTTTTAGTTTCAGCCTTTTTAGGTTCATTTCATCCAACTTTCTTTGCCTGGAATATCAGAACAATCGAAGAGAAAAAATGAAAACAAAAGACTTCAACCTCTTCAACTTAGCTTCTTCATGTCGAAATGGTAATTTTTCATTTTGAACTTTTGCCCTATTAATTGGTAAAGAGGGCGGGTTTTGGAGTAACAGAAAATGTTGTTCCATGTGACTAAGATGTCATATTTAAATTTGGGAATAGATTCTTTGCTTGCAGGGGTGAGGCTACGACCCTTCATAGACCTTATCTGATGGGAGCCTTGTGCATTAAGTATGGGTGTTCAAGGTTTTCCTGTCCCAGTCATTTAGTCCCGGTCCTGGGCAAATTGGGACGGGAAAATCCCATTCCGAAGGAAAATTCAAGATCGGGAAAGATTAAGTTCAGGACGGGATCATGATCGGCCGATTGGGAATGAGTATCCCGTCACATCCCGAATTTATGTGTGTATATTTAAATATTATTTTTATAAAAACATTACTTTAAAATCCAAACAGTTATTTGCTAAAAAATTTGTTCTAATCTAGTAAACTACTCTCCCTTCTCGTTTATTCCCTAATAAATACATAAACGTTACATTATTAAATACGATTTTTTTTCCTAATCTAAAGGTGAATTTAGAAAAAAAAAAAATTCACACCAAATTTAAAAATAGGTTTAAATAGAAAATTTAATATACAACAATTTTTACCACTATAATTTTTATATACTCTAATTTGGAAAAAAACATATTCTTCCTTCAAATAATGATATCACGTTCAAATAGTTAGGGAATAATTATTTTTAGATTGAATTCTTTATATTTGAATTTGAGTTAATTTTTTTTTTTACAACACCTATCTCTATATTTCTTTTCAGAAAAGTAACACATATAAGACTTTGTATTGTTATTTTAATTTGTATCAATAATATTTTTTAAATAATTTATAATATAGGAAAAAAAAATCATTTCAATTTCAATTAGATATGAAATCTTGTATGATCTTAAAACATTAAAATGAAAATATATACATGTAGTTTCCAACCACATGAGCGAAGATAAAGGCGTATATACACATATATTCGCTTTAAATATTTGTATTGTACCAATGGGTACAATATGATATTTCTATCTAAATTATTCTAAAGGAAATACAGGAAATTTAGCGTAATTTAGCTCAAAATTTGGACAAAAGTCAATATAGAATTTTTTTTTTTTTTTTTTACAAAAAAAAAAAAGTCAAAATTTTCAAGCAAATCCAATCTGCATGGAAAATTCTCAAGATCGGGTGAGCATTACTGTCGTGAACCCTTCCTTGGGATGAGACCGAGAACGGAGTTTCTTGATCGTGTCCCATCTTGAGAACACCCCTAACACACTACCCTTTATCCTATTAATTGGCAATTAATTTAGCATGATTTTTTCTGTATCTAGTCATCTCTAGACGATCGAATTGAGCCTTGCAAGGTTGCAATGATTTTTCCCCCCTCACTACACTCTGTTGTTGATGTCGCTTCTACCATATACTCTCCGGCATAAGATACAAATAAACAAATTATGTCGATAAAAAAGTTCACTAAAGGTAATAAATGTATAA
Organism: Acacia pycnantha; assembly: GCA_025563575.1. Lineage (NCBI taxonomy): Eukaryota > Viridiplantae > Streptophyta > Magnoliopsida > Fabales > Fabaceae > Acacia > Acacia pycnantha. The sequence continues at coordinate 440,078 of JAMWYP010000099.1, read as the reverse complement.
AAATATATTTTATTTTCCAAAAATACTATGGAGAAAGAAAGTGATCGTGAAAAGAGACATTAATGTAGTGACATGGTTTTTTATTAGTGGGGGCAAAAAAAAAGTTGGTTAAAATTTTAGACATCCTCTGTTTGGCAGGAGGGGAAGAAATTTTTTTATGATTTGAATTTAAAAAAATTGAAGAAGTGGGGTTTTAAAACTTTAATAAAGATAAGATGTAAAATAAAAGAGTAAGAAAAATTGATTAAAAATTTCAATATCATTTTCTATTTTTTTTTTTTTTTAAATCCAAATCATAAAATTTTTCCTTCCCCTCGAAATCCTTTGTACCAAACATCTCTGAAAATTGTAACTTATATATATTACCAGAGATAGTGTGTATTTGTGTATGTTACACTATACAATTTCTTAAGAAAATGAAAATATTAATTCCTCTCGTCGTACTGCTATTTTAAGAAAATGTTTAATAATAGGTCTTTTTACCTTCCTCCTTTTATCCATTTAATAAGTATGAATTCGGAAATACCATAGTTGCTTGTATAGTTGTATTTCCGACATAAAAATATGGATAAGAACATTTTCTCCAAGGTTCTTGTGTTCAAATGTCTTTCTACTTCTGAGATGCATTTAGCAGGGAGATGTATATCCTGATTTTGGTGACAGGAAATACAGTGTTATTGGTGATTATTCGAAATTATAGTTGTAATCTCGATTATTTTAATAATTGAAGTCATGGTTAACCGAGAGTAATCATGATGCAAATGTGGAGTTTTTTTTTTAAGAAAAAAAAAATTAATAAAGACAATTTGTTCAAGAAAGTAAAATGATACAAACACATTAGGCTTTTCATAATATAAGAGACATTGGAGAAGAAAGAAGCCCAATGTAAAACCACTAACTAGAGAAGAAAAGAAACAGAAAGCCCAAAGCAACACACATCAATGCATAAACATTCAACTATGTTTGGATTTTTATAAAAAAAAAAAAAACTATGTTTGGATTAATTTATTTTAAGTGAGTTTATGTTGTATGAGGTAAATAATACTCCCTCCGGTCCTAATTATAAGAACTAGTTGACTTTTTTAGAGAGATTAAAGAAACTAATTAAATTAGCTTGGAGTAAAAATTTAATATACAACAATTTTTACTACTATAATTTTTATATACTCTAATTTGAAAAAAGAAAACATATTCTTCCTCCAAATAATGATATCACGTCCAAATAGTTATGGAATAATTATTTTTAGATTGAATTCTTTATATTTAAATTTGAGCTAAATTTTTTTTTTAGTTACCATTTTTTTTTCAACACCTATCTCTATATTTCTTTTCAGAAAAGTAACACATATAAGACTTTGTATTGTTATTTTAATTTGTATCAATAATATTTTTTAAATAATTTATAATATAGGAAAAAAAATCATTTCAATTTCAATTAGATATGAAATCTTGTATGATCTTAAAACATAAAAATGAAAATATATACATGTAGTTTCTAATAGGGGTGTTCATGATGCCCACCGCCCTGTTCGTCCGCCCGCGCCCAATGAAAAATTACCCAACCTAGCTGGGCATTTTTGCGGGCTGGGCATCGGGCAGGGTATGCCGCTCTACCCATTTGGCCTTGCCCAGTAGTGTATATAATATTTTTTTTTATTTTTTAATAGAATAAAAAATATTATATACAATTAATTGTTACTTTTACATGTAAATGATGTAATAATATTTTTTTTTTTTTTTTTTTGCTTTCTTGTAGGTGATTCTATATGCTTCATCTTTTTGACATTTTGGGGCCTTGATGCAACCTCTAAGAGTTTTGGATGTTTACAAGGCTTTTATTTCTATTAATTGAAATATTTAAAAGTGTAGAATTATGGATGTTATTTAATTTTTTAGTTACTTAAGCTATTTTTTTCACATAGGGTATGTCAGGGTATCGTCACTTGGGCATAGAAGGACCGCCCTGCCCAACCCATTATCGCCCTACCCAAAAATGCTAGGGCTTCTATCGAGCAGGGCCGGCACAGGGCTGCATTTTGCTGCCCAATGATCTTTCGGGCAGAGCATCGGGCAAAGGTCTTACCTAGCCCAACCCAGCCTATGAACACCTTCCAACCACATGAACGAAGATAAAGGCGTATATAAAAATACATTCGCTTTAAATATTTGTATTGTACAAATTGGTACAATATGATATTTCAATCTAAATTATTCTAAAGGAAATACAGGAAATTGGGCGTAATTTAGCTCCAAATTTGGACAAAAGTCAATATAGATTTTTTTATATATAAAAAAAAAAAGAGTCAAAATTTTCAGGCAAATCCAATCTGGATGGAAAATTTTCGGGACCGGTGAGTATTGCTGTCCTGAACCCACCCTTGGGATGAGACTGAGAATGGATAAATTAATTTAGCATGATTTTGTCTTTGTCTAGTCATCTCTAGACGATCGAATTGAGGGTTAGGTTTCTCTCACCATCTTTTTCTCATTATCCCTCATTATCTGTAAATCACATCCATCCAATCAATCTAAAATATCATAATACTACTTTAATTTTTCTCTCCTCTTCCCAATCAACGGTCCAGATCGGATGTAGAGAGATGAGGAGAAAATATGTTTATGAGAGGATCTTCTTCCTCAAATTAAGCCTTGCAAGGTTGTAATGATCCCCCCCTTCTTTTCTCTCTACGCTCTGTTGTTGATGTCGCTTCTACCATATACTCTCCGGCATAAGATACAAATAAACAAATTATGTCGATATAAATGTCCACTAAAGGTAATAAATGTATAAAAGTATATTTTATTTTCCAAAAATACTATGGAGAAAGAAAGTGATCGTGAAAGAGACATTAATGTAGTGACATGGCATATTAGTGGGGGCAAAAAAAAAAAAAAAAAACGTTGGTTAAAATTTTAGACATCCTCTGTTTGGCAGGAGGGGAAGAAAACTTTTTATGATTTGAATTTAAAAAAATTGAAGAAGTGAGGTTATAAAACTTTAATAAGGATAAGATATAAAATAAAATAGTAAGAAAAATTAATGAAAAACTTTCAACATCATTTTTCTAATTTTTTTAAATCCAAATCATAAAATTTTTCCTTCTCCTCCAAATCTTTTATACCAAGCATCTCTGAAAATTGTAATTTATATATATTACCAGAGATTGTGTGTGTGTCTATATATGTATATATATAGATATATACATATATGTGTATATATATTACTAGAGATTGTGTGTGTGTGTTTGTGTGTGCACACACGCACACACACACACACACATAACACACACACACACACACACACACACACACACACACATACATATACATTGTTACGGACCTATATCAGGCCCAATAGCAGAACGACCCAACAATAGATGTGATAGCTAATATAAAGGAGAATCCTAGCTCACCCATAATCAAGGAGTATCCTTAGATGTGATATAATGGTTAGGATGCTCGGGTCTGAGATCATGCGAGGTCCACGATAATCAACCTAAGGTACACTCTATAAATACAGAGGTCAAGTTCTAAGGTACACACGTTCTAATCTCTGAATTATTTACATTTCGTCAAACTGTTCACACACCCCACCCCCTTTGGCGAGAGCTTGATTGTGTACAGTGATCCTACGTTCTCCTGGGTGCTTGCCTCATAGGTATTCAACAAGAGCAAATTGATCCAATATCAAAGCACCAGCCTACCAGGCTAGACATCTGTGTTCTTCACCAGAACATTGGTGCCGACTGTGGGGACTGTAAATTTTGATCCCTGTGACCAATGATGGTCAATACAAGAAGTACAAGCCAGAGGTAGGCGGAAGAAACATTGCCTAACCAGGACCCACCGCCGCAGCATGAGCAATAGCCTGAGGAGCCGGTTGATCCTGTCCTTAACAATGGACATTTGGGAGAAGATCAGGACTCACCGCCGTGGCACGAGCAACAGCTAGAGGAGCCGATCGACCCCGCCCTTAATAATGGGCACTTGGAGGACGACCCGTCGGGCATGGCGTCCACGACAGCGAAAAATCCTCAGCAAGTGGACGTTCACCAAGGACCGCAGAACTCAATCTCGGAAGCGTTTCCAGTCGGAAATCCAGATATTCTCCGTTTGCAAAACACTCTGAGCTTGATGCTGAGACGAATGGAGACCACGGAACACCGAACCACCCTTCAGATTCAACGATTGGAGGAACGCCTCAAGCATAGGGAGTCCACGGCCACCAAGGAAGGCCGAGATAATGGAACCTGTGATAAAGAGAGGGGCGAAAAGAATTCTCGCGATCTCAAGAGGGTTGACAGGACCAGACCGGGGTATACGGGTAAGACTTTGGACGAAGAAGATCAGAGCCAAGGTGATAGCCCTCCACCTCGTAAAACGTCAGGAGTGCAACGGTGAACATACATTGGGCAACACAATAACAACCCTTTCTCGGATGATATTTTAAACGCGCCTTATTCGGACGATTTCGATTTGGCTAACCTACCAAAGTACGATGGAACCCAAGACCCCACATCCCACTTGGAAAATTTTGAGGTAGTTATGTTCGTGAGAAGACTTTGAGAGCTCGTCATTACCCGAATATTTGCTGCAACCTTGAATGCTGCAACCCTGAAAGGAGCAGCGCTAAAATGGCTCCATACCTTACTTGTGAAATCGGTACAACGTTTTGAGGACCTGGCAGAAAATTTGAGTTGAATTATGCAACCAACAAAGAGCAACCGAAGTCTCAATACACTTTGGACAAAATTAAGCAGGGACCAGGCGAGACAGTCCAAAGTTATCTGGACCGATTTAAGCACGCGGCGTTACAGGTGCGTGGATTAAAAGAATCGTTAGCCTAGATGGGGAATCTCGGCTGGCAGAATCGTTTTATAAGGAACCTGCCAAAAATCTGAACGACTTCATAACTCAGTCAAAGAAATATCTGGAGATGGAGCAAATGCGCATAGCGAACGCTCCCCGGAGAGAACAAGACAGGAGGACACCTCCAAGGGACAAGGACCAGACCGAGGGCCACAAGCAAGACCACCGGGGAAGAAACTCGGATAATAAACCCCGCAATGCAAAGTCTGAAATAAGGGGTAGGTACGACAAATATACTTCCTTGAACGTCTCGCGCTCTCAACTGTGGAGGGAGGTAGCATTAACTGAGATGAAGAAAATTGAAAGACCCCGGCCTCTCAGGAACCGAGCCAGTACGGACCAGACCCGCTTCTGTGCTTTCCATGACGGATCAGGGCACACTACAGACCAATGCTATGAACTCCGTGATGCCATCAAGAAATTCGTTAGAGACGGTAAACTATGTCAATATGTGATAAACACTCAAGGGCGGAAGAGAGACAAGCGCAAACAAGGAGACTGAAATGATAGCCTTGCCCCCGAGAGGAAGAGAGATGATAAACGACGAAAGCCGTCCAGTGAGGAAGATGAATTCCCAGAGGCCGAGTTCGACTGCAACGTGATCAGCGGGGCCTTTGGTGGAGGAGGTGACACGGCAAGCCAGCGAAGGAAATATCTAAAGGAGGTCCTCTCAGTAAGGGACCACCCAAAGTTCAAAGAGGATCCCGGCAAGATGGATCCTCAATTGCTTTTCACGAAGGAAGACAAGAACTCTGGTGAACTGTCGGGTTAAAAGAATCTTCATTGACGCCGGCAGCTCGGCAGACATTATTATCTGGGGCGCCTTCAAAAGGATGAACTTGGATCTAGAGGACTTGAAACCGTGCAAGACGACCCTCATTGGGTTTAACAGAGAACTCTCCCCGCCCAAGGGATACATTGACCTCAAACTTACTTTGGGAACGAAGGAAGGTTTCAAGTCAAAGCGGGTAAGGTTTATCGTGGCCGAGTTCCCTTCCCCGTATAATGTGATACTAGGGAGACCGACTATCCATAATTGGGATATACTAGTGTTCACCAAGCACCAGAAGCTAAAAATGGTGAGCAACAAGAACAAAGTTCTCACCATTAAGGGAGATAAAAAAGAATCGTGTCAATGCTATTTCGAGACGGTTTGGGAAGGCGAAGGCGGAGCCACATCCCCACCCCGAGTTCGCAAAGGTGAGAGCGGTGCGGGGGACCGAGGAGGGGGGAGCCAGGCTAGCCAGTCAGCATGGTGGAATTGGACCTACGAGAAGAACTCGAGATCCCACGACCAGAACCAGAAGGAGAGTTGGAGGATCTGATAGTGGGAAATGGGCCAACACAAATCACAAAGATAGACAGAACATTGAGTCTGAGCTTAAAAATACAATTGGAGGAATTCTTAACAAAGAATCGAGATGTTTTCTCTTGGAACACATCAGAATTACCTGAGATTGACCCAGATTTTTGCTGTCACAAATCAGCCATACGGCCGGGATCGTCACTAGTGGCACAGAAAATGAGAAAAATAGGACCAGATAGGCAACATGCCCTTGAAAAGCATGTCAACGAACTACTGTAAGCAGGATTCATTCGAGAAATACGATACACCACGTGGCTATCCAACGTGGTGATGGTCCTAAAACCAAATGGAAAATGGAGGATGTGTACGGGCTACACCAATCTGAATAAGGCATGCCCGAAAGATTCATATCTGATGCCCAACATCGACCAGCTAGTCGACAATTCATCCAGTTTCCAACAGCTCTCCTTCATGGATGCCTACTCCGGCTACAACCAAATTGCTATGCACCCCGACGACCAAGAGGCGACAACCTTCATCACCGAAAAAGGGAATCATTGCTATAACATGATGCCTTTTGGGTTAAAGAATGTCGGGGCCACATACCAGAGAATGATGAACAAAGTCTTTGAGGACCAGCTCGGTCGAAACGTAGAGGTTTGCATCGATGACATGATCGTCAAATCATGCAACCCGGACAACCACATTCTAGATCTGGAACAAACTTTTGATAAGTTAAGAAAGTACAAAATCCAGATGAACCCGGCCAAATGCGCATTCGGAGTCCCTGCCGGCAAATTCCTCAGTTTTCTTTTAACCAGTCGTGAAATTGAGGCCAACCCGGATAAGTGCAAAGACGTGCTCGACATGCAAGCCCCAAGGAACAAGAAAGAGGTTCAACAGCTGACGGGAAGATTGGCGGCTTTAACGAGATTTTTGCCAAGATCGGCAGAGAATGTCCTACCCTTTTTCAAATTGTTGAAAAAGCAGGCACAAGGAGACTGGAACTTGGACTATGACGCCACGTTTGAAAAAATCAAGCAGTGCCTGGCAACTCGCCAGTTTTATCTAAACCTCAACCTAGTGAGATGTTGTTCCTGTACCTGTTGGTTAGGGAAGAAGCGGTAAGCGCGGCTTTGGTCTGGGAGACAGAGAATGACCAGGAACCAATATACTTTGTAAGCAAGGCACTGCAAATCTCGGAGCTCAGGTATCAAAAGATCAAAAAAGTGGCTTTCGCCATACTCACAACGGCAAGAAGACTCCGCCCATATTTCCAAGCACACCGAATCGTCATTCGGACCAGTCAACCGCTCCGGCAGGTACATGATGATTAGCTGGGCCATAGAACTATCAAAGTTCGACATCGCCTACAAGGCCTGGCATGCCATCAAATCGCAAGCGTTGGCGAACTTTGTCCGGGAACTGACCCGGCAAACAAAGATGGAAAGGATGACCTCGACTTTTGGAAATTTTATGTGGATGGCTCGTCAAATTCCAAGGGAAGCGGGGCCGGAATCATCATCGAAAGCCCGAAGGGGGTTGCAATTGAACACTCTCTTCAGCTAAACTTCCCTACGTCAAATAATCAAGTCGAATACGAAGCACTTTTGGTGGGGCTCCAATAGGAAAAGGAGCTTGGAGCCCAAAGAGTCAAGGTTTTTACAGACTCGCAACTCGTGGCGGCCCAGATTGGTGGAACTTACCAAGATAAGGGCCCCCTGATGGCAAAGTACCTGAATAAAGCAAAGGACGTGGTTTCCAGCTTTGAAGAAGTAATGGTCACACACATTCCCAGAGGAGAAAACCTCTGAGCCGACATCCTATCAAAGCTCGCGAGTACAAAGGGCCCGGGGAACCATAGTGAAAGACTTGGCTATCACCCAAGAGGGGGGGTGAATTGGGTGTTTGATTAAAAACTTAGAACTTTAAAAACTTTCTGCAAATTACTGAAGGTAGTTTGAATGACAATAATAATTTAGAAGGTGATAAGCAATCATTCAAACATATATGCTGGAATGTAAGAGATAAGGAAGAGAGTATGCAAACTGTGATTTATCCTGGTTCGGCCCAATCCTTGACCTACGTCCATTCCTCAAGTTCCACTTGAGATTTTCAATCCACTATCATTTTGAGAACAATTACACACTTTGTAAACGAAGGATGGTCCTCTCACTTTCGTACTCCACTCCCCTTACAAGTTGTAATTGATACACCCGCTTGATTACACACTCTGTAACTCTTGGAGCAATTCCTCTCTTTTGAATAACACTCCCCTTACAAGTTGCAATCAAATGACCCAATCTCAAAGTCCCAATACTCTGAGATTCTTACAAGAAATAGTAATAGATGAATGACTCTCTCTAAGAGCAGATAACCATAAGCACTGAAGAACAAGTTGTGACACAGTCTCAGAAAATATTGCAGAAAGTATTTCAGAAAGTATCACTCAAGAGATTGGCGAAACCAAGCTCAGGAGAGTATCTTTCTTTGATCGTTTGTTCTGCTGCATGTGTGTGTCCTTTTGATCAGCCAAGTCTTCTTCTATTTATACTGTTCTGATTTGTGACCGTTGTAGCTGTAGCTTCTGTGTTTAGATTCAAATGTCGAACATTCCTTTTCGTTCTTCGCTGTATTAAGTCTCATTCATTTGAAATCATTCCTCTTTAATGATAGTCTGATTCTCAGCCATGATTCAGTGCTAGTCAGAATGGATGTTTCTTCGTTGCTTCTCGTTTGCGCGTTTTTCCCTTTCTGCTTTGTATCAGAGTGTATATGCGGATATTTCGTTACCCATAATGATCTTGTATTATAACTCGAATATTTGACCACTATGAGCAGAATTGGTTAGAATCTGAGTATTAAAGATCATCATTAACAATAATTAATAACGGAATCGAAGTCTGCAATCTCGTCAGCGCAGAAGCATTTTTACCGATCATACTCGAGTATCAAATACTCATACTCGAGTATCATGTGGTTCAGATTTCTGTTGCTTCCAGTATTTCGAGTGTCCACTTTCGAAGATCATAACTTCCTGGTATGAACTCAGATTTGACTGGTTCAAGTATTTTTGGAAAGCCCTTTGAGTCTACTTTCAAATGGAACCAATTTAAGCTTCATTGGATTTCTAGTTTGTGAGATATACCCAAAACATTGAGGCATGGTCAGCAGTGTGACGGTGATGTCACTTTCATCTTCAAAAATTCTTAGCTCTCTCATATGACCTCCTTTGGACTTGATTCTTGTGCGACTAGAACCGGTTGGAAGTCTAGTTTCCAAAAAAATTGGTTTTACCTTAATCCGATCTCTAGTTTGGGAGATATTTTCGAATTACTAGAGGTCGCCCGAAGCTGAACGTAGAACAGAGCTGAACAGAGTGATGTACTCGAGTATTGACCTTGCATACTCGGGTATTGTCGGGATTTAAGCACAGAAGCACCTGTTTATGTACCATACTCGAGTATATAAGTGACATACTCAGGTATTGAAGTCTCATACTCAACAATTGAAGCCTGATACTCGAGTATTGACGGAAGTTCGAGACAATTCATCCTGAAGCTAGTATTTGATCATTTTAACTCCGAATTGAGCCATTCCAACTTCCATCTTCTTCATATCAACATTACATCAACATTAAATATAAGAATCAGTCAAAGTATAAGATAAATATATCATTCAAACTTTTTGCTCTTAATAATGACATCTACATAAGACATCATCAAAACTAATCAAAGCCAACACATAGAACTATGGTCCAACAAAAATTAGAAGAACCAAGTTGTTTCATGACCATATCAGCATCCACCGATTGGAGGAAGCCAATCGAAGATTACTTGGAGCGAGGAATCCTCCCCCTCGAGAGCACCGAGGCGAAGAAGCTGATTCGGGAGGCGGCTGTGTACACGATGGTAGAATATCACTTTTACCAAAAAAGCCTACATTACCCAATGTTAAGGTGTTTGAGCTCGAGCGAAAGCAAGTATGTTTTGGCAGAGATACACGGAGGAATTAATGGGCAGCATATGGGAGTGAAGGCCTTGGTAAGAAAGGTGCTGCGGGCTAGTTATTATTAACCGACCATGGAGGCAGATTCGAAGGAGTTCGTCAAGAAGTACGAAAACTGCCAGAAGTATGCAAAAATCATCTGGTCCCCTCCGTCAGACTTGGAGTACATCTCGGCCCCTTGGCCATTTTTCAAGTGGGGGATGGATCTCGTAGGGCCATTCAAGATGGCCCCCAGATAGCTGCGATGGCTAGTGGTGGCAGTCGACTACTTTACAAAATGGATCAAGGCTGAACCCCTAACCACATTAACCTCGGCTTGAGTACAGTGGTTCGTACAATAAAACATTTTTTCTCGATTCGGGATCCCGGCCGAGGTCATGACAGATAACGGTACCCAATTCACGGATAGGAGGCTCCAAGGCATGATGGTGAACCTCGGTATTAAACACCACTTCGCCTCTGTGGAACATCCTCAATCAAATGGCTAGCTGAGGAAGCAAACAAGATGATCGTCGATGGTTTAAGGAAGCGGATGGAGGACGCGGAATCCAGTTGGGTCGAACAGATCTATAGTGTTCTATGGGGTTATCGGACCAGCATTCAATCGTCAACCCAAGAGACCCCTTTCCGGATAACCTACGGATGTGACGCAATGATCCCCGTCGAGATAGACCAACCATCATGGAAGAGGTTAAGGATCCTCAAGGAAGGAGAGGAGACGAATAACCATGCATTGACAACGGAGTTAGATTTGGTGGACGATGTCAGGATCACATCACACTGCCGAGATATGGCCACCAAACAAGTTGTCGCGGCCAACTACAATCGAAAGGTGAAGCCCCGGTCTTTCGACAGGGGTGACCTAGTACTCAGGAGAGCCGACGTCGGAAACAAAAACGCCAAGGATTGTAAGCTAGCTTCAAATTGGGAAGGCCCTTACCGGGTTAAGGAGAAGCTCGACAAAAGAGCTTACATCTTGGAGACCCTGGGAATAAAGCCAGTCAAAAAGACGTGGAACACCGACAAGCTAAGGGTCTACTACAGCTAGACCTCGTTACCGCATGCCTATTGCGCCGGACAAACCATGTCCGGGTTAGTTTGTTTTGATTTCAGTTTTTCCAGTTCAATTTTCTTTTCCTGCTTATGCAATTTCTATATTTGAAGTTGTTAGCTCTTGGGAGCGAATTATTTCCTGAATTAATGAAGAGTTCCTCAATGGAAATTAAATTTCGAGACTATTTAACGACGTGCCAAGTACCTACAAGGGCATGGACAGAGACTTGGGTTACTCAACCCAGTCATACTCCAACCAAGGATACAAGGCTAACACCGGGACCAATGAGCCCGAGTCCTTAAATTACGTGAGGCCGCTGTTATCAGCCCTTGTAAATATTTTGATGCATCAAAACTCTCTCCTAGAAAAGAAGGTGAATTGTCATCCAGACCCTGATCAGGTCAAAATGTTTAAGTGCGTGTTCCTACTGAAAGACTTGGCTATCACCTAAGAGGGGGGTGAATTGGGTGTCTAATTAAAAACTTAGAACTTTAAAATTCTTTTCGCAACTTACTGAAAGTAGTTTGAATGACAATAATAATTCATAAAGTGATAAACAATCATTCAAATATATATGTTGGGAATGTAAGAGATAAGGGAAGAGAATATGCAAACTATGATTTATACTGGTTCGGCCCAATCCTTGACCTACGTCCAGTCCCCAAGCTCCACTTGAGATTTACAATCCACTATCTTCTTTCAACTTGATTACACGTTCTGTACTTGAAGAAATCCTCTCACTAGGATTCACTCCCCCTTACAACCTGTAATCAATACACCCACTTGATTACACACTCTGTACTCGAAGTAATTCTCTCACTAGAACTTACTCCCCTTACAAGCTGTAATCAATACAATGGGTTTCCCACTCAAGATCACCCAATCTTGAGTAACTCACAGATAGAAAGATAGAATGGTTACAAATAAATCTTCTCTCTCTCAGAAGTGAATGGATAAACACTGAAGCACAATACAACTCATTTCACTCTCTATGATAAGCTATGTAGACATTGAAAACAGAGAGTAAATGATATGAAGATTAGAGTATTAGCATATTGAAGATGTGAGCTTGTATCTCTGCATTTTTTCTTTTCTCTGTTTTTCTTCTCTTGTGTTGGAAACATCAAACCTCTGGGTATTTATATTGATTGAAGCTTGATGACAGTTGAAGAGATATAGCTGTTGGGAATATAGCTGTTGAGAAGATTCAATGACTGTTGGATAAAGAAATATAGCCGTTAGACTCAGATGAAACTAGCCGTTAGAACTTCGTTTTCTGAACCAACTATGACATCATCATTTACGTTGATGATCTGACTTCCCTTGTGAGGCAGTTGGCAGTGACACAGACAGTACAGTCTTCCCCTCCTCAGCATGGGTACTCCTGTGGGTTTTGTTCTGACCCTTATCATTCTACTGACTCTTGCCCTACCTTGCATGATCCTACTTACCAAATCCAGTCAGTAGCTGCAGTGGGTGTTTTTCCAAGAAAGCCACAATACCAGCAGAATAGTGCCTTCTCCAATACCTACAATCCTGGTTGGAGAAATCACCCCAACTTTCGCTGGAAGCAAAATCAGAACCCGAGTAACCAGTATCAACGACTGCGGGAATTACCAAGAGAGACAAGACAAACCACAAAATTTCCAAAGAATGCACTGTACCTCCTTTGCCTTTGCCAGCACCACCTCCTCGACCAGCCATATGTCCACCTCCACAGGCGGCACAACAGCAGGCTAGTAGTAGTGGTGGTGGTGGTTCCTCACTTGAAGATATGATGAAGCAGTTTGTCACAGCCAATATGCAGTTCCAACAGCAAATTGACACTTCCATTCAGAGTTTGCAAACACAGATTGGGCAGTTGGCAACATCATTGAACCAGCTTCAACCTCAGGGATCCAACACTCTCCCTTCACAAACAATTCCTAATCCTAAGGGGAATGTGAGTGCTATCTCCTTTCGATCTGGCAAACAATTGGAGGAACCTAAACCAGCTGTAGATGTGACTTCCACATCAGAAAGAGAGTCAGAAACTGTGAAGATTGACTCTAAAAATAAAAAGGCAATGCAGCAAGGTGAAGAGGAACACATTCTCATTCCTCTTCCCTTCCCTCAAAAAGCAATTCAATCCAAGAGGTTGGCAGAAAAAGCACAAGAGAAGGATATACTTGAGACATTTAGAAGAGTAGAGATCAACATTCCTCTCTTAGATGCAGTCAAACAAATTCCTAAATATGCCAAGTTTTTGAAGGAGTTGTGCACCAACAAGAGGCGACAGAAGGGGAATGAACGAGTGAGTTTGAACCATAATGTATCAGCACTCATCCAGCCTACCATGCCTCGTAAATGCAAAGATCCAGGGACATTTTCTATCCCTTGCCTTTTTGGTAATTATAGATTTGATGATTGCATGCTAGATTTAGGTGCTTCTATTAATGTCATGCCTGCATCTGTTTATAAATCTCTTGGTCTTGGCTCCTTGCGTCCTACTGGTGGTATTGTTCAGTTAGCTAATAGGAGTAGTGCTCATCCTTCTGGTTTAGTTGAAGATGTATTAGTCAAAGTTAATGACTTGATATTTCCTGCTGATTTTTACATCTTAGACATGGAGGATGAGTCTCCTAGTAGTAGGTCACCCATCATTCTAGGGAGGCCTTTCATGAAAACAGCTAGGACTAAAATAGATGTGCATTCTGGTACTCTTTCCTTATTTAAAGATCGAGTTGTACTCAGTTATTCTCAAATTTTGTAATAAGTATTTCTTTTGCGAGTAGAATTACTAGTGAGTATGTATTTTAGATAAAATATAGTGAGGTTGCAAGAGTATGATCATCTCTTGTGCAGTCTTTTATAGCTAAGGATGTAGAGATAAGTTCCTCTAGGTTTTAGTTGATCAAAATTCATACAATCCCCCCCTCGGGCGGCGGGAAGGATTCATCCTCGAATCTTCGCAATGATCTTTTTCTCTCTTTTTAAAAGCCACTACTAGAAAAATAGGAAATAGCGACGGATTTTGCAACGAAAATTTTTCCGTCGTAAATTCACATAAATTTGCGACGAAAAAGTAATTCCGTCGCAAAAAAAAATAAAATTGTGATGGAATTAATTGTCCGTCGCAAAAAAAATAATAATAATTTTGCGACGGACAGGGAAAATCTGTAGCAAATTTGCGATGGACAGACTGTCTGTCGCTAACTGGCGACCTATCTGGCCTCCAGTTTGTCCTGGCTAGCGACGGACAGGACGTCTGTCGCAAGATTCTACGACGGACTCCCTGTCCGTCGCGAAAATTGCGACGGACTCCCTGTCCGTCGCGAAAATTGCGACGGACGTCCTGTCCGTCGCTAACTGGTGGCCTATCTGGCCGCCTGTTTCTTCTGGCTAGCGATGGACAGGCTGTCTGTCGTAATATTCTGCGATGGACTCTCTATTCGTCGGTAAAAGCATAATGCTTTTTGTGACGAATAGTGTGTCCTTCACAAATTGCAAAGTCTTATTAATGAGACTTTGCAATACCGCCCTCGCCTCGTCCCCCCCCCCCTCAGCTCCGCCCCCCAGCTCGACCTCTCCCAACTCCGCCCCCTAGCTCGTCCGTCCCCCAGCTCGGCCTCCCCCACCGCCCTCAGCTCCTCCCCTGCCCCCAGGTCGTCCCCCTCTACCTCCCTCAGCTCCTCCCCCACTCTCAGCTTGATCGTCGTCCTCTTCTCCGTTCCGGTCACCGCCAGGTTAGCTTGAAGTTTTTTTTAACTATATGGAAATATCTATGTTAGATTTGCTTTATTACATAATTGAAATATGTATGTTAGTAGAAGATTATAGATTACATGATTTTAAAGGTAAATATTCCCAAAAGTATAGGATATTAATTTATCTAGCACTTTTTAGGAATTTAGAAATTCCAATTCTGATTTTGGTATGATAAAATTATGATTTTGTATTAGTTGGTAATGATACATAAATCTTTATATAGGATGGTGTTGAAATTAGTGTAAAGTAGGAGGAGGAAAGTGTGACATTAAAGAATAATCAAATTTGTATGTGTTATAAAAATTAGTGGAATTTACTATTTGATTTAGGCTATCATAAAAATGACTGTTAATAATTTTTTTAAAAAAATATTCCATTTAAATTTTTTATTTGAATCTATCTTTAACAAGTTATACAATAAATTTGATTAAGTCTTAAATAATCTCTTTGATCTAGCCCATATATGTTAGAAACTCCAAAATACTTAGTATTCTATTCTTTGTTTGCCCCCTCCACATGCATGTCCCCATATTCTGGTGTGCTATCCTCATTCTCTGGTTGCTTGCTGGGATGCATGTGTTTGTTTTTCACTTTCTTGATTAAGTGGCAATTGGTTGCCATAAATGGTTAGTTGTATTGGCCACTTATATATAAATTTATATATTTGTGGCATGTTGAGATGTTAATTAGGTTAGTAACTGAACTAGCTAGGAAGTATGGAAGGCAACCATGATAGACGTTGGATGTACAATAGTCTAACTGATAGAAGAGAACTAACGCAAGCATTCTTGGCGGGTTTGGAAGAGTTCATCCAATTTGCTTTGGCGAATTCAAATAATTGAAGTAGGGAGATCAGGTGTCCGTGTGCCAAATGTAGGTGTTTAAGATTTACAGATACGGGCACGGTCAAAATTCATTTGTGTCAAAAGGGATTCATGAAAGATTATGAATGTTGGGAATGTCATGGCGAAGTCCGAATAACACCGAGTGGTTATTACGAGGACAGTAGTCATCGAGAAAACCTTAATCAATATGAGCAATTGGTTATGGATGCCGCGGGACCATCGATCGGCCAATATTTTGACCCCGTTGCTCATGCTGAGTCGTTATACATGGGAGAGGAGACCGGTACACATACTCAACCATCATACATGGGTGATGATCCTCATCCGGAAGCTGCTAGGTTCTATAAAATGCTTCAAGAAGCACAACGTCCGTTATGGGAAGGTTGCGAACACTTTGAAAATAGTGAATATTCATCGCTATCGGCTACCCTAGCAACACTAAGGTTCAAGACTGATCACCATATGAGTGAGATGAATTACAACGAAATGATGCAGATCATGAGTAAGGTTGTTCCCAACGACAATAATTTGTCGAAGGATTTTTACCAATAAAAAAAAAGGTGAAAGAGCTTGGGCTTGGATGTGAAAAAATCCATTGCTGCCCCAGAGGATGTATGTTGTATTACAAGGATGATGCTGAACTGACCAATTGTAAATTCTGTGGACATGACAGATATAAAGTTGTGGGAAAGGAAGGAAAATGACCCGTCATGCATTAAGTAAGATGTGGTACTTTCCTCTGGTGCCAAGACTTACGAGATTGTATGCATCAGAACAAACAGCTGCTCACATGAGATGGCACCAGGAGCATCGTAGGGATGAAAACTTTGTGACGCATCCATCCGATGCGGAAGCTTGTCGTAAACTTGATGAGGCGAATCCTTTCTTTGCTATGGATCCCCATAATGTTCGTCTTGGTCTATGTTTGGATGGGTTCGCTCCTTTCAACAATACGGGTAGGAATTATTCTTGTTGGCTTGTCATTGTGACTCCGTACAACCTCCCACCTTCTATGTGCATGAGAAGAGAGTTTTTCTTCCTTAACGCGTATCCCTAGGCCATCCAACCCAAAAAAGAAGATAGATGTGTACCTCAGGCCTTTGATAGACAAGTTGAAGATGTTGTGGAGTGAAGGGGTTCTTACGTATGATATATCATTAAGTCAGAATTTCACCATGCGAGCTGCCTTAATGTGGACGATAAATGATTTCCCTGCATATGGGATGTTGAGTGGCTGGCAAACGTCGGGAAAGCTTGCATGCCCGGTATGTTTTGAACAGAACATGGGTTTTAGCTTGGAACACAGTCGCAAGGTCAGTTGGTTTGATAGTCACCGACGATTCCTACCCCCGATCATCCGTTTAGGAGAAATAGAAAAGACTTCACGCGGAATGTTGTCGAACGAGCAGATCAACCTCGTCGTTTAAGTGGCTAAGAAATATGGGACAGGGTCAAGTACATTCAAAGTGTCGAAGAGGGGGCTGCTTCCAGGAAACCTAAGGGATACGGCGTTGATCATCATTGGAACAAACGCAGCATCTTCTAGGAACTACCATATTGGAAAGATCAATTGTTAAGACACAACCTCGATGTCATGCATATTGAGAGGAATGTGTTTTGCAATATTCTGTACACCACGATGGACACCAAGGGCAAGACGAAAGACACAATCAACACAAGACGTGACATAGAAGCGATTTGCAGAAGGCCTGCTTTGCATTTGGTGGAGAATGCCACGGGACGGACTTCCAAACCTAGAGCGCCGTACACATTCAACAAACAACATAATTTAGAATTGTTGCAATGGGTTAAAGATCCGAAACTCCTGGACGATTATGCGTCAAACTTGAAAAAATGTGTCGACATGCACGAGGCGAAGTTATTCGGGATGAAGAGTCATGATTGTCATGTTTTTTTCCAGAGATTGTTGCCGTGGGCCTTCAAAGCACTTCCGAAGCATATATGGTCTATTCTGACGGAATTTTTCGTGTTTTTTAGAGAAATTTGTGCTTTTGAGCTTAATGTTGAAAAGTTACGGCACCTGGAGGCGAGCATGCCCATAACGCTATGCAAGTTAGAGATGGTGTTTCCTCCTAGCTTGTTTGACTCAATGGAACATTTCCCATTCACTTGACCTACGAAGCAAAGGTAGGAGGCCCGCAACAATATAGATGGATGTATCCGTTTGAGAGGTAATATATATATTTCTTTCGCGCTATTATTAATTGACCGACATGGTACTTCAGTTTATAAATACCCTTTGAAATTCCATTGTAGGTTTTTATGCACACTTAAGCACAAGATCAAAAATCCAAGGTACGTTGAAGGATCTATAGCTGAAGCATATCTAGTCAAAAAGGCCGCAAAATTTGCGTCATACTATTATCCCCCTGAAATGATGTCAAGATGGAGAGGGGTACCTCGCAACGATGATGCCGGTGATACGAGGGATCAAAAATCAATATTTAATTTTCCAGGGTGAGTCGTGGGAAAACGTTGGAGGTCAACTCTTGACGGAAGAGATAAGCGAGTAGCGGAGTAGTACATTTTAAACAACTGTGAAGAGGCCGCCCAGTATTTAAAGTAAGATTTCTTTTCTTTTTGCTATTACGGTAAGTATTCTGTAAGAACCGACTGAACCCAAGAGGGGGGTGAATTGGGTGAAGATTAAAAACTTAGGAACTTTGAAAATCTTTTCATGTATTCTAAATCAACAGTTAGATATTCAAATAAACATATATTAGAAATATAAGAGATAAGGGAAGAGAATATGAAAACTAAGATTTATACTGGTTCGGCCAATCCTTGACCTACGTCCAGTCCCCAAGCTCCACTTGAGATTTTCAATCCACTATCCTCTTGTTTAATTCGGGCACAAGATAAGCCTTTACAAACCCACAAGTTTAGCCGGGCACTTGTGCAGCCTTTTACAAATCTCTTACGAGATACTCCCCCTTACTCACTGTAAGGATACAACCTTTGTAATGAATGATTATAGATAATCTTCTCTCTCAGAAGTGATAAAGATAAACACTGAAGCTCATTACAAATAATCTCACTCTCTAATATAAACTATATGATCATTGAGACAATCAAAGAGTAGGTGTATGTATATATCAAAGTATTGTCATTTTGAAGATGTAAGCTCATGTCTCCAATCTCCTTTATCTTGAATGCTTCTCCTTTTATAGTTAGTTGCAATTTATGACCGTTGAGAAATTCCTCCATTTTAGAATATGACTGCTGGAAAGATTGAATGAGCCGTTGGAATATATCCGTTGAGTTGCGTTTTGCTTCGTCTCTTCATATTCGTTTGAATATTCTCCGTTGACATTCCTCATTCATTTTTTCCGTTGAGACTCAGTTGGAATGTTGAATGGAAATGGTTGTAATGCTTTTGTATGCTCAGAGTATGATTTGCTCAAAGGGTGCTTCATTTCTGCTTTGCATTTAATGCACTTCTGACATAAAGTGCTTTTGAGTGATTTGGAGTTTAAACCATGTTAGATTCATCTGAAACTCATAAACAAACTGATTAAACTTGGTTAGGATCAATAATCAACAATAATATGAAGTACCCAGGCCTTAAATCACTGAATTGCAGATTACGAGAATGTTGTTTTCAAATGTTGAGCGACATGACTGGAGTCATCTATGACTGACTCGAGTCATCTTCCTAATTCTAGAAAGGCTCAAGTGTAAACATGACTAGAGTCATCCTTCTATGACTGGAGTCAAGTATGAACAGAGAGTAATATCAAGTATAATGACTGGAGTCATTTTCCTTTGACTCGGGTCATTCGATTAAAACATTCAATAAGAGAAGAGTTTCGCATATCATGACTCGAGTCATTATTTATTGACTCGAGTTAATCTCAGACAGAGAAGAATTGGTAATTTGATTACTCGAGTTAATCTATGTTGACTCGAGTCATTCTCAGACAAAGGCGAAATAGACATTTGATGACTCGTGTTAATCCTTGCTGACTCGAGTCATATCAGTATAGTTTATCATTTGAAGCTCTCTGTAAGCCACTTGACTCGAGTTATGTGTTAAATGACTCGAGTCATATCAGTTTCTCAAAAAGCTGCTATTGGGTTTGGACTTTGAGAAACTAATAGATCCGACTATGACTCGAGTTATTAAATGATTGAATCGAGTTACAGGTTCCTCTCAAAACTTGGTTTTCTCTCTATCATCCATTGGAAGCTTCTAACTCGTTGAATGCAGTGCATTATTATCAGATGAATGGAGGTTGTTCTTTGACCAGCATTTTTCAGCATCTTGAACTGACTTCCAATTTTCGAGGGCCATATCTCCCTGGTATGAACTTATTTTTGGTTGGTTCAAATCTTGATTGAACGAAATTTGAATCTACTTTCATATTCCACTGATTTCAGCTCAATTGGATTTTTAGTTTGTGAGATACACTCAAAACATTGAAGCTTGGTCTGCTGTATGACGTGAATTTCACTGTCAATTTCAACAATTCATAGCTCCTTCGTATGACCTCATTTGGACTTGAATTTTATATCAAAATGACTAATTGGGAGTCTAGTTTCATAAAAAATTGGTTTCACCTCAATCAGACTTCTGGTTTGGGAGATATCATCGAATTACTAGAGGTCGTCAGCTGAAACGTGAAACAGAGGTGAGCAGAGTTGCTGAAATACACCTTGACTCGAGTCATTTAGTGACTAACTCGAGTCACTCCTGTCTAGAGACGCCAAGAACACTTCCTGACTCGAGTTAATGATATCTTGACTCGAGTCAAATCATCCCAGACCACCAAAACACTGTAGCAAAGTGGTTAACTCGAGTTGCAACTTCATGACTCGAGTTGGATCGTCCTGAACCTTATATTTGCTTGTTTTTAGCTCTGAATTGAGCCATTCCAACTTCCATTTGATCGTGGAGACTTCTAGTATCAATCTAGGAACTTGAATAATGATATTTCCATTCCATTCAGCAAGTTCTTTCTTCTTCCATCTCCCATCTTGATCATTCTCCATACTTCAACTTTTTCTTTCTTTTCTTCTCTTCTTTCTTAATTCAACTTGGAATTCTTGAACTTGACATTCTCTCCAATTTCTTCTTTCTGAAATCTCTTATCTCCTTCTTGATCTATAATTCAACTTGGATTAATCTACATTAGATATAGTAGTTAGTCAATGTAGAAGATAAATATATCATTCAAGCTTTTTGCTCTTAATAATGGCATCTACATAAGACATCATCAAAATTAATCATATCCAACATACTCAAGTATTAACTTCATTTTTTTTCTTACATTACTTCTCTAATTGGGTTCGATCGGAAAATCCTTCAATGGCGAAATCCGAAGTTGACCAATTCACGAACTCTGAGTTTCCAAAATGGCTTCGATCCTACTTCGTGGAAAATCCATGAGATCCCAATTAAGTTGCGTGGTGTTTGTCTTATGGAGCTGCAATTAGTGTTACCCAGTGCAAGAAATATATAATCAATGGGTATCGATTTTCAACTGTTGACGCGAACGCAGGTACACTATGTTGTAATTATGGTGTATGTTGTCGAGGTGACCAAGTTGATGGGGTGAAGACTGACTACTACGGGAAGTTACTTGACATAATTCAGCTGAGTTACCCGTGGGACAAGGTGGTGACCCTTTTTAAATGTGAGTTGTTTGATATCAGTCCGCGTGGGACAAAAATGGACAAACATGGAAATATTGAGATCCACTGGACAAGGAGATATACGGTTGATTATGACCCATTCATCCTTGCTCAACAGGCGGAACAAGTTTACTATACATCATACCCCACATCCCGCCAAGGGTGGAGGGGAGTTATTAAAACCAAAGCATGAAATATTATACCAAAGTCGAAAGAGCCGGAATCAAATGACGGTATGGCTGAACCGTTCCAAGCTAATGTGGAACATGTACTGCCCATAAATATCTTCGATGATGAAGTACCAAGCAATCTCTTTGATTCTGTTGCGGGGTTAGAATTAATTCCTATACAAATTGACAATGAGGAATCAGACGATGAGGCAGAAGTGATTTACTCTGATAGTGAATCTGAGTTCGACGACTATGAGACTTCAGAGGAAGACGTGCAAGTAGATGTCGATGAACAAGAATCGTCCGGTTGATTTGTGTTAGTTCTTTGTTTATGACGATCTTTTATGCTACATACTTTGTTACTTCGCTACTGTCATATTAACTAAATATCTTATTGTTATATACTTTTTGACATTATGTCTATAAGTGTTCAGAGATGTAGAATCCAGGAGGACGTTCAGGTAGTGGACGTGGTAGTGGTTGAGCCCAACTCCGTCCTATCAGATGGGGTAGGGCGACGCCATCTGCTCTCTATGGAGGCAGAGGGCTAAGAGCTTCCCCAGAGGTGCCGCCATTTGATATGTCATCTTCACCGTCGGGTTATTTGTCATCTTCACCGTCGCTTTATATGTCGTCGTCACCGTCTACCCCCCACTGATCCACAGTAAGGGGGACTACTTTACCATTTTTGATTTATTTACATATGTTTCGTTTCCTAAAACCATCTATGTACAAACATCTTCAATACTTCACATTCCTTCCTTAGCACACTGTGTCGCCTCATAGCCACGTCGGGGAAGAAGGTAGTTCCTCCGATACACCAATCTGGGGCTCAACAGATCCTTCGACAGGGAAGCTTTGGATCCGTCCTGACGGCATCGAGTAAGTCATGCCAAGTTACCAGTAGTGTTACAATTTTCTTCTCTAATTGGTTTGTATGCTAATATTTTCATGATGTCCTCTCTCTTCAGATTTGTGCCTCATAATCAAGTATTGGATTTCATTTCGGCCCAATTATTCCGTAATTACAATCAAGCTTGGGCCAAGTGGAAAGACATTCCTAAGGCCATTCGAGATGTTTGGTTCGATGAGTTCTTGGTAAGTTATTTGTTTTATGGTTACTAATTAAGTATTTTTAAAATATGGAGCACTAATTGTTCGTTATTGATTTTCAGCGCCAGCATATGACGTTGCCTGAACATCGTGAAGATCTGAAAAAAGCTTATAACCACAAGGCAGGACGGTGGTTGTCTCAAAAGCTTTATTCATTGCGAAGGTCAAGAGGCAAGAAAGATTGGATTTCACAGGACACTGCAGACGAATTATTTCACAATTGGGCCAACAATGAGAAGTTTCATAGCACAAGTGCGAAAAATAAGGAAAATAGGGCCAAAATGGAAGGACCGTCGTATGCTGGTGGCTCCATTCCAATTAGTGAGCATCGACGAAAAATTGTAAGTACACGTTATTTTCTATTTAGGTATTCAATATTTTGTACTTTAAAGTAATTAATTAAGGTCATCATTTGCGTTTGCAGGTAGAGTCTAGGGAAGGTCCTGCAGGATTGATTGAGTGGGCTACCTTTGAGCGGACCCATTCCCGGCAATCTGAAGGGAGTGAGAGACAATGGATTAGCCAAAGGGCGCAGCAAGTAGCGGTTATACATTTATTGCCTTTATTACTTGTTTTATGCACCACCATATTTATTTCATTTTACATGTCTTATTTGTTATGTATTTTTGTGCTTGTAGGAAACCTTTCAGAAGCTGTCGCAGGAGAGAGACTCGCAGCGTGGGACTGACCCCACATCCTCTCAATCCGATAATGAGAGTCTGTTCTTTGAGGCTACAGGCGGATTTAACAAGAAAGGGAGAGTCTTTGGATAGAGTGCCTCTGCTAGCCGACTGAAGCAAACAAAGCGCTCCTCATCCGCTTGGTGTAGGAGCAAGCAACACAGATGAGTCAGCAACAGGAGATGATGAGGCAGGAGATGATTCAGGAACAAGAGATGATGAAGCAGGCGATGAATTAGGAACGGGAGATGATGCGGCAGCAGATGACTTAGCAAGCGGAGATGATGAGGTAGATGCCGCTTCAACTCCTGTCCCTAATGAAAGACGAGGGTTCGGGGTCGGCTCCTGGTGATGATGACCATGCTGGTGATGATAATGATTACAATGCTGCTGTTTAGACTACTTTTTAGTATTTGCTCTTTGCAACATTATTATATATATTTTGTTTTCTCTATGTAAACTCTTTTTAATTGTTATTATATTCATGGTACATTACTTTTCGTAATCAATTTTATAAAAAAATCAAAAAATCAAACAATTAAAAAATCAAACAATTAATAAAAATTAAAATTTTTAAAAAATAAAAAAATTAATAAAATAAAAAAAAAAAAAAATATATATATATATATATATATATATATATATATATATATATATATATATATATAATTTTTAAAAAATATATTACTTTTGCTACGGAAAATGTTTCCGTAGCAAATTCTCAAATTTGCTACGGAAAATGTTTCCGTAGCAAATTCTCAAATTTGCTACGGAAAATGTTTCCGTAGCAAATTCTCAAATTTGCTACGGAAAAACGTCTGTCGCAATTTGTGACGGAAAACTTTTCCGTAGCAAAGTTGCGACGTCGCAAATTTGAGAATTTGCGACGGATTTTTCCATTTCCGTCGCAAAAATCGATTTTTTTTTTTGTAGTGAGCTCTCCCTATGTGTAGTTGGTCTTCATAAGATTGAATTGGCTTGAGATGAACCAATATCACCCTGCTGCCATTATATTGAAAGGAGAATTGATATTTGTAACAATCACATTGACATGCAGTGGCGGACCCAGGAATTTTACTGGGAGGAGGCGAAAATAGAAAATACTACATCATAGATAAAAATATTTGAAATACAAAATAGACATAATATACAAAAACTTGAAGGAAATCTATTACAAAAATTAAGATCACTTCATTTGACTTACTTTACGTATTTTCATATTGTTAAACTCATTTATAATTGAATCTATACTAAAACTCAAAACAACTTCTTTCTCAATATATGTAATCAAAGAATCATCAAGAAATTGGTCTTCATTCTTATAGCTATCTTTTAACAAAACTCAAAATTTGTTTAAAATCCTAACCCTAAAATATTTTCTAATAAATATAAAAGCAGTATCATTATAAAAATTAAATATGTAGAATAAATTTCATGAATGAAATTTAATAAATACTACAAGAATTTTACTGACAGGAGGCGAAAATAAAAAAATACTACATCATAGATAAAAATATTTGAAATACAAAACAGACCTAATATACAAAAACTTGAAAGAAATCTATTACAAAAATTAAGATCACTTTATTTGACTCTTACTTTACGTGTTTTCATATTATTAAACTCATTTATAATTGAATCCATACTAAAACTCAAAAAAAATTCTTTCTCAATGTATGTAATCAAATAATCATCAAGAAATTGGTCTTCATTCTTATAGCTATCTTTTAACAAAACTCAAAACTTGTCTAAAATCCTAGCCCTAAAATATTTTCTAATCAATATAAAAGCAGTATCATTATAAAAAGAGTAAATACTCTTTTTGGTCCCTGAAAAAACACGCGCTACCTATTTTGGTCCCTGAGTAAAAAAAATGTCATTTTGGTCCTTTTTAGGGACTAAAAATGACTTTTTGGGAATTTGTGAGGGATTAAAATGCCCACAAAAAACGACTAAAAGGACTAAAAGGGACCTTTTTTTTACTGTTTAAGGACTAAAAATGACATTTTTTTACTCAGGGACCAAAATGGGTAGCGCGTGTTTTTTCAGGGACCAAAAAGGGTATTTACTCATATAAAAATGAAATATGTAAAATAAATTTCATGAAGAAAATTTAATAAAAAAAAGTGATTTTGAGTACTTTATTGATTCTCAAAATTTGTTATAAGTTGCTGAAAAAAGAAAAAAATGGTGGACGAACAACCGCAAGTGAGAAGACGAAAGAATACAAAGGGACGGAAGAAAGTCGGGAGTTGAAAACGAAGGGCCCAAATCATATAGTTGACTAGTTCACATTAAAGCCCAAAACTGATTAAAGATTCCACCAATATGGCCCATGGTAGTGAAAACGTAGTTTTCACCTGAAAACGGAAGGGCAATGAAAAAGCGTAAAACGTAAAATCGTAATTCAAAACGTAGTTTTTACCTACATATATATATAAAGAAATTCAAAAAGCAAGGCACCTACCATCATCCATAGTTCCATACATATATTTATTCATGCAATATCAATCAAAATATCCAACATTGTCATCAAATACCATTTAAACAAAGGCAAACAACCTCAATACGAGTTCAAAATGCAAGTCTAATTTAAATTCACAAGTTCACAACTCACAATCTAAGCTAATAAATCAACTGATATGTAAAATCGCGTTTTATTCCAAAAAACGCCGCTTTTACGTTTTTTACCGCTTTTACCGCTTTTACTCAGAATACGTTTTTTCCCACAACGAAACACGTTTTGCTCATATTAAATCGTAAAAGCGGCGTTTTTATGTTTTAAAGCGCGATTTTGACTACCATGATATGGCCTAATTCCGGAGTCAGCAAACATGTGTATATATATATATATATATATATATATATATATATATATATATATATATATATATATATATAGGGTTTAAATATAGGGTTTAAACTTCTCATGTTACATGAGAAGGAAAAGATTCCTACATACATATGAAATGATGGGACCCACATATATATATAATGCTAATTATATATATGTGGGTCCCACCATTCATGTATGTGTGACATGAGAATACACTTCTCCTACAACATGATAAATGTTTTTCCCTATATATATATATATATATATATATATATAAAATAATTTTAGAGGGGTGCGGGCGGGTCCGCCATTGTTGACGTGGGCGGCCTATGAAGATATGACTAGCCATATGTGTACTACATCACATAATATACCTCATCTTGACATTTCTCAATAGAGAATGAGACTAACAATTGATTAGTAAAATGTATGTCACACCTCAAAAGTTAAATGTGATCAGTTTGGAATATGAAAAAACCCACATCCCTTTTAGCCTTGCATATGAATGAAATTCTTCATTTATATCTATGGCCATATTTACAAAACAAAATATAAAGTGTTATTCATTTTACATTCACAAAAGTCATTGACTATTTATAGAAATTTTGATAGAACCTTTCCTACAATTGGAACATCCCAAAAATTCTACAATAGTATATTCGACAACACTTCCACAAAAAGGATCTATGCAATCAAAGGACCCTAATTATAGTTTAGGTGGAGCGCCTAGAAAATGATTTGCAAAATATAATGTACAAGTTGAATTTTTTTACATAGAGAGCAAAGAGAGGATGAAAGCAGCGTCGACAAGCCATCGAAAGGAAGCAACAAGATCCGATGATATACTAGAGATTGGTAAGTAGGTTGTCATATTTAGTTGTTACACATCCTAATATTACTTTTGTTGTGCAGATGTTGAGTCAGTTCTTGAGCGCACCACAAAAAGCTCATATCGAAGTTGCTATTTGAGTTGTTCACTACCTTAAAGAAGGAAATCCAGGCTTGGGCATTCTAATTGCAGCAATGAAAGACCTCAGTGTAGAGTGTTATGTTGATTCAAATTGGGCCACATGTCTAGACACTCGGAGATCGGTAACTGGCCAAGCTATCAAGGTTGGCGGATCTTTGGTGTGTTGGAAAATCTAAAAAACAACATACAGTTTCTAAGTCATTAGCATAATCAAAATACTGAGCTTTGAGTGCTATTGTTTCTAAAATTGTTTGTCGTGATTGCCAAAAGACCTTTGTTGGAGTTTTGCATCAAGTCCGAGTATTTTGTGACAGCAAGGTAGCCATCTACATTGTTAGTAACCCAGTATTTCACGAACATAAGAAGCACACTACTATAAAAAACGAAAAAACGACCTAAATAAAACCCAATTAACGTACTTATTCAGAGGGACGTCTCGGGTAGGATAGTTGTTTTTTTATGGTTTGGCGTCCTGAATATAATTTAGGACGCCTCATATGAGGCCTCATATGAGCAGATTCAGGATCGTCATATGAACTTTTTTAGCGTCCTGAAATATTTTTCAGGACGCCTCATATGAGGCGTCCTGAATATAATTTAGGACGTCTCATATGAGGCCTCATATGAGCAGATTCAGGATCGTCATATGAAATTTTTTGGCGTCCTGAAATATTTTTCAGGACGCCTTATTTATTTATTTTTTAAAAAATGTCATATGAGGCGTCCTTAATTTATTTAAGGACTCCTTAAATGGTTTTTTGGCGTCCTGAATTAAATTTCAGGACGCCTTATTTTAGTTTTTTTTTTAAATGACTACAATATATTAATACTATTCCCAAATTGCCTGCAAAACAGGAAAACAATATTTACAAGCCAAGCCACAGTGCTCAAATAATTCCCAACAAATCAGGCTGATTAGCCACAGTGAGACATATATAAACTAGTGCACTATACGTACATTTGAAATACATGAGCATCAACAACAATTATGTCAAAATGAAATACATGAGCATGAAAAACTAAAATTCAATTGAACTAGTGCACTACCAACAACAACAATGTCAAAATTCACATACATTTGAACTTGTGCACTACCAACAACAACAATGTCAAATTCACATATATACCTATAGGTATTGTAGAAGATATCTAGCCATAACGTCTCGAATCGTATCGACTTCTTCACTTGAGAACGGAGCAACACTACTATCAAAAAACTGTAAATTGGAAAACAAGACATAAGATAAACCAATGAAGTACTTCACTAGTGAATGAAATAATTAAAAACTCATCAAGTGTGCAATCACATTCTAATCATAATTTGAGAATCATGGGGCGATCACGTACATGTTGAAAACCTGTAAGACGTCCGGTAGAAACGATGGACTGCATGAAATGGATAACGTAGTATCCGCACTCGGTGTCCCCTGGTTGTTGATGACACTATAAATCAAAAGCAACTTGTTAAAACGAATAAAGGCATATCGAAAGTTACTGTGTCAATGAAAGAACTTGAATTGAAACTACTTACCTTCGAAAAATACCACTTCGGTCCACCCTGCTCTTTTGCTCCAGAAAGCTGTCTATACGTCTTCAGACCACTATCATTAAAATGGAAATTAACAGACATGAAAACAATTCATTTAAAACAAGAATCGATGATTTAGACAAAAATTTACTTACTCGGCAAACATGGTTTTGATGTCTTCGTCTGGTTTGCCACCTAAGGAATCCAACCAATAACATGTGTTCTTGGCGGGACAGGCAACAACCAGGGTCCAATGACCACTACAAAATATACATATTAATATTAAATTAAGACAAGAAAGAAATTTATTCTAAAAAATGTAATATAGACAAAACTAAAATACGTACACTTCAATTATTGGCGCTAGATAACAAGGCAATTCTCCGTCGCCCATTGTTAAACCGACATAAAGCGACCTTCTGGCTAACTTATTCCTCTCACTCGTGGTGTTTGCAGGACATAAGAAGCCATACGAATCCGTTCGGTTCTTACGGACGCATATGTCGTGGCGTGACGCTATGATCAAAATAAAATGATAACTATTGTTAAATATATAAAACAAAAAAAAAATTGCAATAATTAATAAGCGGAAAAAAACTTACATGATTGCAACTTGAAGAAACTCTATATCCAAACACTGCAAATGCATAAACTCCCCCAAATCTTTATTGTCAATGGTAATGGGATATGTCTTCTCTGCACCGACAATGTCCGGACGCATCTCCAAGGATATGAAGGGGATGTCCCTATACAGCTCTCGTAACTGTGCTAAGTACGGAAATCTGGGGGCAGCTTCTTCATCCTATGAAAACATACAAAACATATCATGTGAGTGTGTTAGCAATGAGAATCAATCAGGAATCATCACTCAGTAATGTATGACCTACCATTGGAGGTGTCGTCACCATCTCAATAAGATGAGTCGGCCAAAGGATGAACGATGTCATGGCCTCGCCTAAATCAGGAACCTCCTCATCATCAATCGGTATGACTGTCCTTTCTTCCCCTCTCGCACACTTGTCACAGTCACCCGGCATTGGTCTTGCGGAATTTGTACGTTATGGTGGATGGTTTGCTCTAAGTAAACAAGACCATCAGCAACAATATGCCGGTGTGGGACATCCAAATATAGTGTGCAAGGACGTCCTCCCTGTGGAGTGTGAGAAGGCTCGCCAATATCAACTTGTGGACGCTCGACACTGATATCAACTTCTGGAGGCCGAAAACTATCGTTGATGCTGGGAAAGGCCGGCACTTGCTCGGTTGGACATCCCGTACTTTCCTTCTCATGTATCATGGACCTCATCTCACCCCGTACTTGTGCCAATATCTCATCTACGAGGTTCGCCCGCTACCAATCTCATGTGGGCCTGCAGGGTCGCACACAAAAATAGCCCAACATGAGCAAAAGTGTCCAGATTCATTGAATCTTAGATATGTCTAAGATTTAATGAATAATGTATCTAGTCTAGGATGAATATATATATATATATATATATATATATATATATATATATATATATATATATATATATATATATATAATTCAAAATTAATATAATATATTATTTAATAAAGATTATAATATTATTATGATAACTAAAGGAGAATACTTTAACATAAACATCTAAAGTACAATGACTTGCCCCTAGGGCATAATTTCCAACAACTTTCTCCTGCGCCAACGCCTTCTTCTTCATTTCATCTACAAAAACAACATTAGGAAGTAAGTTAATTTTTGTTACTTCATTTAAATGGACAAGGGAATGAAAATATAACAATCAATATTTATAGATTTATACTATTATTTCATCACAATGCAAACACATAATTACATCAGGAATCCACAGAAATTACAAAATCCCTTTTTGATATGCAATGTATCTGGATATAGCTCTCAACCAGTCCAGACCCATGCCCAGTCCTCCCAAAGAAACCAAGGGTCTAGCAGCTCAACTTCTGACATTTATGAGCCAGAGGAGGAGGCAGATTTGGGCAGATCTGAAGAATTTTTTATTTTTCTTAAAAAAAACTTACGGTGTTCCTTCCGTAAGTCTTCCCTTAATAGACACATCATCTTATATTATTTTTGAATGTTTCAATATTAAGATTTTTTTTTTTTTTAGTTTAGAAAATGCAATAATGTGAATTTAATATTTATGTACTAAATATAGAGGTGTACCAAAAAGTGTATTAGACATCGAATGTCTGAACTCAAACTTTTAGTGGGTGAGGGTTTGACAACTTAAGCATGAGGTCTCAAGTTTAAATTCATGTGAGCATGACGTCCCAAGTTTAAATTAGTGGTCATTTACACTACAGGTCATTGACAAGTTTTGTTAAGCAATTCCCACTTTTCATTAGATTTTGACAACTTTTGTTTACCAAGTAAAAATTCACAATATCATACCATTGACAAGTTTAATTATGGAATTCACCACTTTTCATTAGGTTTTAACAACTTTCGATGGTATTCAAACTCTGTGTTTCCACCATTAACTCCAATCCACCATTCTTCATTTTAATACCATCTAAGTTCAAAATTGAAATTTCAATCTGGGGTTCCGATTTCAAACTTGCAAGAGTGAAATCCCCAATTTCAGCCGATAAACAACTGTCCACTAGAATATTACTGAGCTTGATATCGGTGTGAATTACGAGGGGTTGCAAGAGTGAAGATACTGAATCCCTTTGGCTATATATACCGACAATGATGAAACCCGCTTCTTCCAGTCCAATTGCTCAGGGCATTTGCAGTACAAGAGCATGTCTTAGAGAGTCCCATTATGCATTGACTCGTAGATAAGCAAAAACCTTTGGCGATGTCTATCAAAGGAAAAGCCGATGGTGGAGACACGTGCTGAGAGTGAAGCCTGTAGACGAAGAAGATATCATTGTGAAACTTGCTCTCTCGCTGTAGAGAGGCAGAGTCCATGAGCTTGACGGCGACAGGTTGTGTAGTCAGAGGCAAAGTGCTGGAGTAGAGGGGACCGAAGCCGCCTTGGCTGAGATGGGTCAAGAAGGATGACGTGGCACAGGGGATGAGGGAGTGTGAGAAACGATAAGGAGGCTTAGACTCAATCAAAAGAAGGGGTGGTGCATTTTCACGCGAATTTTTTAGAACAGAGGAAAAAGAGAAGAAAGATGGAGCACAGAGGCGGCGGAAGAAACCAGCGGAGGCCAAAAGATGGTGACTTTTGTGGTACTTGTAACAGGGATGTGGCTGATTTAGAGAAATAGCATGTGTGTGGATCAGAAGCAATCAAGGACGACGGCAATACGGAAAAGTTATTAGAGAGCATGGTGAGGCGATTTGGGGTAGGGGTTAATGTTTTTCTTAAAAAAAAAATACGAGGGAATTTTGTCATTTCCTTTTAATTTTAGGAAGGAATAATTAAGCCCTACTCCCTCTGATCCTTATTATAAGGCACTAACTAACTTTTCTTACAAACCAATAAAAGCAATTAAAGTCAATAAAGTTGTCCTATAATCTAAGTAATTTTAAATATTACCCCTATTAATTGTACTAAATTCTAATATTATACTCTCTATGGTCCTTATTATATGGTACCAACTAACGATTCTCACAGACTAATAAAAACTGTTAACGTAATTAAAGTCGTCCTACTATTTAAGTAAACTTCCAATATTACCCCTACTAATTGCACTAAACTCTAATATTATATTAATTATACTATCACCCACTACCCTTCTTAAGTATGGGCAAATATGGAAAAAATAATTAATACATTTTGGAAACAAGCAAGTGCTTTATAAAAAGTACCAAACACAATTACTAGTTAGTGCTTTATAATAAGGACCAGAGGGAGTATTAATTATTACTTTCACCCACTACCCTTATTAGTTATGGGCAGACATAGTAAAAAAATAATTAATGCTTATTTGGAACAAACAAGTGCCTTATAAAAAGGATCAAATAAACTTGTTAGTTGATACCTTATAATAAGGATCAGACGGAGTAACATGTTATAAGGATTTTGAAATTGGAATCATCTCTTTATTCTTTATTATTTTTATTGGTCTTTATGTAGAATTTTCTCAAATATTTAACATTGAAATAAGATTAAATAAATTGTAGGGACTCAATCTGATAATCATCATTGTATTAACTGATTGATTAGATGTAACATCCCCAATTTTATGTAAATTGATGTATTGGATGAATTAATGGAATACAAGAATTTTCATCAAGCCTTTAGTTTATGGTATTTAATTTCCAAGTAAATAATAAGCCAGAGAAAATGATGTGGAATTATTTGAAAATTTGGGTAATTAATGTGACATTGAACAATTTAAGATAGGAGATGACAATGAAAGTCAAAATATATATTTTCCCTTTTTACCCTTATATTTATGGCCAAAGGGGAAAAATAAGTAGAAAATAGTGAAATTCCTAATATGGGCCAAGAAGAAGACATGTAGAAATTTTGTGGACATTGGGCTAGGAAGGGAAGCAATTTTTGGAGCCTAAACCAAGAGGCCATTTTGGCCAAACAAGAGGAGAAGAGAGGGAAAAAGTTTTCATGAAGATAGTACACCTTCTTGAAGCAATCATGGAGCCAATATTTGAAATTTAAAGTTGGAGCCAAAAGTAAATTTGAAATTGGAGCCAAGGATTTAAATTTGAAAACATGTATGGTAAGGGTATATGAGTCATTTATCCAACCACAAGGGAAGAGCAAGTTTAAAAGGCCATTCCCTCTCATTTTTGCCTTCAATTTTGGATAGAAGGGGAAGAGAAGAAAGAGCACAAGAAATTCAAGAAGCAAGGGAGTTCAAGGAGTCAAGAGCCTAAGGTAAGATCATGGATTCCAATACTATTCTCTTCCACTTTCTTCTTCTTGATAAATATCGACAAGCAAATTCCACTTTAGTGGTGAAAGTAAAGGCCAAAGGAGGGAGGAAAGGAAACAAGATCCAAGAGCTTCAAGAGGTTGAAGATCTAAGTCAAGTAAGCTATCTTTAACCTACCTTGTAAAATCGCTAAGTTGATTGATGTTGGTAATGGTGGTTCTCTTGAGTATTTATAGATGAGGAGGGTCTTTTTTTTATGAGGAAAAACATTAAACATATGTTTGAAGTCTTAATCTATAATTAGGAAGAAGAGTAAGCATGCTAAAGAAGGGCTATGTTGCTTGAATGAACATTTGGATTTTAGGGTGTTTATGTAATTTTCGGTCAGCCCTATTTCTATGAAGATTTGAGTTGATTTTGGATGTTTTGATGTTTTCAAAGTGTTTAAAATGAGATTTTGTATAATAATGATCTTGGATCACGATTTTGGAATCCAAAAGAAAAGATTTAAAAACGTTCGAAACTGTTTCTGCAATGATCCAGTGAAGTCAGTCGACTGTTTCGTGAGTTTTTACCTATCAAATGAACTTGGAAAAATCTGAAAATTTACAAAACAAAATTAGACATCCCAAGGATTAATTAGATAGGTAAAAAGAAATATTTGGAGTTTTTTACTAAGAGAACAAAATTTTTGAAACAGCCCCTGAATCTGGAATTTCTGACTGGCCACAGGTGGAGTTCTGTCCTGCGGATGGAGTTTTGGTCGTATCGGACTCAAATTGATATTTTTCATTAAAAATAGACATACTAAGGGTCAGTTGGCCTTTTGAACCACCTCAATCGGATTTTTCTAGATTTAGTTATGAATTTTTGAATTTCAGTCACTGTTGCTGGAATTTTCTGTGTAATCCGAAAATAAAAAGGGTTTTTCCAAGTAATGGATGTCCAATGGAGAAAAGGGATTTAGAGATTATGGATGCTTGAAAAAAAAATCCTTATTACAAATCAAGAAGTCAAATATTTATTAAGGTGAATCTCTATAATTATTGGGAATTTATGTGTATTATTGGTTATTTTAGGGATATTTCTGTCACCGGCGCACCGGAAAAATTAGTAATATTTGAGGTCGACTACCAGGTAGTAACCTTAATCTTCATATGCCTTGTGTTACTTTGTATGTTTGATTTTCCATAATTGTGGATCTGTGTCTCGTGAGAGACATGCGTTTGTATGTGCATTCAGTGTGGTCTGGGTTTGAGGCCTGACCATTGTGATTTTCCTAGCACTTTGGATCCAGGGCTTGCTATGTTGAGCAGTCCTGCGTTTATTAGGACTTGGTCCTTCCGCAGTAAATATTGCATGTGTGTGGTGTGCTTTTATTTTACTGCACGTGATTTCTGAATGCTATATAATTTATTGTTTTCCTGATTGTGGTGACATACATGCATTGCATACACTTTACATATGAGATTAATGGTTACTCTGGGATGCAATTATGAATCCCATACTTTTATAAAGCTTCAGGTAGTTCATCTAGAGTGGTGCCGGGAGACCAAGGTAAGAATGCAGAGCAAGATTGAAGTGTTTGTTGGTGACTCCCTTTTTGGTGGTTTATTTTGTCTTCTCCCGGATGATTGTATTATTATTTTGACTATTTTGGGCATTATGGATCTGGATGACTGTATTTAATCCCTCCGGGAGAAAATTTACTCTTCAGTATTTTATCTTTACCACTATACTTTGTCCAAACTGATACTTGCTCTGCTGCTGATACTCTGATACTTGATATAATTAACTTGAGAATTGGAATTAAATAATTGAATTAAAATTGGACTAAGTTAAAGGACCACACTACCCGCCACCTGAAAAGGCGAGGCCGGTAGGCGTTTAACAATTGTGGTATCAGAGCACGGTTTGGACAATATTGATAAAAGTTGGTATTAAGATAAGGAATTGATCTATGTTTGGTTGATGCTTATTTTCTTTTGTTGAGGTGTAGCTAAAAACCTTAACAATGGCAAGAGGCAAAGGACCGGGTAGACCTATGCGAGAGCTGGAGACACAAATTCCTAATCCTCATGATAATAATCTGATACGAGAGATGATGGGATTAATTCGAGAGCAGGGGAATATGATACAAGGAATGCGAGCAGAAATAAATGAAATCAGGGCTCGTCAAGACCAAAGGTTCGAGGATCATGAGACTGAGGAGAATAATGGCAAAAACAACGATATTAATCATAATGAACAGGAAGAGTCGCAGATAGATCACCATAATAACAGGGCAACAGAAACATTGATCTACTGGGTATCTAAATTTTGTAAATCGTAGCCGCCAGTTTTCCGTGGTAGATTTGAGGCAGCGGAAGATTGGATTCTCCGTCTCGAGAAAATCTTTCAGGTCTTAGAGTGCCCAGAAGAGAGGAAGGCCCAGTTGGCCATTTATAAGATGGAGGGGGACGCTGACCGTTGGTGGCGCAACACGGAGACGACTTTACGTGCCCAGAATGTTCCTATCACTTGGGAACTGTTCCAGGAAAAATTTAATGCACTGTTTCATCCTCCTTCCATTCGTATTGCTAAGGAGTCGGAATTTCTAAATATTAAGCAAGGAGATGACGATTCTTTTGAAGACTATTATGCCAGGTTTACTCGTCTATCCCGCTACTCCACTTATCATAAAAACCCTAATGCTGAAAGTAGCTTAGCAGATGTCTTGGTTCGTGGCCTAAAATTTGAGATCAGAGAAAAGCTTATATCTAGACAGTTCCATGTATTGAGCCAGGCAGTGGAAGAGTGCAGAATTGTTGAGCGAAACTTGAAGGAATTATATGCTTCCAGGAGACCTATTCCCCTGAGTGACTCTAATCGTGGAAGCTCCTCTCAGAAAAGGAAAGGGCCATGGAACAAAAACCGCGGCAATAATAAGAAGCCCTTTCGCCCTGGACAGCAGAACTACAGGAGGCCAGTAGAGCCTCAGAATTGTAACAAATGTGGAAAATCTCATCCAGGTGTCAGTTGCAGTGGGCAGGTAGTTTGTTATACATGCCATAAACCTGGGCATTATAGTCACGACTGTCCTCAGCAAGTTGCTGAGAAGAGGCCTCAGAACCAGGGTCGTGTATTCGCCATGACACGAGATGACGCACGCAAATCACCAGAATTAGTCCAAGGTACCATCTTTCTCCATGGTTGCTTGTTGCATGCATTATTTGATTCTGGTGCTAGTCATTCATTTATTGCATATGATTGTGTTAAACGTATGAATTTGAATGTTTATAAATTACCTTATGATTTGATTGTGTCTACCCACTCGAGTCAAATGCGAGGCTGGCGATGTATGTTTAAATTGTGTTGTGGTTGTTGATGGACATGAGTCAACTGTGGACTTGATCTGTTTGCCGTTGCGTGATATCGATGTAATTTTGGGTTTAAATTGGCTGATGGCCAATAACATTGTACTGAATTTCGACAATAGAAAGATCATATGTCCTGATCAACAGCAGAGTTTCAATGCCAAAGAAAGTGAGGAGGTGGGCGTTTTTTATTTTTGGGGTGGGAGGGTTTTTTTTGTGGGGGGTGGGGGTTTAAACAAAATTAATTTGAAAGTGAGGAGGTGGGGTTTGAACCCCCACCTCTCACATAGGGGCCAAGTGCCCAACCAGTTGGGCTACTTGGCTCCTTTGATATATATATATATATACAATAATAAATATATATATTCTTCTTAACATTTTTTCAATGGTAATTACAACTAGACCATCGTCATTTACCACTAGACCATCACTATTTACCACTAGACCATCGTCATTTACCACAAACGTTTTGGGGGTTTTTCATTGTTGCCCATGAAATAAACATATAAACTTGATGCATTATTACAACTATACCATCGTCATTTACCACTAGATCATCGCCATTTACCACCAGACCATCGCCAGTTACCACAAATGTTTTGGGGTTTTTCATTGTTGTCCATGAAATAGACACATAAACTTGATGCATTATTACAACTAGACCATCGTCATTTACCACTAGACCATCGCCATTTACCACTAGACCATCGTCATTTACCACAAATGTTTTTGGGTTTTTCATTGTTGTCCATGAAATAGACACATAAACTTGAAGCATTATTATGGCGGTGGTCGAGTGGTAAATGACGATGGTCTAGTTGTAATAATGCATCAAGTTTATGTGTGTATTTCATGGGCAACAATGAAAAACCCCAAAACATTTGTGGTAAATGACGATGGTCTAGTGGTAAATGGCAATGATCTAGTGGTAAATGACGATGGTCTAGTTGTAATAATGCATCAAGTGTATGTGTTTATTTCATGGGCAACAATGAAAAACCCCAAAACATTTGTGGTAAATGACGATGGTCTCGTGGTAAATAGCGATGGTGTAGTGGTAAATAACGATGGTCTAGTTGTAATAATGCATCAAGTTTATATGTTCATTTCATGGGCAACAATGAAAAACCTCAAAACATTTGTGGTAAATGACGATGGTCAACTTGTAATTACCATTGAAAAAATGTTAAGAAGAATATATATATATATATATATATATATATATATATATATATATATATATATATATATATATATATATATATATATATATATTTATTTATTTATTTATTTATTATTGTATATATATATCAAAGGAGCTAAGTAGCCCAACTGGTTGGGCACTTGGCCCCTATGTGAGAGGTGTGGGGTTCGAACCCCACCTCTTCACTCACTTTCAAATTAATTTTGTTTAAACCCCACCCCCACAAAAAAAAAATAAAAAAATAACCTCCCACCCAAAAAAAAAACCCACCAGTGGCCGCCGGCCGGCACCCAGCGGCCAGCGATGGCCCTCCGGGCGCTGGCGAGGTTTTTTTTAAATTTTTTTATTTTTTTAAAACTAAGGGCAAAATGGTAATTTCACGCGAATTTGCATATCCCTTAAAGGTCCTTGATATCTCTCATTCTTTTTACAAATTCAACAGACTTCTGGGGGTTTTACAAATTCAAATGGTATTTATTTGGAATTTTTCCTTTTGGAAATTATAATTCAGCCCTTCTCTCTCCAATTTCTCTTTTCTCTCCCAATTCCAATCATACCCATCGGGCCGCCCATCTCCACCTCCTCGCTGTTGTTGCCGCCTTTCTGTATTTTTCAAAACTATCTAGGCCCTTTTCTGTAATTTTCTCTATTTTTCAAACTAACGGTCAATGTATATTTGTGCTCCACTTTTGTAACCACATAGTCACTTTTGCACATAAAAAAACATTTGGTGTTGGGAGCACTTTTGAAACAACATGTGTATTTTTACATTTTAGCCCTAAATAAAATGGACCCAGCCACAAAATTGATTGGACTAGGAATTTCTCTATTGTTGAAGGTTTAGTCTTAAGCTTTCAAACAGTCCTTGTTATATTAGAAGGTTTAAGAAAGTAATTAAAAATAATAAGTACATTCAAAATAAACTCTACTTTTTAAGTATGTCCTTATTTATGAGGAGCAAGTAAGAGAGGAAAATAAAGTAAATATAAGTATTACCAACATTTTATTTAGTGCAATACATATAATTAAAAAAGGGTAAAAATGGAAAAACTCATTAAATTTTAGACAACTCTTATCAGACTCTTATAAAAAGGACAAAGACAATATAAATTTTAGGCTCTTATAAAAGGACTGGAGGGAGTATAATTAATTGAATTGCGTTGTCGGGAGAGATAGTTAAAATTAGCTAGTTATAATAAATATGTAAAAAATGAATTTTATTTTCCAAAAATTCACTCATTTATGTGGAAGAGCAAGAATATATTTTATTGGGTATTTTAGTCAAACATGAGAATTAAATACATTAGTGATATGGGTAATTTGTATAATTAAATTAGGGTAAATTGAGGAGTTTACAAAAAGACTTTTCAAACATCTCATAATTCTATCTTATAAAAAGGAACATGGCAGGCATATCCAAGAATTCAATCTTATACAAGTAAAATGTAATGAAGGAGTAGTAAGTCAATTTCAATTAATTCTAACCCACTAAGGAAAGGAATAACAGTTAATTCATTAAATATGCAGTCAATTGATAGTTTTTCAAATTTATCCTTAATAAAATTCTCTCCACATTTACAAATCCTTTTCATCCTTCCCCTTTTTTTTACGAGAATTAAATATGGGTAAAATTGAACAACAGCTATTAACAACCCTCTAAATAGACTTATTTATGGCAAATATAACAAAAGAGCAGATTGGTAATAAACAAATTTTATTCCATCGTCTATTTTTTAAAAAAATATTTTAGTTTTTGTGGCAACTTAATCTTACTTAGTATCCATATCAAACCTAATTACAAGGTTATAAATGTGAACTAATGTTTATAATTGAGGAAACTGTGGAGACTCAATAAAAAAAAACGTAAACTTGGATTAAAAATAAAGTGCGATGAACCTGTGTCAAAAAAGACTATTCCAGTAATGTGTTTGAGTATTTCTTTGGTAGAACTTGAACTTGAATATTGGATAATGGAGCCTTGACATTAACTTCAGGGTTAGAATTCAAGTTATTTATTATTAAGAATTTTATGTTTTAAATCAAATTCACTTGTATCAAATTCTCTTGCTAGATATCCATCTCACCGCCCCGTTGCTCTGTTCTTCACACTGACCCACTTCCTTAACCTCTTTCCCCTCTTGCTTCCTCTTCAACTCCCAAGCTCTCTTTTTCTACGCCATGGCTCTTACACGTGCCATTCTCGTGATCACCATGTCGTTGGCTCTCTTCTCATTGTCCATCTAAGCCTCCGACCTCTTCTCCACCGTCTTCTTCCCCAACTCCATCACCATCACCAAATGCCGGAAGCTTGGCCCC
Source organism: Acacia pycnantha (assembly GCA_025563575.1). Lineage (NCBI taxonomy): Eukaryota > Viridiplantae > Streptophyta > Magnoliopsida > Fabales > Fabaceae > Acacia > Acacia pycnantha. The sequence continues at coordinate 399,606 of JAMWYP010000099.1, read as the reverse complement.
TCAGCAAGCTCACCACCTTCACCCCTCCTTCTCCACCCTCACTGCCAAGTGCCAACTAGTCCACCATCTTCCCTGTGACCTTCGCCATCGCCGTTATCAGTGCCTACACTGTCAAAATCGAATTGCAACAGCACCGCCGTTGTTCATGGAAGCAGTTTGGCCTTGGCGGCCTTGTGTGGAGGAGCTGCTCTGCTTCTTGCTTAAATTCACAGCGCCCTTGCCTTAATTACGTGTAGATTCATATACGTGTCTGCGTAGTTTTCAATTTTCATTTGATCCAAACATTAATAACAATTTGTCAAACGAAATATCCGACAATTTCAATTCCAACAAAAATCAGTAAGAGAGTCAATGTTGTGAACACTTACGTTCTACGTTAGCTAACACATTAACTGTAAATATTTTTTCCCTTTTAGGCATTCTTTCATGTTACGATTTTGTTTACAATGAATCTGAGTTCTATAATTCACATTCAAAATATGAAATTCCAATGAAAAGTTATAAAAAAATTTAGTCTTTTCACATGCACAGCTCTAAAGGGAGAAGGAAAGGAAAAAGAAAAAGAAGCTCACACGCTGATTTCTAGAATCATACACAAAATTGTTCTGATCATTTGATATCAGATCACGATGTTTGTTGGGAAAAAAGACAGAAAAATATCACGATGTTAACTGTTGCCATGATTAAGGTTAATCAGAACTAATTAATGGACCATTTAATTCTGTATTTTCAACTAGACAATTGCCAATTATGTACTTCTGAAACTTAGTTCACACTTATTTTGCAAGGTTCGCACTAACATCAATAAATATATCTTGGGAGGCCAGTCCAATTCAAATTTGATTCCCTTTGTTGAGACTTGAGATATCTCTCTTTTTCAATTTTATTTGAAAACGAACTATATGAAAAGGACAAAGGAAGGCACACCAGGAAGTGAAAATGGGGAAGTGAGAAATTGCATGATAACATATCCATGTCACTTTCCCACTCCCCTGTTTTCTACATTCACAATTTCACTATTATCAAATAAACCTTTCATCAAACTATACACTTGAAACAGTGCCATTCGTATTATTGACCAATTGATAAAAAACTTCCTTATTGTGTCATTATTCTATTGAAAAACTTGATAGCATAATATATCTAAGGACTAGATCTAAGATTTTTACTCTAGGAAATCCAATGTTAGGAGACTGATATTATCTTCATGTAATTAAGTTTCAAATACCACAAATTTGGAAACAAATTGAATCATGTACTAGAAGGCTTATATATATATATATATATATTCAGTACCCGGAAGATATGAGACAACTAAAATTCATTTCAAAATAAGGTCATAGAAACATCAGATATGCTAAAATAACATGACTTCAAAGTGGGCATACCGTGAAACACTTGAACAGACAATAGGCTTCAGATTAAGAATGTGTCGTAGATGTGGACGTTGTCGCTGGCTGGTCATGCATCTGTACGTGGTCCTCTGATGGTTGTGATTGTTGCTGCTGCTCTTCCCCTTGCCAAATCCAAACAATATCCTTAAGAGCAGGCCTAATTTCCTCTTTCAATATGCTCTGATATTCCAAAGTGTCTCCATTTGATTTTTTCATCTCAACCAAATGGAAACATGGAGCAGCCTCGAAGATTTCCACCTCAATGGATATAATCCCTTTTCTTCCTTCCTTGAGGCCCTCTAATTTAAACAAACCTGCAGCTCTTTTCTTTATCATCAGCCTCAGATGCTTAGCAATTTCTTCCAGCTTGGAGACAATGACAGAGGCTGGCTGCCTTGAAGAAAATATTGCTTCCACCTTCTTGAAACTATCTTCGAAGAATCCAGATAGATCGAAACCTTTAGAACGGGAGATGATGTCAAAAGCATTTATACTTGTGGGCACAACAGACTCTTGTGTCGCTTCTGCTGCTATGCTCTCACTTTCATTGGTTTGATCACAAGGCTTTGTGCCTGATGTGGAGACACTCTTGTTCACCCATTCAGATTTCCTTTCTCTAGAAGATGGCCCTTTCATAAACCAAGAATATTCCTTAATCTTGGCTAGGGGGATTCTAGTATCAGGATTTGGATCCAAGACCTTTGTTAACAGTCTACGTACTTCTAGGGAAAACCAATTAGGGAATTTATAGTCTGCCCTGGAAATCTTCCTATACATCATTATCAAATTTTGATCATGAAAGGGATGATGACCTGCAAGTAAGACAAACAAAACTACCCCACAAGACCAAGTATCAGCTTTGGCACCATCATAACCTTTCCTTTTGATGATTTCAGGAGCAACATAGGCAGGCGTGCCACAAGGCGTATGAAGTAAGTCATCCTGTCTCTTGGATTCAGCTAGAGCACTCAATCCAAAATCGGAGACCTTTAGGTTCTCATTTTCATCCAACAAAAGGTTCTCAGGCTTTATGTCGCGGTGGTAAACACCTCTACTATGACAGAAGTCTATGGCATTCACTAGCTGCTGAAAATACTTGTGAGCAACATCTTCCTTGAGCTTTCCTCTGGCCACCTTGTCAAAGAGCTCACCACCTTTAGCATATTCAATAACAAAGTAAATCTTACTCTTGGTGGCCATAACCTCATAAAGCTGTATAATGTTGGGATGTCTAACACGTCTCATTACAGATATTTCCCTCTTGATCTGTTCAGTTTGTCCAGATTTCACAACTTTGTCCTTGCTTACCACTTTAATAGCTACACTCTGGCTAGTTATTGTACTGCGGGCATAATATACCTTTCCAAAGGTACCTTGGCCTAGTAACCTTCCCAATTCATATTTTTGCGTTAATATATTTGGTTTATTCTCCATGTCAAATCTCACAGTAAGATGAAATAATACACTAGCACTTCATTCACATAAAAGCTTATCATTTACAAATAGGAAAGAGTATGTGTACAACTGTAACTATATGTATATGGGGAAAAATTTATCCCACCACCTTCACATAGATCGTGTATTGATGCGAATGGCACTGTTAAAAAACTTGTGTGCCAACCATGCATCAGAGAAATGAGAAGAAATGAGCTAAAGAATTTTGACCCACTCTTGTAGAGCATGAAGCAATAGCCAAGATATAACCTTATGGATCTCAAAGACAGAGCTTTCATCATGAAGGCACATAGTTTGGCATTACAGGTAGTGCCTATCTCAATGATATAATCAAGAGGACAAGCTACCCTGTCAGTTGAGGACAATCAGTAGTATACTTCAATTTCAGCAGATTTTCCCCCCTAAAAACAAAGATCAAATAATCTTGACCTCAATAAATCATTCAGAAGATTGATAAAAGAATTCTAAAACTGAAATTATACTGATGAATGTAAAAAGCCCCAGCACATCAGAAGCTGGATCACAATCAATCTTTAACTTTTCTGGGCAGTAAACATAGCTAAAATCTAGTCTATATAGTATTTTTCTAAATCTTAGTGCCAAATAACCCATAGCAATGAACACAATCAGCCAGATATAAAGAGAACATAGACACTTAAAATAATCTTTTAGATCAGAAACATCTTCGTGAGAAATAAATCACTTTTCAGAAGATAACAACAAAATCCAGATAGCATTTATACAGGGGAAACAGAATGAGAGCCAACGCATTAACCATAGCCATAGTTTCATGACTGAAAACCCTACCTCACCAGGCTAACCATATGCTATAAATAATCCCTTGAATCAACCCAATTCACCCCCTAAAACTAAGATCGTCAAAACAAAGCACATATAACCTTTTGTTTTCCTGCCGTAAAAGAAATGTGAAGCAATTCTAAGCTCAATTTCGCTACAGAGAAATCACAGATCGCACAATCTTTGAAACCCAGAATTTTTTTGATCAAACTCAAATCTGTTAAAACACAATTTACGGAGATCCCATCATTAAGAGAAAAAAGATAACCATACAAGTGCTCAGAATAAACTCTGAAATCGAAACAGATCGAGATAATTATAACACGAATATAACCTTAGATGAAGCTGAAGCAGATTGTTGAGGATCACCGATCCAGACGAAATGATGAAGATTTTTGAGAGTGAAGGGAAAAAGGAAACAGGAAACACAAAATAATTTAAAGAGAGTAACGATTGAACAAAACAAGAGTACTGATATTTCTTCTGAATTAAGTAAAATTATATGATCAGGCCATCACGCAACAAGGAAAACGATACGGAATAAAAAATGAGAATGGAATTAGGAAGAGGCACGTCTCAAAAGGACATGGATGTCGCCTTGTTTCTCCTTCTCATTTATCAAATGTCAACTTCGGAGAAAATATGCCTATATGTGGAATACAGTAATATGTAAGTTAATTAATTGAGCTTTAACGATATGATGCAGTTTAATAACTCACGCTAGTTTCCCAAACTTGTTGCTATTTAGGTGAGAGAAAAAGAACAATTGTATTCGTTTCTATTAATGGTGGTCTTGTAGATTTATTTCTAATTTTTTAAAAACAATTTATTTTTATTTAAAGTGCATCTATAAAATTTTATGTAATGAACCATATTAATGAAAAGATGTAAATAATTTTAATATACTTTATAGGGTGTTTCAGGAAAAAAATATTAATTGTCTTTAGAAATTTATATAATGATTATATTGAAACACGTGTTTTTTTTTTTTTCATTTTTAAAACTGGCATTGTATTTATTTTACCTCTAACTTGCCTCATATTTTTGAAACAAATGTAATAATATTCATTTTCATTATTTTAATATGCATGATACCAAAATATTGCCCCCCCGAAGAAACAGCAACTATGAATTATAAAATAAAAAGGCTCACAAAGAAATGCCACGTGTTACATATATCTTGAAGTAGGTAGGAAAGCTTCCATGGTACTATCCTAGTTGTAGTTATAATTTTACCATGAGCTTTCTTTACAAGTTGGCACAACATATGATGGGATACAAAAATATTTTTATTAAAAGAACTAAGTATATCAAAATTTGCAATAACATGTATATAATTAAAAAACATGATTTTTAATTGAAATTTTTTATTTGATAAAAGTGTTATGGACTCAAATATGAGGCCCATCTAGGGTGTGGCCCAACAGTCCAAACTCGAACCCTAAGGTACACTCTATAAATAAAGGTAAACCCTAAAGTACATATATTCTATTCATATCCTTTTACTATTCAGCCTCATAGAGAATGCACCCCATCCCCTTTGGCTAAATGTCTATTTGTGTATCGAACTACGTGGACTTTGATCCCCTTCAAGGGTACGTAGGCTCTAGGCATTGTTCCTAGGTCAAGTCCGATTTGTGTTCTTACTTCAGAACATTGGTGCCGACCGTGAGGAGTCAGTAAATTTCGATTCCCGCAACCAAAGATGATCAATGATCCAATTCCTAACTGCCCATTGAACAATCGTGTGGAAAATAAATATTTACTTAAAGAAGCCCAACGAAGTTGAATATTGCGGTGACGGTGCTTCGCTGCCAGAGACAACTCCACCAAGGATCCCTGCAGTGGTTCTGCGGGATTTTTCTAGGGTTTTTTCAGATTGTTTGGGTTGCTTAAGTTTTACTCATAGTGGAAGTGAATGGCATCAAAATGTGTGTCGCAGAGAAAGGCGAAGGCCCAGTGGTGATGAGCCAACAAAATCCAACCTCGAGTCTAATGCAAAACCCAAGCCAACCTTTTTGTTAATTTGAGCCAATTGCAAGTCAGAGAGCAAAGGTCTTTGGAGAAGACGAGTTGACTCGAGACAACAAGTAGTGAACTCGAGTCAGACAGCAGAACGCTCAGTTCAACGTCTCCGAATTCAAAAATGATTATTATCAATTGATTTCTACTTACTATACTTCTCAATGCTATTAATCATGCTTGTTAGCAAGTTTCAGATGATCAAACAAAGGATTACCATCAGATTATCAAAAAATGGATGATGACGTCAGAAGCTTCAACGGCTATTTCTCCAACGGACTGAAACTTACAACGGTAAAATTCTACAACGGACCAATGCTTCAACAGATTAATTTTAGTTGTCTATAAGTAGAGACACATTCAAAATGGAGATAATAATGATGAGAGCTTGCACTGTTGAAATGATGATATTCTAAATCCAACATTTAGCTTACACACTCTCTACTCTCAATGCTTCCATAGCTCATCTTAAAGAGTGAAATGTTTTGTATTGTACGTCAGCATTTATTCATCTTCTCTTTTAGAGAGAACATTTCTGATTATTAAATCATTGTAAGAATCTCAAGTCGTGGGACTTGGAGATTAGGTTATCAGTTTACAACTTATAAGGGGGAGTGTATCCTAGTGAGAGGATAACTTCGAGTACAGAGTGTGTAACTGATTGAAAGGAGTATCTCGGTGAGAGATTTGGTTTCACAAGTGCTTGGGTAAACTTGTGAGTTTGTAAAGGTTCCTCTTGTGCCCGGATTAAACAAGAGGATAGTGGATTGAAAATCTCAAGTGAAGCTTGGGGACTAGACATAGGTCAAGGATTGGGCCAAACCAGTACAAATCATAGTTTGCATATTCTCTTCCCTTATCTCTTATATTTCCAGCATATATGTTTGAAAGACTGACTATCACTTTATAAATTATTATTGTCGTATGAACTGCTTTTAATTAATTGCGAAAAGATTTTCAAAATTATCTAAAGTTTTATCAGACACCCAATTCACCCCCCCTCTTGGGTGATAGCCAGGTCTAACACACTGCAAGTGAGAACGTGGCAATTCTACTTTTCAGTTGCAACTAAAATAGTAATCCCCCCTTGGAGATCCTGAAGTGGACCACAATTACTGGAAAAGACCTAAAATCAAGAGGTTTTTCTTCTCTTCCTTACTTTGTCCTCTCTTCAATTGTTTTGTTCCGCAATTGCAATTTTTGTAGTAATTATGATGATGGAACAAAAAAAAAAAATGGTGATTCATATGCTTTGTGAAAATTAAAAATGAGGATTTATATGCTTTGTGAGGATTCTCGTAATTGCATAGTGTGGCTTTGGCTACATAAGAATGCTGGGGCAAAGAAAGTTATTAATATAACTTTGACATGGTTCTTCTTCTAAGAGGTGGAAAAATGTTAGCCCCTGACTTCTGTGACGAGGTCTGGAATTTATAGGGAAAAACAAAGATTTGATGCAATGATCTCATTTGCATTGATTTCAAGAAGAACAAGACAAATTATCATTTGATGGAGGCCTGAGAAGCGTGTATGCTGATGCAATGAGTAAAAATATGGTTGTTGTTTTGCATGAAGGGCGTTAAACTGGAAGTAATCTTGTTATTAATCCTAAAAAGGATATTCTGCTGTATGGAGGGGATAAAAATTTTGAGCCACGTAAGGGCGTTGAATTTGATTCTCATGAAGCAGCATATTCATTTTATCAAGAGTATGCCAAATCTATGGGATTCACCACTTCATGTTAGTTCTCTATGTGTTTTGGATGATAACTGACAATTGTAAACTCAAGTTGAAGTTTGTCTTTGTTAAGTTGAAAAACTTACTGTCAAAGACAAACTATAGTTTTGGATTGAAAACTCGAGTTTGGACTTGACAGAGAGTAGCTCAAGTTTTTACAAACTTAGACAAACTCGAGTTTAGATTTGAAAACTCGAGTTTAGACCATACAGAGAGCTCCCACGTTTTTCAAAGACAAAGAAAACTAGAGTTTAGTTTTAATGAATTTGAGTTTTGACAAGACATAGAGCTATCAACATTTTGAACTTAAGAAAACTCCAGTTTCGCTTTTAGAACTCCAGTTTGCATCTGAAAGAATGTTTTTCAAAGTTTTCTCTATTTTGAGGAAACTCGAGTTTGGAACTTACAGAGAAAACTCAATATTTCTGAAGATTTGAAAACTCCATTTTCAATTGCAAACTCCAGTTTGGACATACAGAGATTTTTCCATTTTTCCTAAGATTTGTGGAAACTCGAGTTTAACTTTGTGAGTTTGTGACAAGCAGAGAGCTTTGCTCTATTTGAACATTTTGGAAACTTCAGTTTGCATTTGGAAACTCTAGTTTTGAGCATTTGGATTTAAACTTGTTTTTAATCATAAAAGTCCAACATTTTAATTGAGAATCGGGGCTAGTACAACATTTTAATTGAGAATCGGGGCTATAATGCAACCTTTGTACTTGTTAGCCAATAAATAAAGATAGAAGGAGTTTCATGCTAGTCATCAATCTAATTGCAATTGCAATTGATCCAAGGAACCCACATCTCTTGGTCTGGTTGTTGGGGTCAGATGAGTTCACTCAATTTTATGATATTCGTAAGCACAATTAGAATGGATCAACTGATTTTGCTCAACCTATTGAGTTACTTTGCCTTCCACACTTGATTGGTGACGAGGGAGTTGAAACATCAAGCTTGACCTCTTCCAAACAGATTTCACAAAAGAAAAGAAGGCGGACCCTGGTTAATCTGAATCTAGTTAAAATCCAGGCTCCGTGTAAAGTTTTACAGTAAAGGGGAAAAGGCGGAAAATGTAATACCCTAAAAATCCTAATTATGATAAGTATCATGAATTAGTAAATAATACCTATTGGAAATAGGTGAATATGTGGTATCAACCTTTAAGATATAATCATCTTATTTAATGGGAATTTCTATTGAAATTAAAAGGCATAAAGGGCCGAAAATCCCTAAAAATGCAATTATGGGCCATAAAATGCTCTGAAAATATTATGATAAATCCTAAATGGTAATAAAATATTGGTTAAAAATTAGAGTGTATGTTGTCTCTAATTTAGGAAATTTTTGGAATTACAACATTGGAAAAATAAAGGGGGAAAAAATCAAAAAGATATTATAATTAAAGGCAATTAAGAGCACATGTGATAATTAATTGCAATATGGAAGAAGATAAGATTGTGGAATCTTATTAAATGAAATGGATGAAGGAGAGAAGGGAGAGAGAGCACGGATTGAAGAGGAAAAGAAGAGGAAGGAAAGAAAGCTTAGTGAAGAAGAAATGTGGGGCCCACAACTATTGAACAACCAATAGGAAAAATCAAAAGAAATGCTCCAAATCTTAAGTAATTAAAATGAACCAATGAGAAGCTTTTTTTCATAAAAATGAGTCTTCAAAGAAGACCAAATCCCATGAGCCATTGATTAAGAAGGATGATCTAATGGTTTAGGTTCATGGACTTTTCCTATAAATAGAGGGCAACCCCCTTCACAATTTCTCACACCAAAACACAAATCACTTCTAATCCTTTGGGATAGGGAGTGAGATGTGAGTTATTTTGGAGGTGAGGAGCAAGAAGGATGAAGGAGTTATGCTTCAAGAGGTAAGCAAGCTTTTAGTTTCTAGTCTTTAGTTTTTTAGTTCTTAGAGTTCTAGTTTAAGTTTTTAGCTATTTTGTTGTTTTGATCTTTAATCTTCCAATATATTGTTGTTATCATGTTTTTATGATTAAATATGGTTTTATTTCGAAAAAATGATGGAGAAACAGATATAGCAAAATTTTGGAAGGTTAGAGTCAAAGTAGCGAAGCTCTGGCGAAAATTCATCGGTTAGGAATTTCTAAAAACAGTAGCAAAACCGTCATACTTTTAAATTGAAGATGAGATGCTAAAATTCTGAAAATATTCATGGTTAAATTAGACATATAGATATTTCCAAATATATAAAATATGTATCATTTGGAGATCTACATAAAGAGATAAAAATCCTTGAAGTTAGGCTATTTTTCCAGACGAAATTCTGAGCAGAGGTTGGAAACCTTAAACTTGGGAATGACACAGCGAATCTGGGCGTAAATTAGTATTTTTATTTAAAATTAGACATCCTAAGGATTTCGAGGAATTTTACGGATCCTTGTTTCGATTTTTGTAGAATTAACTATGATTTTTCAAAGTTGTTGGAAAATCTGCCCAGAAATTCAGTGTTTCGTTTTTGAAAAGAATGTAAGGGCAAAATTGTAATAAAAATTTACCAAGGGTAGAAATGTCAAACAAGGTGAAAATATCCTTTTTGATATTATTTTAAAAGATAGAATATTTGTTGTGATATTATGGGAAAAATGAATAATCTGACAATAACATATAGAATATCCGGGAAAAAAGCCGGAGTCGAATCAAAAAGTCAAGCAAGTTGGCCGAAACGCGGTGAAAGGTACGTTCGCGTACTGTAACACTAATCCTGTGCTGCTTAAGTACATATATGTGATAGATACGTTCAGAGATTGATATACAGACAGTTTATACGGGTTATAGTTTTGATAATACCGTTATGTTTTCCTAGCGCTGAGGACACGACCGTACATCGTGGCACTGGTATATGTGCAGACTGTTGTTGTGTAGGACTTTACATATTGCTCTGTGCTTATGTCCTGTCTGTGTCACATTTATCTGATGAGATGCTGTTGTATTGTCTTGAATATCTGTTGTCTGTATACTGTATTGTTTGAGCATAAGGTTAACCGTTACTCGAGATCCAATGGGTAAATTGGATCTCACTGAGCTTCAGTCCGGTGGACCGAGGGTTGGAGAGCGGGAAACAACGTGACTAGACCAAATGTCAGGAAAATCAGAAAGGGCACCGGTAGACGGAGTCATAGAGAGGAACCAAGGGGCAGAGTCGTAGAAATGCACCGGTCGAGGCAAGTGCCAGAAGAAGATCATCAGAGCCAAATGTCAGGCATGGGTCTAATGAAGTTATTTCGAATAGTTTGGTGCCGAAGGCAAGGCTAGTCTATGTGGGTGTGCCAATCAGTCGCCGTATAAGTCGGTGAGGCCCCCATGGTAGACACTTACCTGGCCATTCTGTTCGGTTAACGGAGTTAGGTTCATTGCCCCAAGTCTGGTCAAAGCTTGGTCTAGGTTGTATAGTTACTTTTTGTGAAATGTAATTGTACAAAGCTCTGTATATTGTATCACATGATTATTCCTTCGGGGAATTTTTAATATATCAGCATACGCTCGGCATCGTCATATGTCGGGGTATTTTTATATTTGTTACTCATATATTGTCCAAATTTTTTTGTGCATTGCTCTTCGTTTCTGCGGTACTCTGATGTAGCACCTCAAACCCTGTCATATTTTATAAAACCAGGTGTCATCCGACACAATTTGTAGTATGGAATTTGGGGTGTTACAGACACAGTTAAACTGAACCTAGTTAAAATCCAGGCTTCGTGTAAAGTTTTGCGGCAAAGGAGAAAAAAAGGCGGACCCCGATTAAATTGGTCACAGTTAACATCTGAGTTCCATGGAAAAATGAATAAAGGGTTACAACACCCATGGAAAAAAGGGTTACGACACCCATGGATGGAAAATGAATCTCAGGTTACGACACCCTGTTTCAATTGAAGACCGGGTAAGAAGGTGGAATGTCATGCCGACCTTGATCAAGTCAAAATGATTAGAGGAAGGTTGCAAAAACCGAATCTACTCATGTGATGACACACCCTTACTTTGGATTGATTCTTGGTTAAAATAGCTAGAACGTATTGGGGAGGATCAGTGAGACTCTCCACCAAAATACTATATCTAGTACCGGAAGAGTATCATGCGCATTTGACTTTGGCCAAGTCATAAACCAGAACTCTGAACATAGATTCGGGTTCCTAAATTTAGAACTTTGAACATAGATTTGGGTTCTTAAATTCAGAACTCTGAAATAGATTCGAGTTCCTAAATTCAGAACTCTGAGAAAAGACTTGGGTTCCTAAATGATGCAACGAATGCAAGGAAAGTAAGTCGACGAGATGAAATGAATGCAGTTGTAGAATAAAACTCGAAGAAACATTCGGGTTGGACAAAAAGCAATCAAGCTGAACGATTTGCACAAAATACAAGTATTTTTCTTTGATATTGAAATATTTACATAACGTCAATTGCAGGAATGAAAACCGGGTTATTAACCTGTGAAATATTACAAAGCCAAGGGACTACAACATCCCGAGCTAAGAAATACAATCATAAACCCGTAATCTCGGGGTTAGAGTATATAAACCCGGAATCTCGGCGTTAGAGTGTATAAACCCAGAATCTCGGGGTTAGAGTATATAAACCCGGAATCTCGGGGTTGGAGTATATAAACCTAGAATCTCGGTGTTAGAGTATATGAACCCGGAATCTTGGGTCAGCACGCAAGGAATCCAACAATCATGAACACCTGGTCTGAGTTAGGAAATTCATACATCTTGGCAGCCCAAAGGCTTGAACTACTAGGCTGGGGGGCAACAGAGTGGACAATGAGTTGTTAGTAGAAAAACATATTATTGATAACCGAGATTAATGCAAACTAGAACGGAAATCAAGAAATCAAACTCGGACAAGTATTTGAAATGAGCAAGCTAAACGATTTGCGCGAACAGTAAGTATTTTCCATTAATTGTGATTTGCTTACATATTATTAAATGCAGGAATATAGACTGGGTAATTATCCCAGGGAAAGTTGCTACGACAGCAAGAAAGGGATCCTATTTCTTCTCAAACAACCCGAATAAGTTGGTATATCTCGGCCAAATCCGCGTTTCACATCAAACAATCAATGCATCCCAGCAGCTCAGAGACCTAAACTATTGGGTTGGGGGGCAACTGTTATGGACTCAAATATGAGGCTTGTCTAGGGTGTGGCTCAACAGTCCAAACCCTAATCCTAAGGTACACTCAATAAATAGAGGGTAAACCTTAAGGTACAAATATTCTATTCATATCCTTTTACTATTCAGCATCACAGAGCACACACCCCACCCCCTTTGGCTATACACCTATTTGTGTATCGAACTACGTGGACTTTGATCCCCTTCAAGGGTATGTAGGCCCTAGGCATTGTTCCTAAATCAAGTTCGATCTATGTTCTTACTTCAAAACAAAAAGCCAATCTCTTTTTCTGCCTCCTTTAAAGTTCTTTTTTTCAAGACAAAAATCTTCCTAACATACCAAACATGCCCTATATAAAAACATTATTAAAAAAAATCGTTAATTTAATGATTTAATATGTGTTCTACGTATAACCACAGATTCTCTGTGTCACTTTCGCTTGGAATAATAAATGCGTCAATCTAAGATGTCCAATTTATTTGATAGGAATGTTTGTTCCCAAAGGAACATGGGAGATAGTCCCCTTTCTTAATTCTTGTACCTTATATAGAATATGTTATTTTGAATTTTGATTAAATTAGAAAGATTGATTTCTAATTTAATTGTTCATAAATTATTTAGTGATATAATCCTTAATTCTAAATTAATTTAATAAATTTTCGGCTTCAGTTCATCTTCATTGAAATTTTGTTCAAACTAAATTAAGAATTTCTATTTTGAATGTTAAATTTTAGATAATAGTCATAATAATCATATTAATTAAATAATGTCTTAAATCTATATAAACCATTAAAGTTTAATTTGAAATTTATAATATGAACGAAATGAACAAAATATTAGTTATGGATGAAGGAAGTGTACCAAAGTTTTCAAATTGCATTGTAGGTCAAGTTTTAGAAGAGTTGTGTTCATATTTCTTTGTGGAAAAACAAAAGCTTATGAAATTGAAATTGGAGCTTTCAATTTGATAACCTCTTGGTTGACTAATCATTTTGCAGCTGTGAACTAAATTAATAATTCAACCATCTTTCAGTTGCATTTACTTCACGTTTGGAACTTACGAATGGGAAGAAATTAGAGATAAGTATCGTATAGTTTTAAGAAATAATGTAATTATTAAAAAAAATCCAATAGTTTAAGTGCAATAAATTACAATATAATAGGTTTTTGTAGCTCATTTGTCATTAACCTTTTTTTTAATAATTTTATTTTTTAGTACCTTTTAATTATTCTCCCAAAAAATATGAGGGAATAACATGGAATCCATTGTTTGTTACATTGAAAAAGGAGACTCTTTTTTCTTACAAAACTAATTGTTAAAAGTAAGGAAGACTTAAAATCTTTATAACTCCCTCCTCTGGTCCTAAATATAAGATAAAGTTGACTTTTTTTAGAGAGATTAAGTAAGCTAAATAAGTTATTGTTACGGATTTTATATAAGGCCCATTAGCGATGCGGCCCAATAACAGGGGGATCTATCATGATCGCCAACAGATTAGATAAGATCATAACCAACCTACAATCAAGGAGATAATCAAGGGAATCTCTACACCAAATCAGGACCCCTAACCCTAAGGTAACCTCTATATATAGATGGTTAACCTAACAGGTACACATCTTCTATCTCCTAAGCTCTCTCTCAATTGCATATACTGCACACAGAGCACACACCCCACTCCCTTTGGCTAAACGCCTCTAAGTATCCTCGAACATGTGGACTTTGATCCCTCTTCAGAGTACGTAGGCCCTAGGAATCGCTCCTAGGTCAAGTCCCAATCAACATCAACATCCTAGCCCCTTAGGGCTAGACAATCTGTGTTCTACACCAGAACAGTTATTTAATCATATAATATGTTATGTATAATTAGATTATATATTAGTTTATAAATCAAACAAATTAGTTTGGACAAAAATAAAATGTTTTAAAGTAATTAAATTAGTTTCCTTAATTTCTCCAAAAAAAACTCAACTATGTCTTATATTTAGGGTTAGAGAGTACTATTTATATCACATCTAACCCTCATCATCTGAGTCATTAATATAGGTGGCTGATAGAGAGATCCATTTCTTTGGAAATCATAAAGCTAATTAAGGAATTTCATAGTTTATTAGTAGATCAGATGAGTTTAATTAGACTTGCACTGTAGAAACACACTTGATCCTTGGCGAACAAGGTTGTCAAAACTCACGAGTTTAGATAAACTCATAGCAATGACGTAAACTTGTATCGTGAACTCGAATCGTAAACTCGTAGAAGTTTATTTTCACTATTAAATATATATTAATAGTGTATAATAAACAATTATGATATAAAAAAATGACAACAAATTGATTTAAATATATTTTAAATTTAAATAATTGAAATTAAATTCATCAACATTCAAAATTTACCATATTTAACAAATAAATTTCTATAAAACTTATATATAAAATCGCTGAGCATGATCAAATAAAAAAAAGTTAACAAGAGTTTCAAAATGAGCTCTACCGGTCTTGTGAATGACTAATCCCTTGTAGGGGACTGTAAGTCCTCTCAACATGTCCATCTATACTCATGTATTCGAGTTACACCCAAGAGTACACTGTTCTCCCCATTTTCAAGTGGATAGAGTTGTACGATCAAAGTATAACCCTAGGACATAGTGTTCGATGACATCCTTAAGTCCAAGACGATCCGCACTACCAAATGATGAGAGACTTTACATATCCAATGATACTCTCTACAATGAATCTTTGTGGAGTCTCTTGGCGGGCCAGTTCGGTGCTATCCGTTATCCAACAGATCCACCCATGACATTAGCTAAGACATCTCCATGCCTGTATTCCATGATGTCCCTACCTTATATCTCTATACAAGTAGATGATGTTGTACTAGTCTTATTGAGATCATCAATGCCCTTTCTTGGTTATTCAAGACTAGGAACAAGTTTTAGGCAATAGATATCTAATGTTCTCGAGTCCTCATGATCATAATATCTATCATTGATCCTCAAGAATAACACATATTTATTCCTAGGGCTTTTATCTTCAAACATATATTTACCTTAAAATAAAGGTGAGACATAAATATGATAAAGATAAAATATGCTCATTTATTAATAATGAAATACTACAACGTAGAAATGGTAATTTTTTGTCCTTACAGATTGTCTCTAGGACACCTAAATACTAACAAGTGTTTCATCCTACAAAACTACAGATCCGGATTGTCTCAGAATCTCTTGCCTCAGTATCTTTCCATCTGAGCCGTCCAAAAGTTTATCTAAGGGTCTAGAATCATTAATGTCAAAAAACCGCATGCGGTAAATATAAAAATTTTAAAACTCTCTCTCTAGCCGTCGGATTCATTTTTGGACGGCCTAGATTAGGATACTGAGGGAAAAGGAGGGAAGGATACTGAGATAATCCTTTTCCCAAAACTACTCACCAGCAACCTTGATTATTTTTCCAAAAGTTGCAGCATTTTATAATGACAGCAAGACTTGGGTTCATGTTCTGGTTCAGAGATTTTCCAACGTAAAACAAAAACAAAACTCCAAACTTATGTTGGGAAAAACACAGAAAATGTAACATCCCAAATTTTTGGACCAGAAGGTTGAAAAAAAAAACTGAGATAAGAAGGCTTCTAGCCAGTAAAGTCCCAAAGTCTTAAGCTTATTATGATGAAAAACTTAAGGTAAGTATCAAAATTATTTTGGACCTTGAAAATTTGGGAAGATTATGAAATAATATTTTGAGGATATAGAAATATTATGGTGGAATCAATTATGGGAAATGGAATTGTGGAATTTCCCCTAAATTAATTATTGGAATTTAAGGCATATTTTTCCATAAATTAAGGACAAATAATTAGGGAATAATTTTTGGCATAAATATTTTAGAGATAATATTTTAAGGCCAAAATAAATTTCTTTGAGAAAGAAAAATCCTTACAAGGAATTAAGGATTTATTTATAGTATTTAACTAATATTTGCAATTAAATGAGTAAAGGACTTAATTGCAAATAAGAGTTTTGGAAGGGATCAGGTGGGATAATTTGTTTTAGTAGTCCCACAATATATATGCAGGATCAATGCTTTATTCCTCATTCATATTCATTTTGGGCCTATAAATATATATTACAACAGCAATTAAGCAGCCCAATTCATTTAAACCTCCAGCCCAACACGAGACAAGGAGATCATCACAGCAAAACAAGCCCAAATACTCCTATTATGCAGATCAATGTTCTTTCTATTCCTCCCAGCACGTAGACACAGCCCAAATTCATTAAATCTCCTCAATGTTATGTTACCCAGCAAATATCCCATCACGGCCCAATTGCAATAAAACAAAACAAAAGCAATTTATCCTATTAACGTCAACTATTATATCTCATTCGGCCTGAGCAGTGAGCACGTTGAAACGCAGAAATATAAGTCAGCAAATGAGATCACCGCTCCATACCAGCTTCAACACGTAAACACAGAGGCAGCAGATCAGCAAACATGCTTCTCACATCAGCAGCAACGCAACGCCTTACTTCTTGAGCTCCACACCACCTTCCTCATTCCCCATTATATCAGTTCAGTCCTTAGGTAAACACAGAAGTGGGAGTGAGATAGAGTGAAAGCTGAAACAAGGAGAAAGAAAGAAAGACAGAAACGCAAGGGAACCGGAGAGATTGAAGGATCTTATCGTGCAAGCTTGAGGAGTCAACCTAGGTGAGTTCCTTAAGCCTTATGCTTCCTATGTTCATGGTTTTAATCAGCTGCAAGTGGTAGTTTAGGATGAAAACGTGATTCTGCTCTGTTTTTCGGGCTGTGAACAAAGAATCTTGCGTGCTTCTGTTTCTATGGGAAATATTTGAGTTTTTGCACGAAATTTTTATGAAAGATAGTAGACTCAATAAGTTTAAAAAGAGCCAAAGAACACCCAAAACGGACTTGTAGAATAAGATATATGATTTTCCAAAGTTTAGCCAAAATCTGGAATGTTTTCTGCACTTCAGGTGAACAGTAATTTTTGAGCTTGATTTTTAAATAGAAAACATTTGATTTTTTCCTTGAAATTCTTACAGTAAATAGTAGACATCTCAAAATTTCCAACGATCCAAAGAACACCTAATTCGGACTTGTAGAAAGGGAGATATGATTTTCCGAAGTTTAATCGAAAATCTGAACAAATTTTGTGTTTCACAAATAGTGATCAGTTTCGGGTCCCATTTTTGAATGGGAAAACTTATATTTTTTCCATGAAATTTTGGGTGTTAATAGTAAACATGATAATATTTAAAACGAGCTTTGGATCACCTTAAACGGAGGTCTGTAGCTCGAGATATAATTCTTGGAAGTTGAGTCATGATTTTGGAAAGTTATCTGGTCCATGTTTTTGAAATCTGGGAATGATATAACTTTTTATGGCTATTGGTATTATTTTTATGTGAAATTAGACATGCTAAGAAACATGTAGCTTTTGGAATCACCTCATTTGAATTTTTTTAGAATTAATTTCGAATTTTCGAAGTTTAATCTGGAAAATCTGGTATGCTTCTGGAGTATGAAAATGACGTTGGATATCGGACCAAGTAAACAAAATCAAAAAATTTGAAATTTTTCAGATATATAGTAGACACATAGATGTTTAATTTGATAGGTAATTTGTCGAATTCCGATAAGTATTGAAGGAGTTATGGTTCCTCAAAGATTGATCAAGAAATCTGGGAAATTCTAGATATTGGTTATGTTTTTTGAAAGTAGGGAATTTTCTCAACCATAAATCAACTTGGTGACTTTAATTTATGAAAATAGACTTATCAAGGTTTAAGTAGAAATTGGAATCACTCCATTTGGAGTTGTATCAGTTTAGTTATGAATTTTTTAAATTCTCAGAAAAGTTAAAGGCTGAATTTTTGATAAGTCTTAAAATAATCACGCAAGTTGTTAATTGTGCATAACATTCAAAGTAAAGGTTTTTTTGGACAACTTGTCTATTAAGGGTTATAAAGACTCTAAAGTGACAATGACAACCCTTCTTAATATTTTTAAGGGAAATGACACTTAATATAGTACCATACAAAATAAAAAGGGTATTATTAATTAATAATAAATAAAAAGGAGAATTAATCATTACAATGGTCTCACTGACTTTTCAGTCCCGTCATAATGTGCCCACTTCAAGCATTCCAAACTTATTATTACTAAAATTTATATATTATAAATTATAATTTTGATTATGTTGAGTTTTAGAAGAGTTATTAATTGTTAGTAATTAGTTGTCATAGATTGGTTTTTGGCGTGTGTTTAAGCTCTTTGATTAGGAGCAGTGATAATAGGCGATAGATAACCACTTTCCACTTGTTATGTGTATTGATATGTTGTTTGCGAGTATGTTGTGAAATAATTATGAATATTTTAATAGAAATTTCCTTGTGGAACTTTATGATTTGAATTGTGAAATATATACATATTTTTATATATGTATAAGATTGAGAATTGTGATATTATGACATGTATATGAGAGTTATTTAAATAACATGATATGAATGTGTAAATCTTGAAAAAAATTACTATTGAGTTATTTATTATGATAATTATGGAAATGATTGAATTAGGAAGAAATGAAGTAGTTTATTTCACCACGTCGTGAGGCCTCCATTGGTGCACGATGATTGGCTTTCTATTGTCCCACTTGTTCAATGAGGGACTGACACACTAGTTTAATGAGGACTTGCGACACCCCATCACTTGTTCAATGAGGGGAAAAGACCCATAGTCTGGGACATGTGCTCTGGGGAGTTTAGCTGGTCCTCATCACAAGACCAGTGAGCTTTTGAGTAGCCAGTAATATGGATGTAACTTAGCCCATGGGTCTAGTCGGCGGAAATAAGGCGGTTCGGTTGGATTGATGAAAGACATATTGGAAATTGTATTAATGAAAACTGTGATATAGAATTTATGACACATACTTAATGATATGAAATTTGTAATGTGTATATTCGTGAAATATATTTTTAATACCATTGTTATATTTACTGTTCCACTTGGCACCTCACGAGCACATATTAGTATGTGTAATGAGTTGGACTGATAGTTACAAACATTTTTCAGGTGATAGTTCCCGTACGGATCTATCATGAAAAACTTCAGAAGCTTAGGCTACTTCTATTGACAGTAGTGCTTCCATCTTTTGGATATGTTGGATGATTGTATATTGCCACGTTAAGGCTCATTTTACATATTCTGGTTTATTTTGGATATTTTGATTAATGATGGAGTATTATTAAGTTATTGATCTAACTATTATATAGTTATTATATTAAGTAAAATGGAGGACGTGGCATAAAACTAGGAGGAGGAGAGCTAGAAGATACCTGTGTTTTCTTATTCAAGAACAAAGCTTATACACAGCTTCAACTCTCACTCTCTCTTTGTTTCTCCTTCTCGCTCTCTCATGTTCTCTCTCTCTCTGTTTCTCTAGTTTTTTTTTTTAAAAAAAAACAGAGTATACTCAGCTGAAACTAAAGAGAAGCAGTGGGTTATATAAGGACCAAGGGTCCAGTTCGACGTGAAGATAAACAAATGGTCTGAGAGGCATTTAATGCTGGTTAATGGCGCTGGGCTCAAAAAGCAAAGGGGGGTCTGAGTTGCTGATATGTGAAGCATGGCGTTACTGTTGCGTGTGGACAGTTAAACCCGAAAGCAAGGCGTGATCTAGCTTTCTTTCTTGCTGATCTCATGTTCATTTTTCTTTCTTTTTTCTTTTTTAATTTTATTTATTTATTTTCGCTATGAACTCCTGTGCTTGCGTGTTTAGCTAAATGACTATTAGAAAAACTATATATATATATATATTGCTGTTCTGCCTAACTGTCACGGTTTAGGCTCAAATGGATATTGGAAGGGTATACATTGTTGTTATTTGGGCTCAAATGGATATTGGAGGGGTATACATTGTTGTTATGTCTTTGTCTCGTGTTAGGCTGAAAATAACTTAATGGGGTTGGGCTTTAAATTAGGGAAAATTTCAAATAAATACCATTTGAATTTGCAAAACCCCCAGAAGTCTGTCGAATTTGTAAGAAGACTGAGAGGTACCAAGGACCTATGAGGGATATGCAAATTTGCGTGAAATTACCCTTTTGCCCTTAGTTTTAAAAAAATAAAAAATAAAAAAACCCTCGCCGGCCGTCGGAGGGCCGCCGTCGCCGATTGAATGGCATGGCTAACAGAAGCATCAGCAAATGATGGAGCGGCAGTAGAAGCAGTTGGGGATCCGGCCTGAGAGGATTGAGCCTCATCAAGGGCTTTGGAGGATGACGGCATAGATGGCTTCACAACTTCCTTCTTTTCTTTCTTTTTCTTACCAGTGACCTTAGTGAATGAAATTTTCATTCGGACCATATGTTCTTTTCCAAATCTCTAAGGAATCATTGTCTTGTCATCAGTCAGGTACCAAATGTTGTTCGTGGCAAGAATATGAGACACCACATTCGGAAAAGGAGTGGTGGCTCTTGGTTGAGTACGAGCTTGTGATATAAATGTAGACATTTCATTCATAATCAACTTGCCCAAATTTCTTGGCTCCTTAACAATGATAGAAGCGAACAACTGGTAATCCTTTGATATAAAATGAGTATAGCTCTGCCCTTTTTGAACCATATTCCTACTATAGAGATACCAGATGACTCTGAAGGTGTCATTTAGCATGCTTGAATTTCAACTTATCACCATCATAGGGCACGTCAAGAAGCAGAATGTTATGGCATTTAGTGTCAGATAGTTTGGGAGGATCCTCTGGAGCATCAATAATTGTGAGAATTATGTTCAAATCTACGGTTGTGATCTTAACCTCTTGACCCCTAATCTCAGTAATTAGAGTATCGCCATCGTCCTCATGCACTTTCTCTTGGACACTCATATTGTAATAGAATAAATGAACAATGATTGGAGAATAGGGAGTCTGAATTCGAAGCAGAGGCAAATACTAAAGAAGCCATGGTGAAAGGTCCAAATTGCACTTAGTACGAAAGTGCTCTAAATCTAGATATATAGTGGGAAAGAAGAGCCTATTCCCAAAGTAAAAATCAAAAGATTGTTGATCAGGGATTACCATAGGACCAGCATTCATACTAGGAGAAGGTTCAAGAGCATTGGCAAACAATTTGGCCTTAGAAGGTCCTGTAGAGCCAGCACTAGATGGTTGACGATGACTGCCAGAAGCTTGTCGCTGTGAGATTTCTAGCTTGAGATTTCTAGCTTCCCAAAGGTTGGGGTTTCTGAGGTCTATCTTCATTAATCTTCAAACGACCTTCTTCAAACACATCTTCAAGATCCTTAGACATAGATTGAGTCAGAGACTTGCTCTTCTCTTTACTAGATGGCAATGAGTCAGTCTGAAATCAAGTTACCAACCACGATGGTTCCTGAAAGGTGACCTTTTTGGCTTTGGGTTCCTCAGAAGCTTTGGATTTTTCAGAAGATTTGGGTTTGGAACTATAGGAGGAACAATGATTTTTGGTGAGCGGTCGTTCTGGCGATTCCAATGGCGATTTGTCACCAAAACCAGCAATGGAGGTCTTAGTACGGGCCATTGATTACATAACCAGAGGATTTTAGGAAAATGAAGAACGACGAAAGGGTTTCAAAGGAATGAGTACGATGAAGATGAAGTGAGACGAGCGAGGGAATTTATGGAGTGAAATGAAGAGGGTCAACAGTCGAGAACTCCAATCGATGAATCCGTTAGAGAAATCAGAACAATTCACCTAAAAGATGTAGCAGATTGGAGAGAAATTGAATGTGGAAATAGGGTTTTCGAAACGGAAGTAATAGATGAGAGGGATAGAAAGTTGAAAATGAAATGACGACATTCCTTTTTAAAAACCTTGTCGCACAACCTTACTCAAGTAAAGACTTTATGTACTCGAGTACGGTCCTTTACTTAAGTATAAATGTTTTATACTATAGTACTGCTTGATCAGAGGAATTTTTATGGAATGTAAAGCGCTAAATTACCTCATTTCAAGTGTGCCCTGTAAACACTTGAATCCTTTTGAAGAGAAGTTTGATCCTTGAAGATTAATTTGAGGAACCAAGATTAACTTTTGTCAGTTGACAACAACATTACTCTAGTAGGGATTGTAGATTACTCTAGTAAAATTGACTTTGTGCTACATCCTGGAGACTTCCTCATCATTACTCGAGTATTGGTTTGATTTATGCTCGAGTATTGATGCAATTCTTCCTTATCCTAGATGCTTTTAGCTGACATTACTCGAGTAACCTTGGGCTTTTACTCGAGTACTCTATGAACAGGTCCTCTATTGCCAGTTCTTCTTCTCAACATTACTCGAGTTCTAAAGGATATTTACTTGAGTATACTCTCCTGAAACACTTAGGACAGAGATTAAAAACACGAAATTACTCGAGGCTTCATTACTCAAGTACTATACTAAATTTTGCAGTTAACAGAGGTAATTCTTACAACATTACTCGAGTATAGTTGTGGTAGACTCATGTATTACTTATCCTCTGTTAACCTCTATTTCGAAGCGAATAAACAGAGCATCCTATTGGTTTTGATTAGTTTTGATGATGTCTTATATAGATGTCATTCTTAAGAGCAAAAAGGTTGCATGCTACATTTATCTTCTACTTTGATTAATTCTTATATTTAATGTAGATGCAAAGTTTAATAATGGAGAATGATCAATAAAGGAGACTAAAGAAAGAAGAATTTGCACTCTATGTTCATATATGTGATACTGGAAGTCTCTATGACCAAACAGAAGTTGTAATGAAGCTTCATCATATTTGAGCTACAGTGGAGTATACTTGAGTGGTGTTGATGTAGAAAATCGACACATGAAATTCTGGAACAAGTTCAGCATAGGCTCGGCTTTTTGGATATTGAAGAAGGTAGAACTTGCAGAGAATAATGAGTCCAAGCAGAATGATGGAGAAAGATCAAGAAAACAGATTGAAGAAAGAAGTTCTTGCACAATGTAATGGGAATATCATAATGTCAAGGAAGCAAGAAGTTATCAAATGATTTTGGGGGATAATCTAGAAGGAGAGAAGAAATTGAAGAAAGAAGAACTTGCACAATGTAGTGGAATATCATTATTCAAGTTCTAATATTGATGCTAGAAGTCTCCAAGGTCATATGGAAGTTGGAATGGGTCAATTCAGAGTTAAAACCAGCAAAACATCAGTTCCAGGATGAGAAAACTCGAGTTCAGATCTAAAAACACGAGTGTCCTACTTCGCTACAATGATTTGCTCCTCTGGTATGAGAAAACTCGAGTTTGGAACTCAAAACTCGAGTTAATCACCAACTGACTCGAGTTTGTAATGTCTTCAGCATCTCTGGTGTCTCTGGACAAGGAAAACCCGAGTTTCCAATTCAAAACTCGAGTTTCCAGCTCTCTTCAGCAACTCTGTTTCACGTTCACTTGGGCGATGTCTGGTAATTCGATGATATCTCCAAAACCAGAAATCAGATTGAGGTGAAACTAGTGGCATATGAAACTAGACTCCCGATGCGTCATTTGGATATAAACATCAATCCAAAAGGAGTCGTATGAAGGAGTTATGAATTGTAGAAGTTGATAGAGATATTCACGCCACACAGCAGACCAAGCTTCAATGTTTTGAATGTATCTCACAAACTACAAATCCAATTGCGCTGAAATTGGTGGCATATGAAAGTAGACTCAAAGGTATTTCTATCAAGAGTTGAACCAACCAAAACAGAGTTAAGACCAAGGAAATATGACCCTCGAAAGTGGACTGTCTGTTCAAGATGTTGCACAGTTTGCTATCAAATGAAGCAAACTCGAGTTTTGGAACCAAAACTCGAGTTTATCGGGGACAGAGAGCAAAATATGATTTTGGGAAAACCGAAACTTGAGTCATTAAGTTGGAAACTCGAGTTTCCATCACATAGAGAGCAATGAACGTCAGAGCATCTTCAAAACTCGAGTTTGTGAGACCAAAACTCGAGTTTCCATCAGACAGAGAGCAACCAAGGGCAGAGCAACTCCAAAACTCGAGTTTGTCACTTAATGACTCGAGTTTTGCTTCTATTTCAAGATGTTCTTCGAATCTCAATCGCGACATTTACCTGAGAAAGACCAAAACTCGAGTTTGCACTTAAGTGAACAGTTGAAAACTCCAGTTTTCGACGCTCTATTTGAAAATCAGTTTTCTCGAATTTGCGAAATCTTCATATATGATCTAGATACTTCATATCATCACTCATTACTATTCTTAACTATGTTTAATCAATTTGTTAGTGAGTTTCAGATGATTAAAATGAAGGATTAGAAGCAAATCTCAAAATCTGAGATTTGTGTTAGAACATCGAAAGTTGTGCAAAAGTTCTAACGGCTAGTTCCAATTGATCTCCAACGGTTACTATTCACAACGGTCATATTCTCAACGTTCTGATGATCTTCATCTATAAGTGGAGACACATTCAAGATGGAGAAAAACGATGGCAAGAGCTTGCAATGTCAAAATGCCCAAATTCTGAATTCAACATTGATCTCACATACACTCTGTTCTCAATGCTTACATAGCTCATCTTAGAGAGTGAAATGATTTGTACTTCAGTGTTTATTTATTCACTTCTGAGAGAGAAGATTCATTGTAATCATTTTATCTGAGAGTTACTCAAGATTAGGTAATCTTGAGTGGGAAACAGATTGTAACCTTACATTGTGTAAGGGGGAGTATCTCGGTGAGAGATTTGGCTTCACAAGTGCCTGGGTGAACTTGTGGGTTTGTAAAGGCTTCTCTTGTGCTCGGATTAAAAAAGAGGATAGTGGATTGAACATCTCAAGTGGAGCTGGGGGACTGGACGTAGGTCAAGGATTGGGCCGAACCAGTATAAATCTCAGTTTGCATATTCTCTTCCTTAATCTCCTATATTTCCAGCATATATGTTTGAATGACTGTCTATAGCTTTATAACTCTTTATTGTCATTGAAATTGGTTTTACTGAGTTGTAAAAAGATTTTTAAAGTTCCTAAGTTTTTATACTTCACCCAATTCACCCCCCTCTTGGGTTCAGCCGGTTCTTACACATCCTACAAAACAAAATCCTAGATACTCCGATGCTTAAGTTAGTAATTATTCAATTAAATCTTAAAAATGACTAGTAATCTTGTTTTCGACAAATAGAAAGGGAAAAACAAAACAAAATCCTTGAGAAGTTCACTAAAGGCAGTGAAATGCTCAATGTGATTCTAAAAGCTCAAAGGTTTACAAATGATCGATCAGGCATAGGATATAATCTTGTTTTCGACAAATAGAAAGGGAAAAAGAAAACTGGTGAAAAATATTATTTGAATTATTTTCAGAAATCAGTTCACACTTCAAATCCCTTTACTCATTGTGACTACTGTAATTGTAAGGGTCATAATACTTCATCTTGTTTTCATAGAAAGCAAAGGAGAGACAAACCTGTTGGTAACTATCAGTGGGTACCAAAGGGAACCTATGTTCCTAAGTCCCGAACTAACCCCAAAGGACCCAAGAAAAGATGGGTACCTAAAACTTAATCTCTTTTATTTGAAGGTCTGCCTGAGAGCATCAAGAACCAACAAGTGGTATATTGACAGTGGATGTTCCAGACACATGACGGGGGATCAAACCAAATTTGTTGCAATGAGATCAAAAGATGGTGGCCAAGTCACCTTTGGAGGTAACCAATCTGGAAAGATCGCTGGAATTGGCGAGATTGGTGCAAAGTTTGGACCTCAGATCAAAGACGTATATCTTGTGGAAGATCTCTATCACAACCTTCTGAGCGTAAGTCAAAGTGCTGACAATAACAACTGGATTTTCTTCGATTTAGAAGAATGCCTCATTGTCAACAAAGATGATCTTCCAATCGATAAAGGTAAACTTAAGGTGTTATTTAAAGCACCTTGAGAAGGTAAGTGCTATACTTTAGATCTACCTAAAGTTAATTTTGAAAAATATTTTGTAGGCAACTTAGAGAACAGTTGGCTGTGGCATAAGCGTCTAGCTCATGTGAACATGTTCCAACTAGACAAGTTGTTAAGAAAAGATTTAGTTATTGGTTTACCTAAACTTTGATTAAAAAATGATATGATTTGTGATTCTTGTCAAAGAGGTAAACAAATTAAATCATCTTTCAAAAATAAGTTAGAAATCTCAACCAATCGACCTTTTCAACTACTCCACATGGATCTAGTTGGACCGGCAAGAGTCAAGAGCCTTGGTGGCAATTTGTATACTCTGGTCATTGTCGACGAAATTCTCTTGATTTACATGGACTATCTTTCTATCTTCCAATTTGTAAAGATCTGTTTGTTGTGTTTGCCAAGAAAGTGTAAAACAAGAAAGGTGTTTTCATTTCAGCTATTCGAATTGATTATGAAGGTGATGAAAGTGGAGCTGAATCACCAAGAGGGGGGGTGAATTGGGGATTCTTAAAATCTTTTCGAAGTGCTCTGTTTCTGGGTAATAAAAACAGGGATAAACAGAGGATAAGGAAGAGAAGCAAGACACAAAAGGATTTATACTGGTTTGGTCCAATCTCTTGACCTACGTCCAGTCCCCAGACTCTCTGGGATTTTCACTATCACAATTGATTACACACTTTGTAACTCAAGAGTAATTCTCTCACTAGAACTTACTCCCCCTTACAAGTTGCAATCAATATCCTAATCTCCAAGTCCCCTGACTTGAGATCTTTACAATGAATGATTTACAATAAATGAACTCTCTCTAAGAGTGGATAAGAATAAACACTGAAGTATAATGTACCAAAAGATACTTTATACAAGAAAACTCAAAGAGTAGTTGAAACTTGAATGATTTTTGTTTTCTCACAGATTGGTTGTTGAGAGGAATTGAATGCTTCTCTATTTATACCAAGAGAACATTAAATGACCATTGTAATCCTTAATGTGACTGTTGGCAACATTGGGAGTGGATTAGTTGAAGGTTTGATCTTCTTCTCTCTCTACTCTTTGGTTAATCCAACTGCACAGAAGTTTAGGCTTGACTTCTTGACGTTTAATCCGTTGGAAGAGCAGCTACTGGATGTGGAAAGGAAACATTAATCTCTTTGAAACGTGTGGAGAATGATTGTCCAAAAGGATGCAAGTTTTTTGGACTTTGCATTTAATGTGCTGACATCACTTTTTTCTTTATGCTAAAGCTTCATTGAATTCTCTCTAAATCATCTGAAACTCACTAACAAACTAATTAAACATAGTTAGGAATAGTAATGAGTGATGATATGAAGTATTAGAATCAAACACAAAGGTTTCACAAATTCGTCCAGTTTGAAATTCAAAACCAGCGACACAAACTCGAGTTTGTTTATCCAAACTGGAGTTTGTCACTGTGCTCAAAGGGGAAACTCGAGTTTCCTTTTACAAACTCGAGTTTTCTTCTTCCAGAGAAGAAAGTCGTTTTTGAGTTTAAAATCATCCTTTGAGTATTGGAGCAAAACTCGAGTTGATTAATGACTAATTCGAGTTTTGGACTTTTATAGTGAAAACATGTTTAAGTCCAAAAGCTCAAAACTTGAGTTTCAAAAAGTAAACTGGAGTTTCCAAATCACTGAAACAAAGCAAAGTTCTCTGCTTGGCGCAAACTCGAGTTTTCTCTTAAGTATGAAACATTTGAAAATTAAAGCCAAGTGAAAACTGGAGTTTTCAAAAACCAACTGGAGATTTCTCAAAATGAGTAAAACATGAAGACTCTCTGTCTTTTGGAAACTCGAGTTTCCTCATAAGAGAAAACTTTGATAAATATTGTGTCAATTGAAAACTGGAGTTTTGAAATAGAAACTGGAGTTTTCATAAACTCAGAAATGAGCATAGCTCTCTGTGACTTGCAAACTCGAGTTTACAAAAGCAAACTCGAGTTTCCAAATAACTTTGAAAACTCAGAGAACTCTGTGTTGGCGAAACTCGAGTTTCCAAATGGAAACTGGAGTTTTGCTTAGTTCAAAAACATTGATGGTTCTCTGTGTGACCAAAACTCGAGTTTGCCAAATGCAAACTGGAGTTTTGTTCCCTTTACAAAATATTGAAGTGTCTCTGTAAGGTACAAACTCGAATTTCCAAAACCCAAACTCGAGTTTGCCTTGAAGTGCAAACTTGGAGTGCTCTCTGTATGTTGCAAACTGGAGTTTTCTTAACTTGGAAAATTGAGCTATTCTCTGTCAAGCCAAAACTCGAGTTTTGTCTTAGACAGTAAGTTTTCAACTTACCAAAGACAAAACTTCATCTTGAGTTTACAATTGTCAGTTATCATCAAAACCCATAGAGAACTAACATGTGAGTTTGACAATCAATCTTTCAGGGAGTATTGTGATGCTAATGGTATTAATAATAACTTCTCTGCTCCAAGAACACCACAACAAATTGGTGTCGTTGAGAGAAAGAATCGAGTGCTTACCGAAATGGCCCATGGTTAGGGTCTGCAGCCCTGACTACTGAGGCCCTTGCGCGCTGATCATACTGAGGGGCTTGTCTTGACCAGGCAGTCCTGCGGATTGTGCCAGAGGCAGAACATACATGCCAGATTATTGTGCCTGAGGCAGAATTTATTTTACTTTCCTGATTGTGAATTGCATTGCATGCACTGCATACATATTGTATTTGAGTCTAACAGTTACTCAAGTGTTCAACCTTGGACTCCAGAATATTGTGAAGGTACAGAGGTGAGAAAGTAGCAGGCGGAGGCAGAAGAAGGTAGGGCAAAGTGCATTGAGTTGAAGAAATAGGGAATGCCCTATCACTTTTTGTATTAGCATATTTTGGATGACTGTAATAATTAACGTTTTATTTGGACGACTGTAACTAACCCTTCGGGGACTTGTTTATCTGTGAAGATTATATATGTTTATTAGTACAATAGACTTGTCCAAACCAGAACTCGTGCTCTGCTACGCTCACTCTGATGTATAATTAAATGAACAATTAACCAGTGAAGGGTAATTAAATAAAGGAATCCCTCTAACCCCCCACCCGAAAGGGTGAGGCCGGTAGGGTGTAACAGATTCTCCACGAGCCTCTTTGATTGTCGTGACTTTTGCTTCCTAATCTTTCGTCAGAACATTCAAAATTTTCCTGACTTGAGAGTTTTGTTCATAAATCTTACCCAATGCTGATAATTGATTTATTAGATGAGTAAAGTGAAGTTGAAACTCTTCGATCGATTTTCTAGATTTCATACGAAGGATATCGTATTCAGTTGTTAGAGTGTTGATTCGATTCTCCTTTATACCAGAGGTTCCTTCATATGAAATCTCTAGAGATTTCCATATTTTCTTTGCGCTTGATAGATTACATAGACAAAAGTATTTCTTTTGACTGAGCGCACTCTGAAGCATCAGGATAGCCTTATTGTTCAGAGTTATCTATCTTCTATCATTTTTGTCAAACTCAGACTCAATCTTTGGAACATGGATTTTGCCTTCTCTCTTTGTTGGAACATAGTCTTCAATCTCGAACACTTGCCAAAGGCCATATTTAGTAGCCAACACAAACACTCTGAATTTTGCTTTCCATAATGAATAGTGTTCACCTCTGAAACCCGTGGTCGGTTGATAGAAGCTCCATCAGGCAATATTCCTTCTATTAGGATCTTTTTCTTAGATGTTAATCCTTATAGAGAAACTCATCTCTGATACCAAATGAAGGATGGATATCACCAAGCGGGGGGTGAATTGGGTGATTTAAAAAACCTTTTCTATTAACCCCATAAACTATCAGAAAATCTGAGCACAGAGAAGAAAGATAAAAGACACAAGAGATTTATATTGGTTTGGTCTAAATCCTTGACCTACGTCCAGTCCCCAGACGCTTTGGGTTTTTCACTAACTCTCTCAATTGATTACACACTTTGTAACTCTCGAGTAATCCTCTCTCTAGGATTTACTCCCCCTTACAAGTTGTAATCAATACACCCACTCTCAAGGTCCCTTTACCTTGAGTTTCTTTACAGAAATGTTGATATGAAATTTAACTCTCTTATAGAGTAGATTGATAAACACTGAAGTTCAGATATCAAAAGATATTACACATTAATGAATGAAATAGTAAATGCAATAAGTTCGTATGAACGTAAGTGTTTTCGGTGGTTGAATCGAATTGAATGCTTCTACTTATATTTGGTGGTTGGAATTAATGACTGTTGAGAAGCTTCAATAAATCCATTGTGAGTAATAAATGTAGCCGTTAGACAGATGAACTCGTTCGTTACTCACACGCTTCGATTCTAAGAATCATCGCCGTTAATTTGCAACTGGAAATTCTTTCATTCCTTTTGCCCTTTGTGATTTAGCATTTAACGTGGAATGGGAATAGAAGGAATTAGTTTCTGGTTGATCAGAGAATGATTCTGGATTACGTGTCATTTTCAGCAATAGCATTTAATGCTTTTGACATATTCGATGCTTTATGATATTTGTGTGTTAATCATCCTCATAATCATTTGAAACTCATTAATAAACTGATTAAAGATAGTTAGGAACAATAATGAGTGATGATAAGAAGATATGAAATCACAATCAATGATTTTTAGCTTTACAAACACAATGATTTATAGAAGCAGAAAAGCATACTCGAGTTAACTGCTAACTCACTTGAGTTGCTGACTCGAGTTGAGCATTCATCACTCGAGTCACAATTTTATCTTCTCTAAAAACATGTTTGAAAACAAAAGTTAAGAATGAGATGATGTCTCTGTAAGAACTTAACTCGAGTCTAAGATACTCACTTCAAGTTGGTCACTCGAGTCACGTATCCCCAACTCGAGTCAATATCATTTTCACTAATGTCTTCGAGTTAAGTTTGAAAAGATTTCAACACTGATGAGTTATTAATTGATGACTCCAACGGATGACTCGAGTCATCAATCACTTAACTTTAGTTGCCAAAATATGTTTTGAGAAAATGTTTCAAAGTGACGCTCGAGTCACATAGAAACAACTGGAGGCAATATTTTGACTGTTAGAAAATATTTGAAAGCGGGACTTAGGATTTTGAAAAGATAAGATTAAGTCCACAAAAGGTCAACTTGAGTTTAACAATGTTAACTCGAGTTGATGCTTTTCATAAAAGCATTTCTTAAAATATTTAGCTCAAGTCACCAAGTAGCAACTCGAATCAGTCAAAACTAAAACTCATTTTCACTGAAGTTATAAAGCACCTGACTCGAGTTGATTAAACCTTAACTTGAGTTATCTTTGACAAATATGTTAAATAAGTTACTGATTCAAGATTTGATCAAAATAGAATATAATTATTTGAATCATTTACAATTGTCTGTTATAATCAAAACTAACATAGAGAACTAACACATTTATCAAAACATTATCATGCACACAGTTGGGCTTTCAACTTCACAAGACCCAAAATGACTATTCACTATCAAACTCTTTAACTTAATAAGACTTCATCATATATCAAAACATCCATATTATACCAATTATGGATACACAAGTTCAAAACAAATCATAAGGCTATCTAAAATCATCAAGAGTAATCCAATTATAGAGAAATCAAAAGTATATAGTTAATGCATCAAATCTCCAAAAAAAAAAAAGAGTATGCATGATAAGCCATTAGGTGGCAATAATCCAACATATACTAAAAACATAGAAGCACTACTCTTAGCAGAAGTAGCTTAAGCTTCCAGAGTCTTTTCTAATGGACCCGCACGAGAACTATCACCTAGAAAAATGTTAAATCAACGGGGTGAAACAAAAGCCTCAGCAACCAACAATCCATCTCATCGGCATACAAGTAAATGCTCATGAGGTGTCAACTGGGACAGTTATAAATACATAGCATTATACAAAAAGAATGTCACATGGTCACATGTATATCAATTTACAATATCATAATGTCATTCTCATATTTATCACATGGATGCAAACAAATCAATATATAATGAATGATTTATTTTCTAACCTCTCTTATTTCCTCCTCGCCTTATTTCCTCTGACTGAACCCATAGACTAGTACTTACCCATGTTGGTAGTTTAACTCAACAAGCTCACTGATAATGTGATATGGACCGGCCACAATCCACAGATCACAATACCAAACCAAGGGTTCCCCTCTAGTCTATTATTGAGGTACAAGGTCCTATTAAACACTAATGGGCCAAAGGACCAACCAGTGTACACTTGGAAGCCCACCACATTATTTCCTCTTTTTAATTTGTACAAGAATTCACCTGTTATTTCCTCTTTAAATACATCCCATCAACTCCACATACACCATCCCCTCTTGTGTCAATACTCAAGAGACATAATCAGAATGGATTATCACATACCATTATCAATTCACAAGTTATCAAGACATTCTTTCAAATCTCATAAATTAACATCAATTCTTATAATATAATATCACTAGTCATTTCTAAATGAAAATAAGTCCCACAAGACAATTTCATTAGCAACATAGTTTCATAGTCCACATCACATACTAAAAACAAATTTATACTTCTATATAGTTAAAAATCATTCACAAACATCATATAAGCATGCAAAACATGAGGAAAGTGGTTACCTCTCGCCAAAATAAAATATTACCACAGTGCTCCTAATCCAAAAGCATGAACACACACAATAATCAATTTACTAAATATTAATAACTCTTTCAGTTATTAGAACAATCAACTTAATTAACTTAATTCTATAAATTTAAAGTTTTTGAATTAATTACTCAAAAATTTCAATTTCACACTAAAATCCCAATTATTTATTTTAATATAATTCAAATATTTTTCTGAACCCAAACAACTTATTTAAGTGATTGATTATCATCAATTTCATTCCATTAAATAAAATCCCCAATTTAAAGTTTATGGTATAAAATTCTAAATTCTAAATATTTACTTAAAAAAAAATCTAAACCGATGAAAACTTTAAGAATATATGTTATTGTCCAAATAAACCATTTAGCCTAAATTTAATCAGTTAAAAATATCCAATATAGAATTATTTATGGGCTACTTATATAAAAAATTCATTATAAAATCTTATATTAACTAGATAACAAAAGTAAATCAGTTAAAATTAACTATTAATCATCATCTACATCTACATTCTATTAAACACACACATAAGGGCCATGGCCCTTTTGTCAAGATATTAGTATCTGTATATACCTCTAGGTCTTTTCAAACATCGTTTCAGAAGCACAATCGCACAGTAACAGGTCCTTCTCCTTTCTCTTAAGTCCGGTGCTGTTCCTCCATTATTTCCAAGCTTTGGGCAATTTTGGGTTTCATTTTGATAAAAACACTTATAATTAATTCTCTTCATAATTTTTTTT
The DNA here is from genome assembly GCA_025563575.1 of Acacia pycnantha. NCBI lineage: Eukaryota > Viridiplantae > Streptophyta > Magnoliopsida > Fabales > Fabaceae > Acacia > Acacia pycnantha. Next base: position 365,738 of record JAMWYP010000099.1, on the reverse strand, counting down.
AAAGAATTTTCTCTTTCTAATAATGGTACTTTTCTACTGACTAGAGATCATTTTAAGGTTAGGGCTTCAAGTTTTGAATTTTGTTAATGGGTTTTATATTTCTCCTGTTACAGGAGAAGAATTTTTCTCCTGCAAGCTGAAACGGTGTCGTTCACATGCTAACCCTGTTTTAATCAATGATTGCTTTCGGGTGTTCTTGGCCTCCAAGTATCTCGATGGCGACGCGGTTCTCGATGCTTGCGACTTCACAGAGTTTGAGTCTGAGTGACGTGCTGCTGCCTGGAGATTTGGGGTACGTGGAAACTGGTATTGGGACTCAAACGCGTAACACGAATGACAAACAAACAGAGTCAAGAATGGAAGGATAAGGAGGAGACTCTGGTATAAAATACAAAGGAATAATTGGGAGTGACACGTTTTGTAGAGGGAATCAGACACGAACACGAACGAACAGAGTGAAGTTGAAGCCATTACTGGAAGCGGTATTGATAGTGGTATGGGTTGACTCTTCTCTTTTATGGCTTTCTCATGGTTGTTTGCTTTATGAAGCGCATTAAATTGTGCGATTGATATCACGAAAAACCTTTACTAATCATCAGTATGGAAAAGCTTTTATCAGAATTTTTTGTTTAAGAGTTTTCTGTTGTTGCATAATCAAGCTTGGGCCATTATCGGACTGTGAATTTATGTGCAATGGAATTTTCATGCCGCCACTAGTTCTCCTTTTATGTGCTTGTGAAGTAGGCCAAGTAGGTTAACTATTTTAGACAAAAAAAAGTCTTGTGCTTGTGCAGTAGGCCAATTAGGTTAATGAAATTCCATCAACAAAAGATTAGTTCACATGGTCTCCACACAATTTTATAAGCAAGTTAACTATTTTAGTCTCGTTTATAATCTTGTCATTTGCACAAGTAGGATCATTTGCACACATTGTTTCTCATTCAGTACAAGTTGCACATGCACACACAGTTTTTATTAGCCTCAGCCCAGGATTTGTTTTCTCAGTAGTGCAGGAGCTTAATAATTGCAATCAATTTCACTGTTAATAGAGTTTATATGGAAGGTTGAATGTTTTTGCGTGTGTGTAATTTTTTCTTCTTCTCTGTCCCATATATCTTTAACATTTGTCCATAGGAAGGTATAACTTCTTTTGTTTTATTTCTCATTGTTTCAGGAAATGAAGATTTCTTACTATTTCATTGAAATTGCATGTATGCGTACATTATATCCCTGTCATGATTTCTAACTTAAAAGGATGGTAAACCAAGTGGTCTTTTTAGAATGGTATCCTATTTATGATTTTTCATGCATCAAAATTCAAGCTAATTCTTGAAATTTAATATTTTGCAGAATGGAGATTTTCTCCATGATGGATCACTCTCAAATTATAACTATTGAAGACATTGCCATGAGTAAAAGTTGAGTACGTGTAGAAGATATTGTTGATTTGAAAAAAAATACGGCTGAATTTAGAGAAGACGATCATAGTGAAATCATGGCAAACAAAGATGGTGAATGTGGGGAAGATAATGCACATGAAATTGTGGGAGGTGTTGATACTGAATTGAGCGAGACCCCTATTTTAACTAGAATTTTTGAGACATCAGAAGAAGCTTGTGCTTTTTATAAGGGTTAAATACCTAATTTGCCACGAAAGTATTGCTAAGGGAGCGCCCAGCACCCGGAAGTATTTTGGGTATCATTTTTCCCCGGAAGTTTACAAAATGCAGCAAATATGCCCCGAAAGTTGTTTTTAGGAGCATATTTGCCCTAGAAGTTTTGTTTAGGAGAAAAGTTTTGTAAACTTTCGGGGCAAAAATGATACGAATCCAACGGTCAAGATCAACTGATGGGCAAAATTGCTATGTTTGTAAACTTCCGGGGCAAAAATGATACCAAAAATACTTCCAGGTGCTGGGCGCTCCATTAGCAAAACTTCCGTGGAAAATTAGGTCTTTAACCCTTTTTATAATGCTTACACAAAAGGTAAGGGGTTCGGAATACGTAAGCAATACAATAACAAGAGTACAATTACAAAACAACCATATAGGTGGAATTATGTGTGCTCGAAGCAAGGTATCAAGAGACTAGATGATAAAAGAATTGATGTTGACAATGTCAAAAGGCAAAGGGATACAAGGACTAATTGTTTGGAAATGTTACAAGTAAAGTTGGTGGATGGCCTATGGAAAGTGGAGAAGTTCAATGATACACACAATTGGCCATTGATTAACACTCCAACAAAGGTGAAGAAGTTTCTTTCTCAAAATGAATTGAGATGCTCAGATTTGACAAAATCTATTGTTTCTAAGCTTTATCAAGAGGGTTTAACATCTTCAAAAATTTCAAAGGTTGTGAGCGCTATGAACAAAGAGTTTGATCTTACTCTAGTTCAAATCAACAGTATTATATCCAGCCAGCGAAAGAATAATGTGGGGCGAGAATGTCAGGGCATCATCAAACACTTTCAAAGGAAGTCCGTGGTTGATGGAGAATTTTATTTTGATATGGATTTAGCAGAAGGTGGAACATTAAGAAGCGTATTCTGGCCAGATGGTAGGTCAAGAACTGCATATGCTCATTTTGGTGAAGTCCTTGTCTTTGATGTGACTTATAAAAAAAATAAGTTCAAGTTTCCTTTTGCTCCTTTTGTGGGGGTTAATCACCATGGATAGAAAATTTTATTTGCTGCTGCTTTGTTAGAAGATGAAACGGAGGCAACATTTACATGGTTGTTTGAACAATTTCGGACATGTATGTTTGACAAGTCTCCTGTTGCTATTGTCACTGATCAAGATAAAGCTATGGGAAAAGAAATTGCCAAGATATTTCTAGGAGCGTGACATCGTTTTTGTGCTTGGCATATAAAGAAACATGTTATGGAGCATAGTCAAGCACTACGCACATAATTTAAAGATAGTTTTGATGTTGACTTCCGTGTGTGGTACAAAAGTCAAAACATTGATGAATTTGAAGGCAAATGGGAAGTATTGAGGACTAAATATGATATTAAAACAAATAGTTGGTTGGCTAACATGTATGCTTCACGTCATCATTGGGCAAAGGCATACTTGAAAGATACATTTTTTGCAGGAATGACCATAAGTGGCCGAAGTGAGAGCATCAATGCATTTTTTGATGGATATGTCAACTATAACACTATGTTAAATGATTTTTGCATCCAGTATGACAAACCAATCAAATGTAGGAGGGATGCGGAGGAAGATGAGGATTTCAAAACTAGAAATACAAAAGCAGTTTTGGAGACTAATCATCCTATTGAAGCAATAGCTGGAGAACGGTACACAAGAAAATTATTTCAAATTTTCAAAAAAGAGTGGAAGGCTGCCATACTTGATTATTTTCATGAAAAAATTGCAGCAAAGGAAAACCTTATTACGTATCGGGTGGGGTCTCCTGAAGTTGATAAAGAATGGTAGGCAATTGTCGAGTACCATTTGACAGAAAGCTTCATAGTTCAATGTTCTTGTGCAAAGTTTGAGACTATGGGGATTTTGTGTAAACATAATCTACACATTATGAAGAAGAAACAAATAATGACCCTTCCCGAAAAATATATCTTGTCTAGATGGACCATGAATGTAAGCTATAAGGCTGAAAATCTTGTATCCATTCATGGTGAAACAAATCCTAATGAAATTAGTGCATTGTCTTTGTGGTCGATTCATTTGAAGTGCACTATGGCTATTTCTGAAGCAAGAGATTCTATTTGTGAGATTAAAAGGTTTGATGCTATGGTTGCTGAATTTTTGCAACAATAGTTGGAAAGAAAAAGAAAGAGAGGTGAAGATGAACTAGTTACCCAAACGATTCCACAAGCTTCACTCATTAATGATGTGCATGATCCCACTCAACCAGTCAAAACTAAAGGGTGTCCAAAGGTTGCTTCACGAATAAAATCAAGCATAGAGTTGTCGACAAAACAACAAAAAACTTGCAGTTACTGTCAAGGGAAGGGTCATAATAAAACAGGTTGTTAGATGCTAAAGGTACTCGTTTCTAAATTTTCTATTTATGTTTGTGATTTCCTTTTTAAACTTGACGAAGATTTTGTAAAGTTTCATTTGTAGATGGAAGTTGCAAGAAAGAAGCAAAAAGAATAGTAGCGATTGCAATTATTTTCATGGTTTTATTTTGGCAAGAAGTTATTTTTGATGAGCCATTTTCATGATTATATTTTTAAGTATAACATTTCAATGTATGTAAGTACTTAAATACTTAATACTTTTTTACTTATTTTTCAGGAAATATATGGTTTCATTTGTGTATATGGACAAGTTAATAACAGAATTTCACAATCTTTTTGTAGGGCAATGTTGGTTGGCGAAGTAAATACCAGAAGTACTGTGGGTTTCAAAATGTATATGGATAAGTTTTTTGTGTATATACAATCATTATGATATGGGTTTTTTTGGTGACTTTCATTAGATTTGATAATCAAATGTAAAGTCAACTTGCTGATTTTTGATATGCACAAAAACAATTCAATGAATATAGTAAGTGTAATATATTAAAGTTAGAAATGAATGAAGTTGCTCAAATTATAAAGGAGACTAAAATATTAAACTTTAGGAGCTCCTACTTGCTTATAAAGCTGTGTCCAAATGATCATGGACAATTCTGACACTAGTTAATGCGACTAATCACATATGCAGTTAACTTGCAGCGATAAATTTTTATAATATTTGGGTAGCAGTGGCATCTGGCTACCCTCAAAAGACATTTGTAATTCTCTCTACATCATATGTTCTTAACAAAAAGAGCTAGCTCTAACTCAGGCATTTATCAAAGCTTATAAACACTCAAATAACACTCGGAACTTGTTACAAAATGAATATTTGGCATTTATGTGCTGTGACTTTAGCATAATGCCTTCGTGAACTTGGCCTACTGCACAAGCAAAAGACATGAGGGACTTTCGTAAACTAACATGCTATCAAGAGACATGAAGAAAATTGTTGATGACCATGTGAAGTGTGAACTAATCTTTTGTCTTCAGACTTTTTTTTGAATGCATCCCTCGTAGCAGTAGTAAAAGGAGAACTTTGCACATAAATTCACAGTCCGATAATGGCCCAAGCTTGATTATCAATACCGCTTCTAGTAATGGCTTCAGCTTCACTCTGTTCATTCATGTTTGTGTCTGATTCCCTCTACGAAACGTGTCACTCCCAATTATTCATTTGTATTTTATACCAGAGCCTCCTCCTCATCCTTCCATTCTTGACTCTGTTCGTTGGTCGTTTGTGTTGCGCGTTTGAGTCCCAATACCAGTTTCCACATACCCCAAATCTTCAGGCAGCAGCACGTCGCTCAGACTCAGACTCTGTGAAGCTGCATGCATCGAGAACCACGTCGCCGTCGAGATGCTTGGGGGCCAAGAACACCCGAAAGCAATCATTGATTAAAACAAGGTTAGCATGTGAACGACACCGTTTCTGCTTGCAGGAGAAAAATTCTTCTCCTGTAACAGGAGAAATATAAAACCCATTAACAAAATTCAAAACTTGAAGCCCTAACCTTAAAATGATCTCTAGTCAGTAGAAAAGTATCATTATTAGAAAGAGAAAATTATTTTAAAAAAGTTTATGAAGAGAATTAATTATAAGTGTTTTTATCAAAATGAAACCCAAAATTGACCAAAGCTTGGAAATAGTGGAGGAACAGCGCCGGACTTAAAAGAAAGGAGAAGGACCTGTTACTGTGCGACTGTGCTTCTGAAACGATATTTGAAAAGACCTAGAGGTATATACAGATACTAATATCTTGACAAAAGGGCCATGTGCCCTTGTGTGTCTGTTTAAATTTTTTAAATTTTTATTTTAATTTTTTTTATATCCCCTCCCCCACGTCATTACCCACTACACACACATAAACATTTTTTTTATATATATTATATATCCCCTCCCCCACATCATTACCCACTACACACATACACATTGAAGATCCTCTTCTTTTCTTTTCCTTTTTATTTTTTATTTTTATAAATATGTTTATTAATATTTTCTATTTCTTTTTTTTTTCAAATCATATTATTATTTTTTTTCAACTTTTTTATAATATTAGCTACATTTTTATTGCTCTAATAACTTTTACTATTATAAATAATTTTTTCTAATAATTACATGATATATCCATTTATTATAAATACTTCTACCTAAATTATAATTAAATCATAATATAAAATTAGGATGTTACAACATTCAATATTAGAATCCAGGATTTGAGTGCACTATAAGGAGCATAAGGGGGAGTCAGAGAACTTTGTTCATTTTAAATTCTCAATGATGCTTATGAAAAGATGTTATGTATAGGTTATACTTGTAAAAACACTACAGTTGGTCTTGACTCCTAAAATGGTTAAAACGGGATCTCTACTATCGGACCTACCAGGTGAGAGTATGAATAGCAAGGTGACGCTATATATTCCTTTCACATTTGCTATGTCTTCAGCCTTAAATATATTTTCCTTGCTTTTATTCAGTTTCTTGGAAAGCAAATTCCAAATCGCTTGTCACTCCTAAATATTTCTAAATATATCTTCCATATTCATTTTGTTTGAGAACTTTATAATTTTTTTGGAGATAATTATCGTGATGGTATTTGTTAGTGTAGAAATTTTAATTCATACTTTATGTCCCACTTTCTCATACTTTTCATAATAAATTTATGTTAACATATAGTTTCTTACTTTTGTCTTGTTTATTAGCGTTATTTTCAAATCCTCCTTCATGTTTTCAAAATATTAAATTTATTTTTTAAAAGAAAAACACTTTTCCGATTGTTTGTTTATTGATATTTACCTTCTTTCAACCTCTTTTTTTGCTTAATTAATTTGATTCCAAAAATTCCTTATGTTTTCAAAATTTGACTAATTTAGTTTATGAAGGAAACATATTTTTGAGAGGTACATATGTGTGTGTATATAATGTATATATATTTGTGTGGGGGGATATATATGGATGAGACAGTTATTCCTCATCTACCAATATATGTTGATAATTGGTATATGAGATAGATGGATATATAAATATTGAGAATGTATATAGGTGGGATGATTATTCCTTATCTACCAATATGTTCTGATGTAGAACACAAATGTCTAACCTCAATGGGCTAGGAGGTATTAATATCGGATCAAAGATCTCCTCAACGGTGTCTTAAGAGTAGAGCACCAAAGAAGAAAGGATCATCCACTGATATCTATGAAGGAGATATCAGAGAATGCTTAGCGATCACTGTGCTTACATGGGTAGGCTTTTCGCCAGAGGGGTGTGTGTGTGCACATTGAGACTGAATGGTAAATAATGGAATAGTGAACGTAGGGAACACACCTGATAGGCAACCTCCTATATATAGAGATTACCTAGGGTTTAGTTCTTCTTGCCTTGCATCCTGCCACCATCGTTATGCGCCTCCCACGTCCTGTGAGTGCCTGCTCCATTACCTGTACGGCGCCTGAATTATAGGCATATTCCATGGGTAATTAATCATGTACATGATTGAAGGGAGATTCCCGCCTATAGTACACGTTTTGGGCCTTATGTCTGCCAGGCCCATTATTTGAGTCCATAACAGTTGCCCCCAAGCTTGGAAGTTCAGGTTTCTGAGCTGCCAAGATTACTTGCTCGCCATCCCAGGTTCTCCCTACTTTGTTTATACCGAGATCAATCAAGCTTCAGGAACTGGTTCCCGACTTGTCGCTCTGTCAGGCTCGCACCGGGTTCAATTTGGAACAGATATCCGGTTTCCTCATCGGTCAAGCAAGGCTTTATTTATTTTGGCATAGCACGTTTAATCAGCTTGTCATTTTCCTATCCTCAACTAATTGGGTTTACACAACTATCCCGGTGTCTTCATAGCACCTGAGATTGTCTCATCCGAATTATACCGAGTTTATTGTTTCAAACTCTCTATGCGCATGTTGCCCCCAATCTTTGGTGAGATGGAGACACGTGGCATATTCTAATTTGATGACTCTTCGCTTTACCTATCTGATATCACACGATCGTATCTTCGCATTTATTGTCCACTTTTAGCCGCCCTTGGTCTTCACGCGCATTTAATGCTCACGCCCTTTAACCACAATCATTATTCTTTTTCTTGGAAAGGAAACCGTCATTCGCCTAAAACCAGCCTTTACTGTCGCGTGACCCTTCCGTTTCCACACAACTAGAATTTATTGCCACATGACGCCTGGAGTCCACCTGTCCTATAAATTCTTCCTACGCCACTCACCCTATCACACATCTGGCTTACCTCCTTATCCTATTCCTGGGCAAATATCCCAAAAAGACGATGAGTTCACTAGTGAGAGTTTCAAACTCCATAATCTCTTGTGAAGCTTTCAACCTTTCAGCAGTGTGGGGAGTAAAAGTACGATTTCGGAAGAAAGAAAGGCCCTATCGGCTGCTATCTCGCGGCTTTAACCTTCAGATATAGTTGTCAGTCTTCATCTACGCCGCGTGACGGACCTTTGGGATCCTAGATGTAGTTGCCAATCTTCACCTATCTGGCTCAACTTCGTATGGGACCCTGGGATAGGAGTCAGGTTCGCATCTGGCCTTCTTCATCCCCCCTGGGATAGGAGTCAGGTTCGCATCTGAGCTTCTTCATCCGCCACAGGAGGCCCTAGATACGTTGCTGGTCTTCATTGACTTGGTTCAACTTTTCTAGGGTCTCCAGCATATTCAACAAAGATCTTCACCACTATAATGATCTTTGGATAATTGTTCAATCTCCAGCTCCGGCTATCCAACCGTCGTAGGAGGGATCTGGTTGCCCATCACCTGTTGTAATTAGGAAATTCGCAAAGTGAAGTTACGAATTTAGCCTAACCCTCTGTATTTTGATCTTGTAATCGTCTTTGTAAATGAGTAAATCAGTTTACTCCTTTGTAAGAGAACTATGAAACCTCATCAAGTACCAATACAAAGTTTACTTTTATTTCTCGCACATGTCTGGAAAAGCTTGAATGCATTCAAACACCGATATTTAAGTTTCCTTTTGTTCACCGAGGTCAACTAAATGTTCCACCCGGTTGGTCCCTTCATCCCCATTTGATTACAAACACCAAATATATCTTAATAAGAGGTCGGAATTACTCACGTAATATTAACCCGGTCATGACCGCTGTTAGCCTAACCGAGTTGCCCCATGCCACGTTGATACGGTTATGATCATCATAAGCACTTGTACTGACTGTTTCGAACTGAACTCCCTTGTAATAACCCGGCTAAAATTATCACAAGGAATCCCAGGAAAATAACATGTACCTCATATGCATATAAAAATTCGCGTCGATCCTTTTTGTATTGGCGCATCGTAGCGTGTAATTGCCCTTTCTGACGCTGGTGCCACGCTATTGGCGCTTGAAATCTGTGCGCATTTAATGCTTGCGTCATCTCAGGAAAAACCATCATTGCGCTTTTAAGGTGTCAGCCCTAATTTTCAGCCTATGTGGACGCAACTGCCCCCGTCGTTTCAACTTCAAAAACCTGTTCAAATTATGTTGAATTTGAAAACCTATATATTTCCTGACTCTTCTGCATTTAAACACTTTGCACTTTGAACATTAGCCTGCTTTCTCAACGATAGCCTCGACGACAGTCTGCTTCTGCCAGCATTCGCTCATCCCTTACTCAGATCTTTCATCAGGTATTACAACGGCTCTTTCAGATTTCATATCTTCTCAAATTTTCACATTCGTCACAGTCTCTGTGTCTGGTCTTTGAGGATTTTTGAAATCTCTGGCGCTGTTTTAATTGAGTTTTCTGAGTAGGATTTTCTATTTTCTGGGTTTTCTGGGTTTAGGAAATGGCTCGTACCATACCTTATCCATTTAAACGAAAATTCTCCGTTCCAACCGATCAAGACCTCCATGCAACTTTAGATATACATGGCTGGGGGGTTTCTGAGCCTTTTTCTGATCCACGCAAGTTTCTGTTTTGGTCCACCAGAACTGAGAGTTCGAAAACACCAACCAGAAGCTCTTCTGGTCGCCGAGATAAGCCACCTATCTTGAAACCATTAACCCAGTCCCATATCTCTTATCGCCACAAAGCCCAAGGGCCAACCCCATGCGACCAATGTTGTTATAAGAGTATCGACCTTGCTAGACTTGGCCGAGATAAAGAGGCCGACTTGGTTCTAGGTTTCTGCCGCCATAACACACTTCTCCCTATTAACACAGTTTTGAGAGATCCAAGTATACTTAGGTCGACACCTAGCACCTCACCACGAGAAATAAATGCTACTACAGGTATATATCATCTTCTGATCTTTCCCCTTTTTATGCATGTTAGGTCTAGATGGCATCACCATCACGCACTTCTGTTTCCTCTACGGCAAATGAGTGCAGCTATTCCGGCTCTTTACGAGCTCCAAACTCTCTAAAGAAATTCGTTAACGCCTGTGTGACCCAGATTAAAAATACCATGACCGCAGCTGAACTCTCATTAATCGGCATAAAGGATGGAGAAGGATACACAGTAAGACTTCCCATGGATGATGAATCAATTGCACGGCTCGACCACGAAAAAGCGGGCCTCACAAGCCTCATTTCTTTTTCCTTTATCGAGATGTTATCACCCTACTCGGCGTAAGGCTACCCTTCTTCGACTTTCAAATATGCCTTTTAAACCACCTACACCTAGCTCCCTCGCAACTTCATCCTAATGGCTGGGCTTTTGCCATTGCCTTTGAGAACCTGTGCCGGGAATTGCAAATCTGTTGTACTGTCCCGGGTTTATGACTTTCTATGCCCCCTTAGAAACAAGAATATTCGTAGGAAGTGGTGCAAGGACATGGTTTGGGTAGACGTCGCTCCGGGGAAAAAGCGAGCGCATGCTTTTTAGAGCTTTCATCCAGTCCTGGAAGAACTTTAAACAAGCGTTTGCCAAAGTTATGGCCAATCCTAGTCACTGCCCGTGGTTCCTTCAACCCGACGCTTCCGGGGAACTTGAAGGAAAATTCCCTTTATACTGGACAAACGCCCATCATAAATTTAAATCCGGAGATTATGCTCCCAACCCAGCAAGCTTATTCGATGACGAAGAAGCGGCTGTGGTGAAGCTTACGACTCTCTCCAGTACCTTTAAATCGCTGATGGACCCCGCCCAACACATCCCCACCCCCTTAGTTAGACGGCGTACAACAAAGAGTATGGGATTATGCATTGATATGTTCCTGTGGTAACCGAAAGTGTATTCGCCATTATTTTCTTTCTTATTAATGACATTCTTCTTTTTTCCATGCATGAAAAAACATGGGAAGACCAGAATTTATCGATGTCTTCGATGAAGTTCTAGAAAACCCCGAGGAGGTTGAAGCCCTTCCTATTACAGATGATCCTACTGTGGGTAGCCAGCCTACTGTCATGGAGGAGGCTGCTACTACCAAAGCTTCTCGCAAACGCTCTACGCCCAAAGGTGGGGCGAAGCGCGGAGAAAGAAGAGCCAAGAAAGCCAAGGGTAAATGGGTCGCAGAAGAACCACCAGCTACGACCCCCACACCGGCTTCACCAGCACCTTCAACCCCAACCACAGACACAACGCCCCTTAACCACACCACTCTGTCTGGAGGGGCTCTCTAGACAGATGGGGTGAGTCAGGCTGTTAAAGATGTTTTGCGTCCCCCTGCTCGGTTTCACTCTCCCTCCAAGCTTACCAAGAAAGACAAGCTTGAGCTGATAGATATAGAAATACAAACCCATAAGACCGCCTCCCTGATTCGACCCTATGCCGCCCTTAAAATCAAGTATGCCACCAAGTCGAAGACGTTGACTGTTGTTGCCGAACAACTATCCAAAACGGCAGACATGCTTGAAAAGGTTATGAAGGAAAGGAATGATCTTAGAACCGAGCGGGATGCACATTTCACGGAAAGGCGATGCATCTATTTGCCAAGAAGTGCTTAAAAGTCACGGAGGAGAGGGACCGAGCTCAAGAAGAATTACAGGAGTCTAAGGTTGAGCAAGATAAGTTTCGCCAAGAAGTGCTTACTCTCAACGAGAAGCTTGTCATAGCGGTTGACGAAATTGCTGCGGTCCAAACCGATTTGACTGCGACTCGGACTGACTTAACCGCAGCCCAGGCCGACTTGACTGTAAAGCAGACTGACTTGACTGCAGCCCAGGCCGACTTGCATCGCCTAGAAGATCTCCACCGAAGGGATGTGCTATTAGTGGAGAGGATGACCTCGGATAACGAACATTTGAATGGCGTTCTCAAAGAAAAAGATGCCGAGCTTAGTAACGCCAAAGCCAAAATTGTCAAATATGGCCAAGCCGCCAGACAGTCCTTTGAGAATGTTGTTGCTCAAATCCGGGTCCTGAATCCCGATACCACTTTGAACACAACCGGGTTGCACCTCCAGGCGTATGTTAGTGATAAGGGGAAATTGATTCCTCTTGGGGCTGAGGAGAGCGAAGACGAGCAACCTTCCCTGTCCGCTACTGAGACGCAATCACAACTTTAGTCGTTTGTAATTGCTTGGATTTTGTCAATGGACTTTTTGTTTTTCTTGTTTTTGTAATTTGCTGGCCGTGGGCCATAACTTAACGTATGCAAGCCACAATTTAAGCAAGAAGTGTTTGCTTTCCATGTGCACTGATTTGATTTTGCCAATGTTGACACTAACCTCCACATCAATACGTCCCTGTGAATCAAGTGATTTTCACGCATATGAAAAATGAGTTTAGTTACTTAGACCTCAAACTTGATTTAACTTGTACATGATTTTTGAAGGCGGATTTCACTACCCTGCCTTCTACATGTTTATATTGAACATGATTTTGGAAGTCGGGTTTCATTACCCTGACTTCTACATGTTTAAATTGGACATGATTTTGGAAGTCGGGTTTCATTACCCTGACTTCTACATGTTTAAATTGTACATGATTTTGGAAGTCGGGTTTCATTACCCTGACTTCTACATGTTTAAATTGGACATGATTTTGGAAGTCGGGTTTCATTACCCTGACTTCTACATGTTTAAATTGAACATGATTTTGGAAGTCAGGTTTCACTACCCTGACTTCTACATGTTTTCATTGCACATGATTTTGGAAGTCGGGTTTCACTACCCTTACTTCTACATGTTTTCATTGAACATGATTTTGGAGGTCGGGTTTCACTACCCTGACTTCTACATGTTTAAATTGGACACGATTTTGGAAGTCAGGTTTCATTACCTTTACTTCTACATGTTTTTATTGGACACGATTTTGGAAGTCGGGTTTCATTACCCTTACTTCTACATGTTTTTATTGTCATAAAGTAGACAGCGATTCAACTTGTGGAAATCGGGCTAAAAAACCTTTTTATTCATGGATTTGTCATTACAACGCGTCTTTCAGGAAAAACCATGTCAGTTTAAAACAAGTAAACTCATCACATAACCTTTCAACGGCATCACACTCTTTCAAGTTTGGGCTTCAACTATAATAAGCCTTCAGCTTGTCTGCATTCCATGTTCGCTTGACAGCTTTCTTCTGCAGCGTTTCCAACTTGTAAGCTCCTTTCCCGAGACTCTCCGTAACTCGATAAGGACCTTCCCAATTAAGAGCAAGCTTACCCTCTGTGGCATTTTTGTTGCCAATGTCAGCCCTCCGAAGGACGAGGCTTCCTTTCTCAAATGACTGAGGTCGCACCTTCTTGTTATATCGGGTTGAGATAAGTTGTTTAGCTGCCAGGTCTCGGCAATGTGCCACAATTTGGACTTCATCCACCAAATCTAACTCAACCGTGATTGCATCGTTGCTTTCCTCTTCATTCTGAAGGGCTTTAACCTTTCGCCAAGACGATTCTCCAATCTCTACCGGGATCATGGCCTCACATCCATATGTTAACCTAAAGGGTGTTTCTCTCGTTGAAGATTGGATGCTAGTCCGGTATCCCCACAAGACATAAGGCAGTGTCTGCCCAACTAGACGTAGCATCTTCCATCTCCTTTTTTAATCCGCCCACTATGACTTTATTGGCTGCTTCAGCTTGTCCATTGGATTGCGGATGTTCTACAGATGTGAAGTGCTGTTGGATGTGGAAATCAGATACCAAGTTTTGAAAGCCTTTGTCAATAAACTAGGTTCTATTGTCTGTGACGATCTCTGCTGGTATCCCAAACTGCGATATAATATTCTTCTGCAAGAATTTCTGCACCCGAGCTGACGTGATCGTGGCAACAGGCTCTACCTCAATCCACTTTGTGAAGTAATCCACTACCACAATGAGCCATCGTAATTGTCCAGCAGCTCGTTTGAAGGGTCCTAGCAAGTCCATTCCCCATTTAAAAAATGACCATGGTGCCGAAATTACATGCAGCTGGGTTGGAGGTGACCTGATAGTGTTAGCATGCTTTTGGCAGCTATCACATTTTTGAACATGATCCTTTGAATCTACTGCCATGGTGGGCCAGAAATACCCAGCTCGCACCGCTTTTCTAGCCAGGGCCTTTGCTCCCATATGGTGACCATTTATTCCTTCGTGTATCTCAGCCAGGACATACCGGGCTTCATTTGCTGCAAGGCATTTCACCATCGGAGAATGAAAACCCTTCCTGTACAACTGATCATTAACAAGCGCATATGAAGCCGCCGTTCTCGTCAGCTTTTTTGCTTCTAATGGCTCATCGGGGAGGATTCCTCTTTCCATGTAATCAGCAATGGGTTTCCTCCAATCACTGGTCTCTGAGATGATCATCACGCAACTTGGTTCCAAAAGGCTCTGTTGGACAATAGTGCGGTGATTTCCTGGGCTTTTCGTGCTCGCCAATTTAGATAAAACATCAGCCCTCACGTTTTCTCCTCTTGGAATGTGCACTACGGTTACTTCGTCAAATTCCGTGATGATTTCCCTTACCTTCCCCAAGTATTTGATCATTAGGGGTCCTTTGGCATGGTACGTTCCGTTGATCTGGGAAGCTACCAATTGAGAATCAGTAGAAACCTGTACTTGACGAGCTCCACTTTCTTTTGCTTGAAGTAGGCCAGCAATTAAAGCCTCATATTCAGCTTGGTTGTTTGAGGTGGAAAAGTTGAAGAGTAAGGAAAGTTCTAGCGAGATACCATTGGGACTTTCAACGATGATTCCAACTCCACTTCCTTTAACATTTGACGACCCATCTACGAACAAATTCCAAGTGTCCTGACCTTCACCTCCCTGTGCCGGGGTTAATTCCGTTACAAAATCTGCCAAGGCCTGGGACTTAATGGCACGCCGAGCTTCATATACAATATCAAACTTGGATAACTCAATAGCCCAACTAATCATTCGCCCTGCTAAATCCGGCTTATGAAGAATTTGCTGAATTGGCTGATTTGTACGGACGACAATAGGATGACTTTGGAAATAAGGACGGAGTCGTCTAGCTGCTAGCAGTAGGGCAAATGCCATTTTTTCCAACTTTTGGTATCGTAACTCCAAACTTTGCAAAGCCCGACTTACAAAATAGACTGGAATCTGGCCCTCCGCGGTTTCTCTGACCAACACCGCACTCACAGCGTCGTTACCCACTGATAAATACAATATCAAACTCTCTCCTACCTCTGGTCTGGTCAACACCGGTGGTGTGGATAAGAATTTCTTAATCTTTATGAAAGCCGCATCACATTCTGCGTTCCAACCGCCTGACGCCTCCTTCTTCAACAATTTAAAAAATGGGAGAGAGTTCTCGACTGACTTGGGTAAGAACTGAGTTAATGCTGCCAATCGTCCAGTCAATTGTTGGACCTCTTTCTTTCTCTGAGGAGCCTTCATGTTTAACACGGCTTGGCACTTGTCCGGGTTCACTTCAATACCTCTGTTTGTCAGCAAAAACCCGAGGAACTTTCCAGCCGGGACCCCAAAAACGCATTTGGCCGGGTTGAGTTGAATTCTGTATTGTCTCAACTTGTCAAATGTCTGTCGTAGGTCCTGCACGTTGTTGACTCTACTTAAAGACTTGACGATCATATCGTCTATGTATACCTCCACATTTTTCCCAACTGGTCTTCGAAGACCCGATTCATCATTCTTTGGTATGTGGCTCCCGCATTCTTCAAGCCGAAAGGAATCACATTATAACAATAGCTCGCCCTTTCAGTAATGAATTCTGTTTTTGCTTGGTCCTCCGGATGCATGGCAATCTGATTGTAACTAGAATATGCATCCATGAACGACAGCAACTGAAACCCGGAAGAGCTATCAACGAGTTGATCAATATTTGGCATTGGAAAGGAGTCCTTCGGGCATACTTTGTTCAAATCCTTGTAATCAGTACAGACTCTCCACTTTCCATTAGGCTTCTTGACAATGACAACATTAGATAGCCACGTGGTGAACTGTATTTCCCGGATGAAACCGGCTTCCAATAATTCTGCCACGTGTGCCTCCAGGGCTTTTTGCCTGTCCTCACCGAGTTTTCTCTTCTTTTGGGATACCGGGGTGGACCCCGGTCGAATCGCGAGCTGGTGGCAACATAAATTTGGGTCGATTCTGGGTATCTCAGATGGATGTCAAGCAAACACATCTTTATTATCCTGCAAGAACCTCTCCAGCTCTTCTCGTATCTCGGGATCAAGTGTCATGCCAATGTTTGTAACGTGTCCTGGCTCCGTACCAAGAACTAGGTCCTCCAGCTCGCCATTGGGTTTAGTCTTTCGCATTTTCTCCTCCTCGCGCAAATCCAACTCCACCAAGTTTACCGACTTTCCCGCTGAACTTGCCTCGGGGACTTTGCTCCTACGAGCCCGCGATAAGTGGGCTGGATCTCCCTTGACTTCCTTAACCGTATTGAAGTAGCATTGCCGGGATTCCTTTTGATCCCCCTTCATGGTCACAACTTTATTCTTTCTATTGAACATCTTCAACTTCTAATGCTTTGTCGATACCAACATATCCCAATTGTGAATAGTTGGTCGGCCCAAGATTATATTAGACGAGGAGGGGAAATCAGCAACCACAAATCGAACCCTCTCAGATTTAAACGCATGCTCATCTCCCAAAGTCAGCTTAAGATCAACATACCCCTTTGGATGAGTATCCTGCCCATTGAAACCGGTCAAGGTCGTTTTACATGGCTTCAAAATATCCTAGTCAAAGTTCATCCGCTTGAATGCGTTCCAAAGTATGATGTCAACTGCACTCCCATTATCCACAAAAATCTTCTTGACGCGGCAATTGACCAAAGTTCCCGTTATTACCAATCCGTCATGGTGTCCACGCGCGGCGTCTTCCAAGTCTTTGTTGGTAAAGCTCAGCACGGGTAGATCGGGTCTACCCGAATCTTCTTTGAACTTTGGGTGATCTCGGATTGACAATACCTCCCTAAGGTATTTTCGTCGCTGACTTGTTGAGTCCACTCCACCACCAAAGCCTCCACTGATTACATTACAGTCATACTTGGCTTCAGGAAACTCGTCATCACTGTCCTCGGCCTTCTTTTTCAGGTCTATTCTTCTCTTTTCTAAAGGTGGGCTCTTGCCTCGGCCTTCCTCTTGTCGCTTGTTACCCTGCTTGCCCTGGGTCTGGATGACGTACGTCTGGAGTTTCCCTTCACGGACAAATTTCTCCACGGCATCCCTGAGATCCCAGAATTGCTCAGTTGTGTGGCCATGTTGATCATGGAATTCACAAAACCGAGTCTTGTCCGCAGTTGCTCTTCTACCGAGGGGCCGAGGCTTTTCCACCTTCTTCATTTCCGTTGCGCATACTTCCTTCCACAACTTTGCCTGGGATATCTTCAATGGGGAGTACCTTTCATATTTGGCATCAACCCTACCATCCCGGGGTTTGCTACTTGTGTCACGAACACGGGGTCTTCTTTTATATCCCTCATGACTCTTTCTTCCCCGAGGTGGTGAGCTCTTAGCCCGCTCCTTTATAACCGGGGTCGCCATCTCCATCTGCTCCAGATCCAGGTATTGTTGAGACCTGTCTCAGAAATCAGCTAGAGTTGTGGGGCGGCGCTTCATGATTGACTTCTTCAACCGGGATGATACATCCAAACCGGCTATGGCGCAGTGCAGGTGTACATCTTCTTTCAGTCCCGGGACTTGCAAAGCCATATTTTTAAAACGGTCCAGGTACTTTGAAAGTGTTTCCCCTGGTCCTTGTCTGACTTGACCGAGTTAAAACTCGGTCTTGGGCTGTCGCCTACTTGTTGCAAAGTTCAACAGAAACTTCTGCTCCAATGTTTTCATATCCGGTATAGAGAATAATGGCAAGGAGTGAAACCACAACTGTGCGGCCCCCCTGAATGTTCCAGGGAATAGCCGGGGTATGACTTTCCCAGCTATCCCCTTAACCATAATCTCCATTTTGAAGTTGTTCAAGTGAGTTAAAGGGTCTTGAGTCCCATTGTATTTCTGTAGCTCCCTTGAATCTAAGCCCTTGGGATATACGGCCGCCATAACTCCGTTAGTGAATTGACCGGCAAATCGGTCCTCCCCGACTTCCGCTACCAATATTGTTGATTTGTCAAGTGATGGGGGCGCGGTTGCTCCCACTTTTACGACTGGATCTTCAACAGGATGCTTTCCTCTCGACCGAGTCTGATCAGCCTCGACAGCCCGGAGACTTTTTGTTTCTGCCGCTGTTGTGTCACCATTCCGAGTTGGTTCTCGTACGACCTTGTGACCAGCTTCCAATCTCAGGATCTTAGCTTGATCCGTAACGACCACCTTCTTCCCCTGAGGTTCTTCTTGGTTGACATGCATAGAGGCCAAGTTAGCAGCCTAGGCTGAACTAGCGCCCTTCGACCCTTCACTCAGAGCTTGTTTCGCTCTTGCCTCGTACTGCTCCTCCAGCCTATGCTGCATCTTCTCCTGCTCCTCCTGCCACCATATGGTATTCTGACGTTCCAACTCCTCTCGAATGAGTCGGGAATCCTCATCTCTTTGAAGCTAGTTCTAGTTTTCCATGTTGTCCATACGTCGGATCAGGGATCCCAAAGCATTATGCAGCAGGCGGATGTCGGGATTGTCAATCTGAAACTCGGGAAGAGGTTGAGGGATACCCTGAACCTGGACTGCTCGCTACCCCTGCTGGAATCCCAAACCGGGATGAGGAGAGTGAGCAGTATCCTCTGTTTCGCCCTCGGTCCCTCCAACAGAGTGGCTCTGCTCCGGAGCAACTGAGTTTGAATATTGGATTGTTTCCTCCTGGAGTAACGGTTGAGGTTGTCCCTCAGGCAGTTGTTCCCGCCCAGGTATTTGAGCGCGACTCCTGGTGCTTACGGCCATCTTCAGTGGTTATCAGTAGCTTTTTATGATTCTGGGAATCAAAGTTTACGGTTCCCCACGGTCGGTGCCAATGTTCTGATGTAGAACACAAATGTCTAGCCTCAATGGGCTAGGAGGTATTAATATCGGATCAAAGATTTCCTCAACAATGTCTTAAGAGTAGAGCACCAAAGAAGAAAGGACCATCCACTGATATCTATGAAGGAGATATCAGAGAATGCTCAGCGATCACTGTGCTTACACGGGTAGGCTTTTCGCCAGAGGGGTGGTGTGTGTGTACAGTGAGACTGAATGGTAAAGAATGAAATAGTGAACATAGGGAACACACCTGATAGGCAACCTCCTATATATAGAGATTACCTTGGGTTTCGTTCTCCTTGCCTTGCATCCTGCCACCATCGTTGTGCGCCTCCCACGTCCTGTGAGTGCCTGCTCCATTACCTGTACGGCACCTCAATTATAGGCATATTCCATGGGTAATTAATCATGTACCTGATTGAAGGGAGATTCCCGCCTATGGTACACGTTTTGGGCCTTATGTCTGCCAGGCCCATTATTTGAGTGCATAACACAATATATATGTGTGTTTGCACGCACGAGCGCGAGCGTGTGTGTGTTTGTGTGAATTAATGAGGTGATTATTCAGGAGTATATGGTATATGAAATACAATAGAGGTGGGGAGGTTAGTTCCCACCATGAGTTATATGATTATGACACACAATATATGTAATAGGATATAGGTGGGGTGATTACTACCCATTAGGATTGATATCGGGTGATTGTGTTAATTCAAAGATTGTTGTTGAATATTTGATTTTAATTACTTTTATTTATTGAGATTAGGATCTAGTGAACCTTTACCCTCATTGGTTTTAGTTTTCAACTCAACATTTGAATTTTGTTACATTAATTTATTTTGAGGAAAACTGTTTGTGAAAATATTTTGTGTGCCTTTGCTTTCTTTCCGCACACTTTATTATTTTTGTTCTCATTGAGTTAGTGGTAGACTCATTCCTCTCTCTCCATAATTTTTTGGGATAAGGGTCTTATTTGCCACATAATTTTTGGCTGGGGAGCACTGGGTGAACAGAAGTTTTTTTTGGGATCAAAATTGCCACATAAGTTCACAAAATGTAGCAATTTTTCCTTTCCATTAATTTTGACCGTTAAGTTTAACTGAGTGCACACGTAGCATGCCAACTCATCACACGTGGCATGCCACCTTATCAATCAAATAAGGGTTAAGTATCATTTTTTCCCTGGAAGTTTTCGCTAAGGAGCAATTTTGCCCCAAAAGTTTTCAAAACGTAGCAATTTTGCCCTTATGTTCCCTAATATTAAATTTGACTATTAAATTAGTCAAAGAATACACATGTCATGCCTTGAAAAGGTCAAACTTGGAGTCAGAGAGGGAGATCCTTGAGACGTTGAGCTTAAGCAGCCAGAATTTGTGAAGCCAAACTAGTCAAAGGGACTAAAAGGTCTGTCACAAATCCTAGAGGAAGCCTCACTTATGATCTAAGCAAATGAAACGTAAAACGAGAAATGAATTGTCCTAGAAATTGGTTCAGTAAGACAAATCAATAGTGATAGTATTTACCTTTGTATAGATTGATTTAGGCTACCCACCCTGCCCCAAAAGGTAAATCTATATTGCTCCTAAAAATTCCAGTGATTTTAAGTGATGCTTAGTGAACCAATTTTTGGGACAATTCATTATTGATTTGTTCCAAAAATTGGTTTGATCTAGACAAATCAATAATGAATTGTTCCAAAAATTGGTTCACTAAGCATCACTTAAAATCGTTGGAGATTTATCTTGTGGGACGTGGTAGGTGGCTTAGATCAGTTTATACAAAGGTAAATACTATCACTATTGATTTTTCTTACTGAACCAATTTTTGGGACAATTCATTTCTTGTTTTACATTTCATTTGCTTAGATCATAAGTGATGCTTCCAGTGAGTTTTGCAACAGACCTTTAGTCCCTTTGACCAGTTCGGCTTCGCAAATTCTGACCGCCTTGAGCTCAACGTCTTAAGGATCTCCTTCTCTGACTCCAAATTTGATCTTTTCAAGGCATGACATTTTTGTTCTTTGATTGATTTAATAGTCAAATTTAATATTGGAGGACAGAAGGGAAAAATTGCTAAGTTTTGTAAACTTCCGAGGCAAAATTGCTCCTCAGAAAAAACTTCCCGGGCAAAAATGATACTTAACTCCTATTTGATTGATGAGGTGGCATGCCACGTGTGCACTCAATTAAACTTAACGGTCAAAATTAACGGAGGGGGAGAATTGCTACATTTTGTGAACTTCCATGGCAATTTTAATTCAAAAAAAACTTTTGCCTACCCAGTGCTCCTCAGTCAAACTTCCATGACAAATAAGACCCTTATCCCTATTTTTTTCAAGATAATGCAACTAGTGAGGTTGATTGTGATCAATATGCTTCATAAACTTATGGACTATATTGTAATGTATTTGTCAGCCTCGGGGATTCCTTGATGTCATGACTACTGCTATGATATTGTCAGAGTCATTTGTGTTATGTAATAAATGAGATATCATGTGCATCCCTAAAGTTAATTGTTATGGATTTGTTCTCTCATTGCAATTTTATTATGGAAGTTCAATAAGTATTGTTTTTATTGTGTAAATGTTTGTTCTAGAGTCAGTATACTTTATTTAAGGTTTGCTAGGCTAAGTGGAATTTTTTGGCTTAGCCTATGTGCCGATCATGACTCGAGTTTCGGGTCGTGACAAATATATGAAAAAAAATCATGATAGTACTCTTGTTTAGGTCCATGAGAAATTTAATTGATGAGAATTATTCGATAATTTTTAAATAAAAATCATGACAATATTATGATTTAGATCATTCTCACCAATTAAATTTTCAGTGGATTTTTCGTCAATTTTCCTAAAAAATTTAAGTAGTTTACTATTGTAATTGTTTTTCCAAATAATACATTACCTATTTTTACTTGGGTGAAGGAGTAATTTTGCCAACCGACTATTAGGCCAGGAGCGTTGGGCACAAATAACTTTTAAAGGGACCAAAAAGGCCAACAAACAATTAAATGGGTGAAAAATGCACAATTTCGTCCATGAACATCTAACACCGTTTAAAGGCAATCGGGAAAAGGAGCGATTTTGCCAACCGACTATTAGGCCAGGAGCGCTGGGCACAAATAACTTTTAAATGGACCAAAAAGGCCAACAAACAATTAAATGGGTGAAAAACACACAATTCCATCCATGAACATCTAACACCGTTTAAAGGCAATCCCATGTGGCATCTGATCGTCCACTGGTCCCTTCTTTTTGGTCAAAAGCCAGGTGGCTTTTTTTTTTTTTTTTTTTGTTTTTGGGTGGAGAATCCCCAATCTGCGGGCAAACGAAGAAATAACCAAACCAAAGCTTCCAAAGTATTTACTTCCAAGCCGACGTCGAAATCCCCTTACCGGCTCCGACAATGATGTACGTCTAACATTGTTTTTTTTTCCTGTACTTTGGGAACAGATGAATTCATAGATTTTGGCCAGAACAATGTAATATTCATGCACGACGAAAGGCAAAGACGGAGAAGAAGATGAGGGTTACATTTTGGCATTCGTGCACGACGAGAGGACATGGAAGTCAGAGCTCCGTTGTGAACGCGAAGGATTTGAAGGCAGAGGCGACGGTGAAGTTGCTGACATTTGTGCCTGATGCAGATTGGGGATTCTCCACCCAAAACAAAAAAAAAAACAAAAAGCCACCTGGCTTTTGACCAAAAAAGAAGGAACCAGTTGGACAGTCAAATGCCACATGGGATTGCCTTTAAATGGTGTTAGATGTTCATGGACGGAATTGTGCGTTTTCACCAATTTAATTGTTTGTTGGCCTTTTTGGTCCCTTTAAAAGTTATTTGTGCCAGCGCTCCTGGCCTAATAGTCGGTTGGCAAAATTGCTCCTTCACCCGATTGCCTTTAAACGGTGTTAGATGTTCATGGACGGAATTGTGCGTTTTTCACCCATTTAATTGTTTGTTGGCCTTTTTGGTCCCTTTAAAAGTTATTTGTGCCCAGCGCTCCTGGCCTAATAGTCGGTTGGCAAAATTGCTCCTTCACCCATTTTTATTTTTATAAAATTTATGCTTTTTTTAGTCTTTTACCTTTAAAATTGCTTTTCCATTAATCATCCAAATAATGTTTTGTATTTTTCACAACACACACACACACATAATATATATACCTTATTTAATAAGATTCATATCATTTTCAGTCATTTTTCATCTAAACTTGCTTTTTAAAATAATCATCCAAACCAGTTTAGTTTCAGAAAATGCACTTATGTTACCGTCAATCGAAACATAAATCAATTACACAATCTAACTTTTACTCAATCTTAAGTTTGTATAAATCAAATTGCAAATAACCCACTTTTCCTACCGCTATTACCATTTTTAAAATTCAGTTTTGGCAAATATAAGGCTGGCTAGATTTTGTTTTTAAAAATAATTAATTTTTAAAAAAAAAATAAAAAAGTAAAAAAACTTGTTTGGAAACCGTTTTTATTAAGTTTTAATTTACAATTTTTTAGATGTTTTTTTTTTCTATTTTTTATTTTTGAACCTGCTACCTGTCCATTATCCACATCACTCTACTTGTGACAGCCACCGCCATATCACTTCAAAAAGAAATTTCATAAAACAACTACCCAAATATTTTTTTTATTTTTTTTCAAAATTTGTTTTTAAAAAAAATTATAAATTTTTATTTTTATTTTTTGAAAAAAACAAAAATGCATATGCTATTTTCGTTTGAAAACCAAAAACACACTTAATGCTTGCTTTTTGGCTATGTTATTCTCTGATTTAATGGAAACATGTATTTTTGTATTTATATGTTTTTAAAAATTATATAATTTCCTATATATTTTTATGTGTAGCATACGACCACGGTGGTTTGTTTCTTACTAAACCATGATACTAGTGAACCTCCAAGAAACTCACACTGACCACTCGTGCTCTTTCTATCAGTCTTATAACCAGCGTGATCAGTGTGAATTCCTGGTTGCATACTAAGATTACTAGTGGACAGTGTGAATTTCTTGGAGGTTCACTATTATAATGGTTTAGCAAGAAACAAACCACCGTGGCCGTATCTTCAACCGAAGCCAAGTATGTTGCTGTCTCTAGCTGCTGTGCTCAAGTCCTGTGGCTAAGACAACAATTATCTGATTTAGGAGTTCATTTGAAAGAAATTCCAATCCTTTGTGACAACATCAGCACAATCAGTCTTGCGAAAAATCCAGTACAACACACAAGAACAAAGCACATCGATGTGAGGCATCACTTCATCAGAGATCATGTGCAAAAGAAAGATATTAAAGTGATGTTCATCCCCACACATTTGCAACTTGCTGACATTTTCACGAAGCCCTTAGCCAAGGGACAATTCAATTTCATTAGAAGAGAATTGGGAATGGTAAATCCCAATGAACTGTAAGTCTGTCTCTTCTCAATGTTAGTTATGGTTTTGATGAATATTTGTTACTAACTTAAGCTTTGGAGTACATAGCAATGTTTTATGCAGGATGTTTAAAATCCTGAAGTTTGCTATCACAAGACGCAAACTCGAGTTTTGTTTTCAAAACTCGAGTTTTATCGAGGTCAGAAGAGAAATGAGTTGCTGAGCAAGATGGAAACTCAAGTCGTTAAGTAAGCAACTCGAGTAACGACTCGAGTTTCCGAGAGACAGAAAGCCAGACCTGAATTTTCGAAGATTGGAAACTCGAGTCATAAAATGGAAACTTGAGTTTCGGGCAGACAGAGAGCAAAAAACCTGTTGAGGTATCCACAAAACTCGAGTCAGTAAGTGGAAACTCGAGTTTTGGTCGCGGAATTTCAAAAGTTCACAATACACTTTTGAAGTCCAAGTAAAATTTCGCGCCCTATTTAAACTTGACTGTTCATTGTTCGTCTAAACCTCACTCAAAACTCAAGTTTGCCCTAAGGTTTTCTCTGAACCTCTCATCTTCTCCACTTTTCTCTTCATCTCTCTTCATTTTCAAACCCTAATCCATCTTTAAGCTTCGAACCAACCATGGCGCGCACAAAATCTTCCAAAAATACCCAAGGCGATGCCGATTATGAAGCCTCTACCGAATCTCCATCGCCACCTCCTCTCACTTGACCTAGGAGGGTGAAGACTGTCCCAAATCGATTCCACCACGGAGTAGATAGACGAATCCTTGGGGTTCCGTCATATCAGACATCCTCCTCCTCGCCTAAATCTAAAGGTGTCTCGGTTCAAGAACCATCCTAGACCCAATCCAAACGTGCCTCTGAACCTGTGCACGAGACACAAAGGGAAAACAACAAGAAGGTATACCACCTCAGCCTCGCAAGAAACTACGAACTCACAGAGGTGAAGGATCATCAAAGGCTGCCTCCAATCCTTCTCAGTCCTCTCAAAATCCAACGACAATCCAGAATGCTCTATCATAAATCTATCTCCATGACTCGGCTCCTCCAGGTTTTATCACTGAAAGTCATGTCATTATTGGTGATCGAGTTATAAAATTCAAAGAAACTTATTCGAAAAAATCATTTTGTCCCATAGTCTCCATAGATTTAGAAAAAATTAGGGAAACTTGTCATGTAAATCTTTCCCCCTGGCTTAAACCCTATGAATCATTCTTGTCTATCACTGCCCAATTCAGTTCTAATGTCACTAAGATATTCTATTTCAATATGGAATGGGACAATTTAGAGTATAGAGACCATAACTTGGTAGAAGAAAGAGTGTCTACTCATGTTAGGGGTGTCAAACTCACTCTATCTGAAGTCATCATTAACTCCATTCTGAAAATCTCCAATCCTCCTCCTCCTCCCTCAGTTACATATTCAAACAAGGAAATTTTCGAAATTCTAAGGCCAAATGAACCTATTCCTGAAAATCAATTTGTCAATATGTCTTTCACTCCTGTGTCTATGCCACCCATTTATTGAGTCCTATGCTATATTTATTCCAGGAACATGATTCAGAAGGGTGGAAACTTCACCCACTTTGCAAGCAAAGATTATTCACGTTTTGCTACTATCGTGAATAAAGTTCCCATAAATCTCGGCCATTGGATATTTCAAGAGATTGTCAATTTCATATTTTCATCTAGGAAGCCTTCATATATCCCTTTTCCTTCCCTTGTGTCTGTCATCCTGTTTTATCATAAATCTGGTATGTGGGTGTTCCTGACTTAATGAAGGCTCCCACTGTATTTTGGAAAGCACAGCTTAATCTAATGAGGATTAGCTTTGAAGCTGAAGGGTCCGATGAATCTCGGGCTCCTACAAGATCAAGAGCTCAGGAAGCTCAATCTGCACCTCCCCAGTCCTCATTTCCACATGATTTTGATGTTAGAGTTCAAGCAATTTTGGATAAAGCTTTTGAGGATATGTCTACTCGAATTCAAGTGGAAGTAAATCGCTTGCTATCTGAAGTAATGAAGGGCAATTCTGTTGTGATTGATACTTAGGATGCGATGAAGGTCGACTTAACAAATATTTCTACCCACTTGATCGATCAAGATGCTCAGTTGGCCAATTTAATCGTTTCTCATGAGCGGTTAGATGATCGAGTAAATGCTCTCATTAACAGATTGAATACCGGTTCTACTTCTAGGTTTGGGACTCCTACTGGAATGAAGACTGAATCTTCTTCCCCTCCTATCTCACCATCATTTTCCTTCACCACTCCCGTCGCTCCTACAACTAAACCTATTCCTTCTCCAACCACTGAAATTCTCCAAACACCACTTGCTTCTCCAATCCTGGTTCCATCCCCTGCCTCAACTGTCAAGCCCTCTACCCCTTTAGATGAACCATCTATCTCAGCTCCATCCTTGTTTGCTGATGACAAAGGGGGAGAAGAACCAGAGAAAGATAAACCAGAGTAGTCTTGAGTTGATAGGAGTTTTAGCTTGCTTAGCTTAGTTATTATTTTGCTAGTTGTTCTGTTTTATGTATTTCTGAAAAAAAAATTCTGGTTTTTGCATTTCTGGTTGTGTATGTTGCTTGTATGAACAAGCCTTAAATTGAAATGCAATGGTTTAATTATGTTAAGTTTCAATCGCTTCTGCTATATCTCTGTGCCTAACTTATTCAAATACATAGTTTCCATATCATGTTTCAAACCAGTTTGTGAAAGCTTTCTTTAAATCTCACATCTTTTGAAAAATAAAGCAACTCTGGTTTACAAGTGTTGTCATCATCAAAAAGGGGGAGAATGTTAGTTCTCTATTGGTTTTGATGATAACGGAAAATTGTAAACACAGAAAAAGTTTGTCTTTGTAAGTTGAAAAACTTACTGTCTAAGGCAAACTCGAGTTTCAGTTTGGAAACTCGAGTTTTGGCTTGACAGAGAAGAGCTCAAGTTTTTGCAAAGAAAGGAAAACTCGAGTTAAGTTTTAAAAACTCGAGTTTTGGCCATACAGAGAGCTTCTGAGTTTTTCACAGGCAAAGCAAACTCGAGTTTGAATCTGAAAACTCGAGTTTTGACAAGACAGAGAGAAACCAAGTTTTTTCAAAGATACCAAAACTCCAATTTCCATTTGGAAACTCGAGTTTAGGTTATACAGAGAGTTCTCTAAGTTTCCAATGTTTTATGGAAACTCGAGTTAAATTTGAAAACTAGAGTTTGCATCATAAGAGAACAATGCTCGTCTCTGACCTTGTGAAAACTTCATGTTTCAATTCGACAAAGTCTTTCAAGGTTTTCTCTTAAGAGAGAAAACTCGAGTTTTGTTTTGGAAACTCGAGTTTCGAGCTTACAGAGAAGTTTCCATAGTTTTCAAAGAATATGAAAACTCGAGTTAAAATATGGAAACTCGAGTTTTAGTCAGGCAGAAAGCTCTGCCATCTTTTGAGCATTTGAAAACTCCAGTTTTGATTTGGAAACTCCAGTTTTGAGCTTTTGGACTAAAACATGATTTTTCATCAAAAGTCCAAAACTCGAGTTAGTCACTTAATGACTCGAGTTTTGCACTGTTCACAAAACATGTCCAAATGAAAAATCGCGATGTTTATCTCTGGAATGAGAAAAATCGAGTAAAGATTTAAAACTCGAGTTTCGGTCTTTTACTGAAAGTTCAGTGAAACATGAAAACTCGAGTTTCGAAGAACTAACTCGAGTTTCCATCGCAGAATTTGAATTTCGAATTGAATGAATTTGCGAAATGTTTGTGTTTGATCTCAATACTCTATATCATCACTCATTACTATTCCTAACTATGTTTAATCAGTTTGTTTGTGAGTTTCAGATGATTTAGACATGATTAAATGGACATTGAGCAAAAAGCATAAAGCATGTCAGCACATTAAATGAAGAGTGCAGAAACCTTGCATGCTTTTGGACAAACATTCTCCACATGTTTTGTAGAAGTTAATGTTTGCCTTCTACATCCAGCAACTGCCCTTCCAACGGATTAATTTTCAGAGAGTCAACTTTGATCTTCTGCATAGCTGGATTAACCAAAGAGTAGAGAGAGAAGAAGAACAAAACCTTCACTAATCATCCTCTAATGTCTCCAACGGTTATATGAGGATTTATAACGGTCATTTAATGATCTCTACCTATAAATAGATATGCATTCAATATCTCTCAACAACCAATCTGTGCAAAAACAAAAATCATTAAAGTTTCAACAACTCGTTAAGTTTTCTGTTGTATAGTATCTTTTGATACATTTATTCTTCAGTGTTCATCATATCTACTCTTAGAGAGAGTTTCTTGATTGTAAATCATTATTGTAAAGTATCTCAAGTCAAGGGGACTTGGAAATTGGGTTATTGATTACAACTTGTGAGGGGGAGTAAGTTCTAGAGAGAGAATTACTCTTGAGTGCAGAGTGTGTAATCAATCTTGATAGTGAGAAATCCCAGAGAGTCTGGGGACTGGATGTAGGTCAGTTTGTTGGACCGAACCAGTCTACCATTGATCAGAATGCACCCTCTTGTACTATTGATGATAGTAAGCATGTCAATTTTAAAAAGGTTGAATCAAGCATGGATGCCAATGTTGTTGATGATGTTCTTGCTGAATGGTATGTCGATTATCCTGATTTTGCATGTACGAGTGATTTTTCCATTTGTGCATGTTCTGATAATGATGGTGCTCTGTTTGCACTGATTTAGTTAATTCTGTATTATTTGGTGATTTTGAATTGCTTAGTGATTCTGCATTACTAGTAGATTCTGTTGTTGATGTGAGTGAGAAAGATCATAGCCTAGAATACCAAATGCATAAAATTCTCATTGGATCACTTCCTTGTAGTCTTGTTGGTGACAAAGATTCTAAAATTTTGATTGATAAAATTCTACATGTTGATGAATCTTTCAACAAGTGTTATCTTGTGATTTTCCACCCGGTTTAGAAAAGAAAAATGATTGCATTGAAATTTTGGAGCCATCGGGTGGTGACAATTTCAAAAATTCTCTTCCTTCTTCCAATCTTTTTCCTTTCATCTCTTGTGATTGCAATAATGATGTGGTATACTCCAACACTAAGTTGGATTCCATATCTTCCATTTTGCAAGCACAAGAGAATTTTCACAATGTAACTGGTTGCTTGACTCCTACTGGCGGGAGTGTCGTTGATTTCCTTGGATGTGATAGTTATCTGGAGAGTTTAGATCCTAAAATGAATTTACGTCACTTGAAATCTCTCCATCTTGCTATTTTTGGATGGGATACTGCTATTTGCTTGTCTTCTTTACAAGCATATTGTTGGAAAGATCGTCAGGGGAGTCAATCTCTACTATACATTCTTGGACCTCTTATGATTGATCCTAAGCCATCTCCAACAAGGAAATTCAATAGAAGAGAAGATATTTTTAAAGACAAATGTATGATTCTCATTGGCGATGAGAACTTCTCTTTCAAGCGACTTAAGATACTCTAACAAAGGTTGTCTCTTTCCTTACTTATTTTCTTCCTAATTCATACGATTACTTGGGCTTAATTGTTGTATGGGAAGATAAGTGTGGGGGAGAGACACAATCCAGTAGAAATAATGTAGTTTATTAAGTAAAATAAGAACTCCCTATGTATGCTTTGCATTCTTTAGCCACTACTCTACTTAATGACTATTGTGCCATGAATTTCAACTTTTTTATCATTTTCTTTAGAGTGGTTTTATAAACATTGAGGACAATGTGTTGATTAAGTATGGGGGAGAGAAATACATTTTGAATATCATTAATTGGTTGTTTTTAAATGAGAAAAAGCCAAAAACTAAAAAAAAGGGGGCTGTTTGTGGGAAATTCTTCGATTTTTCACAAGATCTGGAGTTTTGGCAAATTTTTAAAACCATATTTTGTTTTTCAAGTGAATGGAAAGAGAAATGAACCCACAATTAAATTTTTGCTTACTCCTTATTTTGCAAAAGAGAGTTTATATATCATTAGTGCATTTAAGACTTGAGCATAATTCTAATTGATTGCAACGTTTTCATTAATTGTATTTGTAAGGTTAGCACTAGGAATATTTAAATAGATGTGTTATGGTTAGCTTGCTATGAAATTGATTATGTTAGAGTGAGCATTAGAGAAAAACCTTGTTGGAAGATTATTTGAGCCTTATATTCTTTTCATGTTTTCAAGTTCACTTGGTTTTTCACCTTCTAGAACTTGTTTCAACTTTTTTTCGAAACAACATTTGCATTAGTGTTATGGAAATGAAAGAGGCATTCAATTCTAAACCATTTTCACCCAAACACAAACCTTCATTCATTTACCTTTTGCTTAGCCTTTTTGAGCCATTCCTTTGTTGTATGCATGTCATTATTCATAGTGCTCATAGTATTCCAAAAATCAAAAGTAAATTGCCAATACAAAGTTGAACAATGTATATATTGAAATGCCATGTATATGAAAAAGAATGAAAATAATAATAATAATAAAAGTATTGAAAAAAATGGAAAAAAATGGAAAGTGTTTTGTAGATAAATTGGAAAAGAAGAAAGAGAGAAAGACAGAAATATCAAGAAGGCTTTTGTTCATGAATTTTCAAAAGAATTGGCAAAATTTTGTAAAGTTATTTAGATGCCTTGAACTTGGTTATTAACTTTGACTTGCATACCAACTATTTCCTTTTTCTAATTAATTCATTTCATTTAGCCTTCATCCATCATTACAAGCCGTCTAAGTCCTCTTGATTCATTACATTAATTGCTATTAACAGTGGAGATGTTAGAGTTGTTACAAGCATATGGTAAGGTGTTGATCAAGTGAGTTAGAGTGAAATTATCCCAATCAATGAGGTGAGATGAGTAAAACGCCAATACCTTGAGAGTTCTCTTGTGCTTCATTCTAATATTTTGGGTTGTGTGGTCAGTTAATTTCTTTACATCCTTGATTATGGCTAGTGTTTGCTTGAAGAATTTGATTAATTAATTCATTGCTTTCTAATTATGAAATTGCTAATCTTTTAAATGTATTAATGATTTGGAGTTGGAATCTTGTACTTAATCACTTTTGTTTAGGAGTACGAAGGTTTAAGTGTGGGGGAATTGGTTGAACCATATTTTATATGATTTTTCATTATTTAATTGGGATTGTTAATGGATTCTGTCTTAGTTATTGACCTTAAAATGTTCTTCTTGTGATAATTTGAGATTAAGAGTAACTACATTAAATTAGGATTAAAAGGGCAAAATTGTCAATAAATTGTAATTACTCTTGATCATTGATTTTTCTGAGAATATTTGATGTTAGATTAATTATTTTTGATTGTAGGTGGTTGAAGAAATTATATCCAAGTTGAAAAAGGATGTTTGGGCTCAAATTAGAAAGTTTCAGTTTAGTCCCTGTATAGAAGCTTTTACACTTTGCAATTTGGTCCCTGGTCAAAACTCTGCGTTTTGACCAGGAACCAATTAGGTTCAGCTTATTTTGGAGAATGATATATACAGGGACCCGAGACTGAACCAGTGTGCCACGTAGAGGAGCTTCGATCCAGCATTCACCTTCCTTCATCCTCCTCGACGTTCGATCCTTCGTCGCCGGCGACCATCACCATCATCCCACGGTCGCCGGCGAGCGACCACGCTTTCTCCGTCAACCACCATTCACCAACGCCATAGACTGAACCAGGGAGGAGACTTCCATCTCGATCTTCACCACCTTCGACCTTCACCGTCGACCTCACTGCCAGAAACCACCGCAGCCACCATCGTCACTGTTCACCTTCACTTCCAGCGAGTGTTGCAATTTTCCGGCTACTTATTCCAGATTCTGGGAAGAGCTTGAGTTTTCTGGAGAACATTCCCAGATTACGGTGGGTTCTCAGATTGCAATGAGCGGCTAATTTTCTCTGCTTCTTGGTGATAATGATTTGTTCTTGAGCTCTATGGACTACATAGGGGAGTTTCCTATCATTCCATAGTCTATATTTATATATAATGATTGCCTAGATTTAGGAATTATTGTGTATGATTCTGGAACTGAGATTGATGATTATTGTCTCTATTGTTTTGATAGTTGTGATTGAGATTGGGTATGTAGTGTGAAGATCATATGTATTTGAATTGCTTTTGGTTGCAATGAGACTATGTTGATTAGCGTGATATTGTCTAATTAATGTGG
Organism: Acacia pycnantha; assembly: GCA_025563575.1. Lineage (NCBI taxonomy): Eukaryota > Viridiplantae > Streptophyta > Magnoliopsida > Fabales > Fabaceae > Acacia > Acacia pycnantha. The sequence goes on along the minus strand of JAMWYP010000099.1, from coordinate 332,868 downwards.
TTGATTTGTGCATTTGAGGGACTGATTAGTACTCAATTTCAAGAAGACTCATGTTTACATTATTCCAATCTTAATTACACATTAAGTAGTTTTAAACAATATCTCAAGAGGTAGTAGTTAGCTACGATCGTAGGAGCTACTATTAATTGAGAATATTGGACTCAAGTGATATCTTGAGGTTTTTCTAATTAAGACTTAATGAATTTTAACTTCCATAATTTTCGAGCAAGGATAGTCACTTCTTCATTACCAAGAGCATCTATCATTTACATTTCCATTTTTATATTCCATTCCATTCCATTTTATAAAAATACCAAAAATAATAGTTAGCATTTAATTAAATTGCATTTCTATTTTAGTTTATTAAGTTAAAAATCCAAAACCCAATCCCCCCTTGTTTTCATTATATTTACATGACATTTAGATTACTTAGGATTCAATAAAAGGCTCCTTGAGAAGAGAGAACGATCCTCGGTTTGCCTATACGCAACCCTTGGTTAATTTTTGATTGTGGACCCCAAGGCTAACGACAAAAGGTCTTCATCAAATGGCACCATTGCCGGGGAATTTGCATCGGTTTGATTAGTAACAGTAGTGTACATAGATAGACGTTAGAGTAGTTTTCGTGGTTCGGGTGGCTGGACAGAAATTTTTCTGACCCAGATCACTCAAACCAGGTCTTATTCACAAGGAATTGGGCATTCTGAGCAAGAGTCCTTTCCTAAAAGGAAGTGAAGTCTCACATATTTTCCCCAAATTCCAACGTTTAGACTAGTTTTTTGCTATTTTTAAGTTTTGATTTTGTCATTTCTACTACAACATTTTTTTCAGAGTATCTCTGAATGGTTTGAAATTTTAGAACTTGATAGAAAATGACCTAAATCACATGTGTTCTTGAGATTTTAGCCAAATTCCAACGTTTAGACCACTTTTTCAATTTTTGAAGTTTTTTTATTCCATTTTTGGGTTCCCCAATGGTGTAGGAGTTGCCCTGTCCAAGTCCCATAAATTTTAAAAAGAGTAAATACCCTTTTTAGTTCCTGACAAAAAACACGGACCCCATTTTCGTCCCTGACAAAAACAATGTCCTTTTTATTCCATAAAAATGACGAATAAGGGTCGATTGATGGACATTTTGATTCCTCACAAATTTCCAAAAGGTCATTTTTAGTGCCATAAAAAGGACGAATAAGGGTCGGTTTTTTTGTTAGGGACCAAAATGGGGTCCGTGTTTTTTGTCAGGGATCAAAAAGGGTATTTACTCTTTTAAAAATCATTTGATAGTGTTTTGGACTTGTTTTTGTCAATTTCTAACATAGGTTTTTGCTTTTGTGTTTTTGTTTTTGTTAGTTCTCTATGTATTTTGATGATTAATAACAATTGTAAACAAGTATGAATGTTTTAAAATGACAAAAGAGTCAAAATCATTCTGTCACCGAATAACTCGAGCCTAACTAAGCAAGCTCGAGTTTGCAGCTACTCCAACATAACGAACTCGAGCTCGAGTAAATAAACTCGAGCCTAAACTCTCATGGTATAATAATAAAGAGTTTACAAATGAGTAAACTCGAGCCTGTATAGACAAGCTCGAGTTTGCCCATGGCGGGAAGGTTTTCTATTTAAAATGTATCTCTTTAAACTTCAGAGTTTATCCTTTTGAGTAGAGTTCACTTGTTTCTATGGCTATAAATTGATGAACACTCGAGCCCAAGTATATGGACTCGAGCCTAATACTTTTGTGTAGAGTTTACTCTATAGTTTGACAAACGAAGAAGAGTTTACAAAATAGGTAAACTCGAGCCTGTTATTGCAAGCTCGAGTTGTCCCTTGGCAGAGAGCTCCCAAGTTTTCCTTCTTTACAAACTCCAGAGTTTAAGTTCAAACCTCCAGTTCACTTCAATAAGCCATTAAATAAACTAAGCTGAACTCGAGCCTAAGAATATGAACTCGAGCCCTTCATCGAAGAAAGAAAAACAAGTGTACAAACTCCGAGTTTGTATTCGTGCTCCATCCACTCTTTCTAGTAACCAAAACTCTTAGGCATGAATAGGGTTAAAACTCGAGCCTAATCACTAATGGACTCGAGCTCGCTTAGCTTGTGAAATATTACTTCAGGTGCTCATACGACAAAAAGCTTAGAGATCATTCGAACTCGAGCCTACCTTCGTGAACTCGAGCTCACATGGTGAAACAAAATACAAACTCCGAGTTTACATCAAACTCCGAGTTTGCTCTCACGAAGATAAACCGGATACTCTAAAGCGCCTTACGAACTCGAGCCCGACTTGGAGAACTCGAGTTTAAGACGAAAGCAAATATGATCGTTCTTGGTTTCATCCTGATTCTTTTAAACTACAAAACTTACCATGTTTATACGAATTGATTGCATTCATTTAGTATATTCAAATATATTTAACCACTCTATATTGAGAATGTTTCGGTATTAAATTGGATCAAACGAATCATTGAATTAGCGTGAAGAATCGAAGGCGAGAATGATTTCACGCGTCCAGGAATTTAATCAGCCGAAATTTAGGACCCAACGGCTATAATCCTCATCAAACTGAATTTCAAATCAAGAACATGCTAAGTTGAGAAGTAACGGTCACATAGCAACTCACCACTATATAAGGAGCTGATTACAAACTTCGAAAGATACGAAAAGAAAAAGCAGAAACGAAAAGCAAGCTCAAGAGTTACTTATACATTCAGTTTTCTTTCTGTAATGTATTTTGATATACAAAGAGCCTCATTGTTTATCAATATCTTCTCTGAGAGAGAGAGCTTGTATACAAATTACTCATTCATTGTAAAAATCTCAAGTCAAGGGGACTTGGAGATTGGGATTTCAGATTACTACTTGTAAGGGGGAGTGTATCCTAGAGAGAGGATAATCCTTGAGTACAGAGTGTGTATCGAGTTAAGTGATAGTAAAAACCCGGAGAGTCTGGGACTGGACGTAGGTCAAGAGTTTAGACCGAACCAGGATAAACTTTCTGTGTCAAGCTCTTCTTCCCTATCTCTTTACGTTTGGCTTCAGCTTGGGTGCAAAGTTATCTTAAAAGTTTTAAAATCCCCAATTCACCCCCCTCTTGGTGATTTCCTTTCGTTTTCAGTTTTTGTGTTCTCTTAGGGTTTTTCTAGTTTTTACCACTTTCTTGTGGCATTTTTGTAATTCTGAGATTATGCTTTTTACCACTTTTGGTGGGAGTTTCGTAATTCTGTATGCTTGCCAATTCTGCTTTGTGTGTATGCTGCATGAGTACCAGGAATACTACTAATCCATAAGATTTGTTGCCATTTGATCCAGAAATAGAAAGAACAATTCTTACTGCTAGAAGAGTTGTTAGGCTAAGTCATAGGATTGATACTGAACTGAACACTGAACTGGAGTCTGATTGTGACCATTCTGTTGATCTTTCTGATTGTGTTTCTGATAGTATTTCTGATAGTCTTGTTGTTTTCACTAGTTCTAGTAGCAATTTTGCTAACTCAGACATTATGGAAGAAGAACAGGCAGATCGTCCTACTTTAAAGGAATTGGCTGCACCTGATGTTAATTATCAACCTTTGTGCATCCAATATCCTGACCTTGCTACTAACTTTGAGCTTAAATCTGGTCTAATACACTTGTTGCCTAAGTTTCATGGTCTTACAGGTGAGTGCCCCATTAAGCATTTGAAGGAATTCCATGTAGTGTGCAGCACATTGAAACCACATGCCATTGTTGAAGATCATATCAAGCTGAGAGATTTTCCTTTCTCATTGGACGGTGGAGCCAAGGATTGGTTGTTGTACCTTCATCCCTCATCTATTGGGAGCTGGACTGATATTCAGAGGTTATTTTTAGAGAAATATTTCCCTTCCTCAAGAGCAACTGCGATCAAGAAGGAAATTTGGCAACGTTAAACAGGCCATTGGGGAGACTATGCATGAGTATTGGGAGAGGTTCAAAAGGTTATGTGCAAGCTGTCCACACCACCAGATAACTGAAAAAGACTTGATTACCTATTTCTATGATGGTTTACTGCCGGTAGACAAAGGGTTGGTGGATGCTTCTAGCGGTGGGGCTATGAGTAACAAGACACCTGAAGATGCTCGAGACTTGATATCCGTTATGGCAGATAACTCTCAGCAGTTTGGCACCAGGGCCAATAGTACTCCTGTTTACCATATTCAAGCACCTCCAATCCAGTATGATTCTCAGAGATTAGAGACTAGACTTGATGATTTGACTTCCCTTGTGAGGCAGTTGGCAGTGACACAGACAGTACAGTCTTCCCCTCCTCATATTGGGTACTCCTGTGGGTTTTGTTTTGACCCTTATCATTCTACTGACTCTTGCCCTACCTTGCATGATCCTACTAACCAATACCAGTCAGTAGCTGCAGTGGGTGTTTTTCCAGGAAAGCCACAATACTAGCAGAATAATGCCTTTTCTAATACTTACAATCTTGGTTGGAGAAATCACCCCAACTTTCACTGGAACCAAAATCAGAACCAGAGTAACCAATATCAACAGAATTCTGGGAATTACCAGCAAAGGCAGTACAGACCACAGACTTTCCAACAATAATCTGCACCTCCTTTGCCAGCACCACCTCCTCGACCAACCATATGTGCACCTCCACAGGTGGCACAACAACAGGCTAGTAGTAGTGGTTCCTCATTGGAGGATATGATGAAGCAGTTTGCCACAAACACTATGCAGTTCCAACAGCAAAATGAAACTTCCATTCAGAGTTTGCAAACTCAGATTGGCCAATTGGCCACATCACTGAACCAGCTACAACCTCAGGGATCCAACACTCTTCCTTCACAAACCATTCCCAACCTAAGGGGAATGTGTGTGCTATCTCACTACGGTCTGGCAAAAAATTGGAGGAACCTAAACCAGCTGCAGATGTGACTTCCACATCAGAAAGAGAGTTAGAAACTGTGAAGTTTGAAAATAAAAAGGCAATGTAGCAAGGTGAAGAGGAAGACATCCCCATTCCTCTTTCTTTCCCTCAAAGAGCAGTTCAATCCAAGAGGATGGCAGAAAAAGCACAAGAGAAGGATATACTAGAGACATTCAGAAGGGTAGAGATCAACATCCCTCTCTTAGATGCAGTCAAACAAATTCCAAAGTATGCCAAGTTTCTGAAGGAGTTGTGCACCAACAAGAGGCGACTGAAGGGGAATGAACGAGTGAGTTTGAACAAGAATGTATTAGCACTCAACGAGCCTACCATGCCTCGTAAATACAAAGATCCAGGGACGTTTTCTATCCCTTGCCTTATTGGTAATTATAGATTTGATGATTGCATGTTAGATCTAGGTGCTTCAATTAATGTCATGCCTGCCTCTATCTATAAATCTATTGGTCTTGGTCCCTTGCGTCCTACGGTGTTGTTGTCCAGTTAGCTAATAGGAGTAATGCTCATCCTTCTGGTTTGGTTGAAGATGTATTGGTCAAAGTTAATGAATTGATATTCCCTGCAGATTTCTATGTCTTAGATATGGAGGCTGAGTCTTCTAATAGTAGATCACCAATCATTCTAGGGAGGCCTTTCATGAAAACAGCTAGGACTAAGATAGATGTGTATTCTGGTACTCTTTCCATGGAGTTTGGTGATATATCTGTGAATTTCAATATTTTTGATGCCATGAAACATCCTAGGGAAGAAAATTTTGTTTTCTGCATTGATGTGATTGATGACGCTGTGGATGATGTTCTTGCTGATTGGTGTGCTGATTATCTTGATTTTGCATCTGTGAGTGATTCTCCCATTTGTGCTTGTGCTGATAATGAATGGTGCTCTGTTTGCACTAACTTGGTTAATGCTGCATTATTTGGTGATTCTGACCTGCTTAGTGATTCTGCATTACTTGTGGATTCTGATGTTGATTCGAATTTGAGCTTCATCCCGATCTGATGTGCATCCTGATTCTGATTTTGATGAGCTTGCTTCTGATTTTAATAAGCTGAATTCTGATGTTAACATTGAGCTATATAGCCACAGTTCTTCTTCTGCTTCTTTGAATGTGGTTTCAGGCATTTTTAGTGTGATGTCATCAGAGTTGTTGCAACAACCACCCAAGCTTTTTCCCTCCACTGATCAACTGCCCAAACTAGAGTTGAAATCCCTTCCAGATCACCTGAAGTATGCATTTCTAGAAGTGAATGAGCAGTTGCCAGTCATTGTGGCAAATAATATTTTACCTGATCAAGAAGATAAGCTGCTAAGCTTATTAAGGGTGAACAAGAAAGCCATTGGGTGGACATTAGCTGACATAGTTGGTATCAGCCCTTCTATGTGCATGCATCATATTCTTTTGGAATAGGAATCTAAGCCGGTGAGGCAACCCCAGAGACGCCTTAACCCTCTTATCCTTGATGTGGTGAAGAAGGAGGTCACTAAGCTTTTGCAAGCTGGTATAATCTATCCCATCTCTGATAGCCAAGGGGTTAGCCCGGTCCAGGTGGTTCCCAAGAAGTCCGGAGTCACTGTGGTGGCCAATCAGAAGAATGAGCTTATTCCTACTCGAGTTCAGAATAGTTGGCGAGTTTGCATTGATTATAGGAGACTCAACCAAGCCACTCGCAAGGATCATTATCCTCTACCTTTCATTGATCAGATGTTAGAGTGATTGGCTGGTAAGTCTCACTACTGCTTCCTGGATGCTACTCCTGATATTTCCAGATCCATATTGCTCCTGAGGATCAAGAGAAGATGACCTTCTCATGCCCCTTTAGGACGTATGCTTACCGATGGATGCCTTTTGGCCTCTGCAATGCACCTCGCACCTTTCAGCGTTCTATGGTAAGTATTTTCTCTAGTTTCTAGAGGACTGCATGGAGGTTTTTATGGATGATTTTACTGTATATGGGTCTGATTTTGATGCATGCTTAGCTAATTTGTCTAGAGTCTTGCATAGGTGCATTGAATCTAATCTTGTGTTGAATTATGAAAAGTGCCACTTTATGATTGAGTCGGGTATAGTCTTGGGACACATAGGTTCTAGGAAAGGGATTGAGGTAGACCCTGCTAAGATGGACGTAATTACTGCTTTGCCTTACTCCGCTTCTGTGCGGGAAATTCGTTCTTTTCTTGGTCATGCAGGTTTCTATCGGCGTTTCATTCGGGATTTTAGTAAGACTGCTCGACCCTTGTCCAACCTTCTGCATAAGGACACTGACTTTGTATTTGATGAGGAATGCAAGGCGGCCTTCGATCACTTGAAGCGTTGCTTGACCATATCCCTAGTGATCCAGTCCCCTGATTGGTACCTCCCTTTCGAGTTGATGTGCGATGCTTCCAACTTTGTGGTTGGTGCTATCTTGGCACAACGGGTTGATAGAGCCTCCCATGTCATTGCATATGCTTCTGAGACTTTAGATCCTGCTCAGTCTAATTACACCACCACTGAAAAGGAGTTGTTGGCTATTGTATTTGCTTTTGATAAGTTTAGGTCATATTTGCTAGCTAGTAGAGTCATTGTTTTCTTTGACCATGCTTTAAAGTTTCTTTTGAAAAAGGTAGATGCTAAGCCACGACTCATCCGGTGGATGTTATTGCTCCAAGAGTTTGATGTAGAGATTCGAGACAGAAGTGGAGTACAAAACTGGGCAGCTGACCACTTGAGTCGCATCACCCATTCTCCCTCTCACCCCTCTTCTATTCGGGATGATTTCCCTGATGAGCAGCTTCTACAGTTGCAAGGTAAGATCCCATGGTATGCTAATCTGGTTAACTACTTGGTAGCTGGTGTTTTTCCTGTAGACTCCACTAGGGCCCAAACCCTAAAATTGAAAAGTGAGTCTAAATATTATGTTTGGGATGACCCTTATTTGTGGAAGTTTTGTAATGATCAGGTGGTTAGGAGATGCGTGCCTGATCATCAATTTCACTCCATATTGCATTTTTCCCATGCTTCTGCCTGTGGTGGTCACTTTGGACCCTAAAGAACTGCTAGGAAAGTGTTAGAATGTGGTTTATTTTGGCCTTCCCTGTTTCATGATGCTCATTTGTTTTGCAAGTCTTGTGATAACTATCAGAGGGCATGGAGTATTTCCCGTAGGCATGAGATGCCCCAAAACCCTATATTGTTTTGTGAGATCTTTGATGTTTGGGGTATTTATTTTATGGGTCCATTTCCTGCTTCATATGGTTATACTTACATACTGTTGGCTGTTGATTATGTCTCGAAATGGGTTGAGGCGAAAGCCACCTGGACTAATGATTCTTCGTGGTGGTGGACTTTGTTAGGTCTAACATTTTCTGCAGGTTTGGCATTCCTAGAGCTATTATCAGTGACCAGGGTTCCCATTTTTGCAATCGAAGCATGGGTGCCTTGTTACGCAAGTATGGAGTGCTATACAAGGTTTCCACAATATACCATCCTCAGACCAACGGTCAGGCTGAAGTCTTAAATAGAGAGATTAAGCAAATCCTTCAGAAGACTGTTAACTCTACCCGGAAAGATTGGAGTAAGCGACTAGATGATGCTTTGTGGGCATATCTCACCGCCTACAAGACTCCGATTGGGATGTCCCCCTATCGGATTGTTTTTGGTAAGGCATGTCATCTTCTGTTTGAGTTGGAGCATCAAGCCTATTGGGCCATTAAGCAATGTAACATGGATTTGGCTAAGTCTGAGATGGAACGGAAGTTGCAGTTGCAAGATTTAGATGAGCTTAGATTGGATGCTTATGAGAGTTCGCGGTTATGCAAGGAAAAGACTAAGGCATTCCATGATAAGCATATTCTGAGGAAATAATTTTCTGTGGGCCAGAAAGTTCTTTTGTTTAACTCATATGAAATTTATGTCTGGTAAGCTTCGATCTAGATGAGATGGCCCTTTTGTGATCACTAACATATTTCCATTTGGTGTTGTTGAGCTATGTGATCCACCCACAAGACGAACTTTCAAGGTAAATAGGCATCGCCTCAAGCAATTTCATGAGGGATCCCAACAGCAGCCTGAGGAAGCAGAGATTCTCCTCATTGATGCCACTTATCCTCTATAAACCCCTTGGGGAGTATTCTTCTTTCTTCTCCCTCTTTCTTTTATTTGTTTTCATTTTTCCACTTTTCTTTTTGAAAATAAATACAGTCTCTCTTTCTATGATTGCTACATATTATGAACTTAGACATTTTAGTTTTAATGGATCATTCTGTTGGGTCTACAATTCTTGACTCTTCGATTACATGTCTTGGTGGTTGATTTGGTGATGTTGATTGCTTAAGTTGATATTGACCTTGTGAAGTTTTGGGCCTGCATGAATGGAATTCATCTTTTACCATTATTTCTTTCATGTGTGCATCTGATCATGATTTGTGTTTTCTAGAACTTGCTTCTTTTCTTTTTGAAACTACATTTTTCACTTACGTGCATGAATATGATGGAAGCTTGTTTTCTTTCTTTTAATTTCCCCACTTTGGCCAAATAGCTTTCCCTTGCATTATGTTTCCTTTGTTAGCCCCTTTGTGCCTATTTGACTCATTCTTTTCTAAACCACATTACAAGCCTAAGCATAAAATCATTTTATTCCGCACCTTGGAAATTTATTGAGCATTGGTTTCACCTAGGTTTTATGTTTAAGTGTGGGGGTTGCTCAGGAGTGCAACAGTTTAAGTGTGGGGGGAGATATTTGATTTTGTCATTGTGATTATAAAGAAAGAAAAGAAAAAAAAAAAGAAGAAAAGAAAAAAAAACAGAAAAGAAAGAAAGAAAAAGAAAAGAAAATACATAGAAAGAAAGGAGATATATAAGAAAAAAAATTCATACATAGAGAATGATTGTGTTAATCAGAGCTTGTTTTAATTTCTTTGGTACTTAGCCTCTCATTTCATACAATCCTACCTTCACCTTAACCCCATTACAACCTTTAATAATAAGCTCTCTTGATTTGTGCATGCATGTGTTATGAGTAGTGGAGAAGTAGAAATTGAGCAAGCTTATGGTAGAACAATTTTCTTGAGTAGAATTTGAGCGATACACTTATTTACCCTAAACACTTGAGAGATTGATTGATTGAGGGAATCCTTTGAGAGACCATCTTTTGTGGTTAGCATCATTGATTGAGATTACCCTGAATTGTAATTTGAGATGAAAGGATTTTGGTCTTGATTGATTGGTCTTTTGAAGCTTTGTGTCCATTGGTCAATTTTGCATTGTTAGCAACTATTAGAAAATAAGAGTCTTTCCTTTTAGTATTTTTCTTTCAATTTTGCTCAGGAGTGCAAAAAGATAAGTGTAGGGGAATTTGATAATTGAATATTTCATACACTTCTTTTTATCTCTTAATTAATAATTTAGGACTCTTTAGTTAATAAATAATGGCTTTTATACTTATTTGGGCTTTGGGCCTTTGATTAGCTTTTAGCCATATTTAATGATAAATTTCCAGTTTTATATTGCTTCACTATTTTTACCATAACTCTTGAACCAGACATCGGATTTGCCTCATTCTTATTTCATATTTCAGATTATTCAAAGAGCTACAAATGTTATGAAGACATGAAGGGAAAATTCGGACAAGAAGGCAGTCTATTTTGGAGCCGAAGTCAGATGTATATTTCTGGATTTTTATTTGGGCTCAAATTTTGTAATTAAAGCCCACTTTTATTTTATTTCCGTTGTGGGCTGAACCATTGGAGCCCATTTCCATTTTAGGTTAACTTTAAGTTAGATGGCAGCCAGAAACACATTCTCATTCATGTTTTTACTCATTTTTGGATTAAATACAAAAGTTTTATTTTCTCTCAATTGTTCTTCATCTGTTCATCGTGTTCTTCGTGTTCATGATGAACTTCTTCATTTCTGTTCCATTTTTGTTTTGCATAGCCATGATGGGCTAAGCTTCGGTGATTAGCCCACGGATTGAGGATTCCACTATCCAGAGGACTCGTTCTTAACGGTAACAAATTCGTTTTTGTTTTGTAATTTTGGATTCGATTTACCTTCGGATTGGGTGTTAGATTTAATGCCCAGATTGAGAAATCCTAAGGTTTCAGTTCGAATTAGGTTCAAGTTCTTGCTGTGCGATCGTACAGTGACACGCCACTGTTCAGATAAACGCTAGGCGATCGTCTAGTTGAGGGATTTTCTGGATGAACGCAGACATTTCGGTTCGTCCAGAATCAATCGAGAGTTCGTTTCAAAATCTGTTTTCGTCCGAGGAAGGAAAGTGGTGGAATTCGAAATCCTGGGTTGATCTTCTGTTTATCTGTTTAATCTGTGTTTCATTTTGTTTTGTTTCTATTATTTCGTTTTTAATCTGTTTAAACCAAAAACCCCCCATTTTTACTGTTTCTGTTTCAGTGTTATTCCAATCAAACCCGCTGCGAATTCGTTGGGAAAACGATCCAGGTTCCCTATTACTGCAAATCTTTTATTGAATCTAGTTATTTTTAGAGGCACAACAAATCTCTTTCAATGGTACCAAGACATTAGTTAGAAGAAGAAGAAATAAAATAAAAATGCTAAAAAGCAGTGATGGTGTGTGGATTGACGAGGAGGAAGAGATTGTACATATGTTACAGGAGTTCTACAATAATCCATTTAAGGAAGAGAAGGATGGTAGGGAATGGGGTCAAATGAGGCAAGGATGGGGGAAGGTAACTGATGAGAAACTGAGGAGGGTGGGCATGGAAATTAGTGAAGAAGAGATTAGAAGGTATTTCTTTCAAAAGGGGGGGTTTTATGGCCCTAAAAAGTGATTGATATCTTGCGGTATTTCATCAACATAATTGGAAGGTGGTGGGGTAGACGATTATCAAGTTCATAAAGGAACTATAGAGGAATCTGGAAAGAATTCAAGAAGTCAATGACACACTCGTGTGCTTATTCCAAAAGTGGAGCAGCTGGAAGTGGTAAATCAATTTAGACCTATTTCTTGGTGTAATGTTATATATAAATGATTGTCTAAATTGATAGTAAATAGATTAAAACTACTTATGATAATTTGGTATTAGCATATCAAACAAGATTTGTTTCTAGGAGGAGTATACATGATAATATAATAATTGCTAAGGAGATAGTGCACTCTATGAGTAGGTTACAAGGAAAAAAAGCGTTATATGGTTATTAAGATTGATCTTGAGAAAGCATATGATAGGATGGATTGAAAATACATTGGTAATGTGTTAGAAGAAATTGGGGTTGAGGATCATTAAAAGAGAGTTATCATGGAATGTGTTAGCTCGGCCAAGATGTCCTTAATGTAGAATGGAGGAAAAAGAGAAGAGTTTTCTCTTTCTAGGGGGTTGAGGCAAGGGAATTCACTATCTCCATACTTATTTGTTTTAGGAATGGAGAAGTTAACCCACCTGATTGTGGATTGTGTGAATAATAGGATATGGAAGCCAATGAGAATGGGTAGGAATGAAACAGAGGTATCACACTTGATGTTTGTAGATGATCTTCTTCTTATCTTAAATGTGAAGCAAATCTGGGCCATGTATGCATAGTGATGGATGTATTAGAAGAATTTGGAGAAATCCTTGGACAAAAAATTAATAAACAGAAAACTAGCTAGTATTTTATTTTCAAAGAATGTTGATAGAAGGATGCGGAATGGGGTTTGTGCTTACTTGTTTTAGAAGAATGAAGGATTTGGGGAGGTATTTAGGAGTGTAAATGATGAAAGGTAGAGATAATAAGAGGAAGTTCCAACACCTAATTGATAAAATGCAAGGTAAATTAAGTAGCTGGAAAAAACAAACTCTGTATTTAGCTGGAAGACTGACTCTTGTTCAGTTAGTCATAAACCAAATATCAGTTTCTTTATATGCAACACTCATGTATTTCGATTGGTGTGAGGCATCAAATGGAAAGAATTCAAAGAGACTTCATTTAGAAAAGGGAAGTGGGGAAAAGGAAAATACATGATGTGAGTTGGGAGATGTTATGCAAGGAGAAAAAGAATGGTGGATTTTTTCTTCGAAAACCTCTGAAACCGACTAACAAAAACAGAGTATAATAGAGAGGGATAGAAGAAGATTTAACACAAGGAATTTATACTGGTTCGATCTAAATCCTTGACCTACGTCCAGTCTCTAGACACTCTGGGATTTCACCATCTCAAATGATTACACACTCTGTAACTCTTGAGTAATTTTCTCACTAGAACTTACTCCCCCTTACAAGTTGTAATCAAATGTCCCAATTTCAAAGTCCCAATACTTTCAGATTCTTACAAAGATTAATAATCAATAAATAACTCTCTAAAAGAGCAGATTTATAAACACTAAAAATTATATATATCTGAAGATATTATCTTAAACAGTTGAAACAGTAAATGCTTATATTGCTAATTGAATGCGCAGAGCTTTGGTAGGTAAAGAATTGAATGCTTCTGGCTTTTATAGTTGCTTGCAATAAAGACCGTTGAAGTGAATCCAATGAGTCGTTGTGAGTAATGAATATATTTGTTGAAGTTGAACGTTACTCAGACTCTTTGTATTCTTCCAATGTTTGTCGTTATTCTTCGTTGACATTCTTCTTTCCATTTGTCCATTGAGATACAATTAGAATGTTGGATGGAAATAGCTAGATTGCTTTATGGTTGCTCAAAAAATCAATTTCCCTTTTTATGCTTCGTCTCTGCTAAGCATTTAATGCACTTCTGGCACAAAGTTGCTTTAGTGTAATTTGGTGTTTAAACCATGTTAATTTCATCTAAAACTCATTAGCAAACTGGTTAAACATTGTTAGGAATAACAACAAGCAATAATACTAAGTATCCAATCTTTAATCAATGAATTATAGATTACGAGAACATGAATTTCAAAAGCTGTGAATATTGACTCGAGTCATCCATTGCTGACTCGAGTTACTGGAGTCATTTTCAAATCAGAAAGAGTTTTAGCAACAACTTGACTCGAGTCATACAGACTTGACTCGCACCATCCTTTTCAAAAATCCATTTTGGAGCTCTCTGTAACACATTGACTCAAATCATATCTAGTGTGACTAGAGTCACATCAGTTTCTCAAAAAGCTGCTATCGAGTTTGGACTTGGAGAAACTTTGAAAACAGGCCATGACTTGAGTCATTAAATGACTGACTCGAGTCATCTTTGAACGACAGATATTATTTTGAAAAAAGCTGAGTTGAAGAACAGATAACTGACTTGAGTTAGACATACTTGACTCGAGTCAAAAGCTTTTAAAAATTGATTTTACAAAACTGTAACTCGAGTCATATGATCCTGACTCGAGTCACTTCGTTCAAAGATCATTTTGCTTTTGACACAGAGAGGTATGACTCAAGTTATAAGACTCTGACTTGAGTCATATCAACATAGAGAAATTCATTGTTATTGAACCAAGTTATCTTTCAAAATAAAAAACTTTGGCTTGAATCAATAACAATCTTTTGGATTTACAATTGTCAGTTATCATAAAAACACATAGAGAACTAACAACTATGTTAGGGAGGGTGGCTTGAAACATAATTACAAAACCTAAAAGCTTATGTTTCTTGGTCTTGTTAAGGAAATATATGAGGAACAGAGACTTAGGTAAGGAGTGGAAAATGATGAAACCTGATTCAGAGGTTTGGAAAAATCTGTGTAGAATATGGCCAAAAATCTTAAATAATATGTGTTAGAAGATAGGAAATGGAGAAAGGGTGAGATTTTGGTATGACAAGTGGTTGGATGATGGCAGGAAATTAAGTGAAAAATGCATTGGTAAGTTATCATATGAGGAGGGGCAAATAAGAGTGAAGGAAATGGTAAATATAGAAGGTAAATGCATATAGAGAAAATAGGTGAATGGGTTAATGAAGATGGAAGAAGGCTCATAATGGGAGTGCCTCCTCCTAATGAATTGAATGGTGTGGATGTCATTAGGTGGGGGACAAAATTGCTTAATAGGTATGCTATGTCTGATATGTATCATATATTGAGAAAGGAGCAAGATATGGGAGAGGAGGTATGGAATAAATTGTGGGGATGGAAAGGTCTAAAAAGAGTACAAGTCTCCTTATAGATAGCAATGCATGATAGATTATTGACTGGTGAAAGGAAATGTCAGTTAATGGGAGGGAACTCTAGCTGCTATAGGTATGCTGATGTGAATGAAAATCTGATGCATGTGTTGAGGGATTGTAGTGTTGCTTGGACTCTGTGGTAAGAGCTAAAAGATGGGTGTTTTGAACTTGAATTTGTGAATTTGTAGGAGAAGCATTGGTTCGAATGGAATCTAGCTAAATTTGATATGGAATGGAATCTCCATTTTAGTATAGATTGTTGGCTGTTATGGACATGGAGGAATAAATGCATGTTTGGAGAGGGATTTGTTATGCTTGAAAATCGTAGCAGAATTGTGCTATGGTATGTGAAGGAAGTGAAAAGGATGAGATTGGATTTTGGAATAGTTAAAGGGAAAAAGCAGGAAGTTAATATCAGATGGGAGGCTCCAATGGTGGGATATATAGGTTAAAATTAATGTTGATGGTGCATCTAAAGGAGAGGCAAGAATTGCAAGTTGTGGTGGTTTAATAAGGGGAAATAATGGTGAGTGGATTGCTGGTTTTACAAGGAAATTAGGAGCTTTCACAACTATTAAAGCCAAGTTTTGGGCTGTTCTGAAAGATTGGAGTTAGCTATTTGTTATAATCTTGATATAATAATTGTTGAGTGTGATTCAACTACTATAATTCATTTGTTGAAAAAGTTACAAGTTGAGGATGATGATGGTTTTGCTTTGTGGCTGCTGACAGATATAAGTTGGGTAATGGAAAAAATTTCAAACAGTATCTTTGTACATGTTTATAGAGAGAGCAATGTATGTGTTGATGCCCTTGCAAATTTCAGTTTTGTATAGGAGGAAATAAATGTTATTTTTGATAAGCCTCTGTTGGTTGTAAAGAGTCCTTGTTTTTTGGTAAAAGAAAATTTAGGTAGGGGTAGACACTGATACCCCCACCAGGGCCAGGG
This sequence comes from Acacia pycnantha, assembly GCA_025563575.1. Lineage (NCBI taxonomy): Eukaryota > Viridiplantae > Streptophyta > Magnoliopsida > Fabales > Fabaceae > Acacia > Acacia pycnantha. Next base: position 316,934 of record JAMWYP010000099.1, on the reverse strand, counting down.
CATGCTTCTAGGCTCAAAGAGTGCATACAGAGGTACTTAAAAATTGCCCACTAATGAGGCCCTCACATCGACCAACGGGTATCGAACCTCCTTCCTTTTGGGGTGAAGGACGACGCCCTAATTAGCCATCCGTGCCAATCCTCATTGGCTGTAAATAGTCTTTTGCTTAGGGATTGTATGGGTGTTTCATACTGTTAGTTCTCGATGTTTTGATGATTAAAAATTCTAAGCTATTGAATTATGTCATAATCGTCTAAGTTATGGCTTGCTCGGGAAGCTCATTAACCATGCCCGAGCATCATCAGTTTTAAGAGCAAGATAATGATTTTTAAATAGTTATGCTCGAGCAACACACTTGTTGTGCCCGAGCAACATCGAGACAGAGCATTGTAATTAGCTGAGCTACCATGCTCGAGCAGGAGAAATTCCTTGCTCGAGCAGCGTCGAGGCAGAAGCAAGAATATGCAAGTCAAAGAGTCTTGCTCGAACAACAAGGAAGGCATGCTCGAGCACCATGCTCGAGCAGAGACAAATACTTGCTCGAGCAGCATCCGTCAATCACTCATTCTTCGCTTTTGTATGACGCTTGCCTGAGCATGAAATTTTCATGCTCGAGCAAGACAAATGCTTGCTCGAGCAGCATCCCTCAAGTTCACATTTTTTATTTCTGAATGACGCTTGCCCGAGCATGATAATATCATGCTCGAGCACTATGCTCGAGCAAGAGAAAAAGGATGCTCGAGCAGCATCACTGGATTCTCAAATTCTCGCTTCTGTATGTGTCTTGCTCGAGCAATAATATTGCCATGCTAGAGCATCAGCGACTCTGAACACTTTTCAACTCTTGTGAAGAACCTTGCCCGAGCATGATTTATTCATGCTCGAGCAGTCGAAAATCCTTGCTCGAGCATCAGCGACGATGACACCTTTTAACAGATTCAAGAGAAGCTTGCCCGAGCAAGCATGAATTGTTGCTCGAGCAAGATCCCTCTGTTTTGAAATCTCCGTCTGTGTAATCTATGATATCAATGTACTTATTTTATTACTTCTAAATGTTACTCATTACTAATCCTAAATGCTTTTAATAAGTTGGTTAATGAGTTTCAGATGACTTAAGCATGGATTAAACATCAGATTTACAGAAAGCAATTTGTGTTAAAGAAGCATTAAATGCAGTTTCCAAAATCTGTGATAATATCTATAACCAATACTCTGATCGATGTAAAGGTTTCTTCTACATTCCATCTGCACATTAAATACCATCTCACAACGGGCAAAACAAAAGGAATAAAGAAGAATTTTAAACTGAAAAATCCACCTGGATTATTTGAACGACGAAAATATTATCCGAGCCTTCACTATCTAACGGATACATTCATGAGTCTCAACGGATAATCTTCAAGCTTCACCAACGGTCATTTATTGCAACACCTATAAATAGTCGAAGCATTGAATTCACCAACCTACTGAAATGTTGTGCATTCGATTCGAATTTATTACAACAACTACTGTTTCATTAATATCTTCGGATATCTTGTGTACTTCATTGTTCAACTTTTATCTACTCGTGAGGAGTTTCTAAACACTTATTTTGATCTTTGTTTTGTAAAATCTCAAGGTTGTGGAACCCTAAGTGTGGATGTACAATTACAACTTGTAAGGGGGAGCGAGTCCGAGAGTGAAAGGATCGTCCTATACAGTGGGTGTAATTGTGTTCATTTGAAGAGTTAGTGGAAATCCCAAGGTGTGCTTGGGGACTGGACGTAGGTCAAAGTATTAGACCGAACCAGTATAAATTGTCTCGTGTCTTTTTCCTGTTTATCCTCGTTCATTTTTATCTGTGTGATTCTTGCGAAAAAGATTTTGAGATCACCTATTCACCCCCCTCTAGGTGATATTCCATCTTCACATACCCACTGTCAATATTGATTTAGTAATGAAAAGGGGCTAATGCCCCGTTTTATAAATAAAAAAAGAGTAAATACCCTTTTTGGTCCCTGGAAAAAACACGGATGCCCTTTTTGGTCCCTGAAAAAAAATAAAACACTTTTAGTCCCTAAAATGGAAAAATAAGGTCCTTTTAGTCCTTTTGATCATTTTTTTTGCACATTTTAATCCCTCAGAAATTCCCAAAAAGGTCCTTTTTAGTCCCTAAAAGGACCAAAATGACATTTCTTTTACTCAGGGACGAAAAAGGGTCAAATGTGTTTTTCCAGGGACCAAAAAGGGTATTTACTCATAAAAAAAAGAAAGAAAAAGAAGAACTATATGTTGAAGTAAAAGCCCAGCATGAGCATTCTGCTAGTAAGCCTAAGCTGTCAAGCCTATCCAATCATTTAGCCTTACTATGATAATGTGACTATTATTTATGCTGTTATCCTTAGCTGCTTCTAGAATGCAATATTTACTAGGGCCCTAAGGTTTTTTTTTAATAAAAAGGTAATTTCATTCAAAAAGAGCGGTACAAAACAAGAGTTACCGTGAAAGAAAATTTACAAGATCAATTTAACAAGAGCTATGTGAAAGAGAATTTACAAGATCAATCTAAAAATAGAGAAATTCTCTAAGGGTCTGTTTGGTTTGAGGGAAGGGAAGGAAAATGGAGAGACGGGGCAGGATTTTGCTCCCCTACCCTTGTTTAGCGACATAAAAGTTTTAGGAGGGGAAGGAATTTTTTTTTTTAAATTTCCCCTCCCCTTCCCTCAAAAGCCTCCCATGCAAAAGTGGAAGATTTGGAAGGGAGGAGTAATAATTTGGCATAGGTGGACTAGTTTACTCCTAAATATTCGTAATAATCCTAAACTACCCTTTCTATATTTAAAAACAAAACTTCACAAAACCCATCTCAACTCTTCGTATCTCTTCAAGCATGGTTTCTGAATTTTTTTTTTAAATCCCTCCTCTCTTCTCCCATTTCATCAATCCAAATAATGGGATATTAAAATCCTTTCACTCCCCTCCCTTTCCCTTTTTTGAACCAAACAAACCCTAAGGTGTGTGATCCACCAACACACGAACGTGTGCTAAAATGCCCTCTACTATATAATTATCATTGGCAAAAGGAAGGCGGTTTCTAACTTTCCAAAATTCAACAAGGAATGAAAATCCCAAATTTCCAAGAAGTGATTGTATTGGATGTTTGCAAGTTGTTACCAATCCATATTCCAATATCTGTCTCAAAGAAGTCGATGCATATTTCAATTAGAATAATTTTCCTCTGTATTGATGAAGCTAACGACCAATTCTTAATGACATGATTAATATCTTCTATGCGCGCTCTTTTTCTTCTCACTAGTAATATCAAACACCTACTTATGTAGTATGATATATACTACCTATAGGCCTGAAGATAAACCTGTTGGAATATGTCTGGTCCACCCTTGGAAGAATAGAGCCCAAGTCCAATTCACTTGGAGATATTATATAATTATTGAAAATTATGGGTCCAAATAAGGAGTTTTATCCTTACGATTCTAAATTCAAATCATAATAATTCTCGTACGTGATATATGGGGAATATCACTTTGTGGGAGCAAGTTAGAAAAATTGATGGAAAACTCCCGTAGAGACTACTTTGGTTCTTTTCTCTATAGGTGAATTTGGTATATAAATGTGATCAGAGTCCATATCAGTATTCCAATCTTGTATGGCTACTCAGTGAGTCAATAATAAGTGAGGGATGGAAGGATATAGAATTGGCGTACAAAAATGGTATAGGTTTCTATTGGTGTACTGAGTTGGTGTCGATTTGAGTTTTATGAACAATGAGATGAACCATGATGTCAAAAAATGTAGGAACAAAAAGCTTTCCAAGCTGGCACAAGATAAGATATCCTTCATTCTCCAATTTATCCAACTTTTCAATATCGAAAACTTCACTACAAACCGCATTGAAGAAGAAACAAAGTCTAGTTAAAATGTGTTAAAGATCATATTTGGTGATGTCTCGAATAGCTACTAGGAGTAGCTGTTGCATTAAGATATGACAATCATAAGACTTTTGGCCTACTAATTTCAAGTCCTTCATCGATACAGGCCTCTTAAAATTTTAAGAATACCCCGAGGGAACTTTTGTCCCATGTAAACACTTACAAAAACTTTGTTTCTCATCCTTAGACAAAGTATGAGAAGCCAGGGGACAATAAGTTCTCTTACCGTATGCTCTTGGATGTAAGTCTTCGCATATTTCCATTGCTTGCAAATCCAATCTTGCCTTCACACCATCCTTGGAACTACCTTGTATGTTGAGAAGCGTGCCAACAATACTATCACATACGTTCTTCTCCACATGCATGACATCAATACAGTGTCTCACATCAAGATTGCGCCAATATGGAAGATCGAAGAATACAGATCTCTTCTTCCATATATTTGTTTCTTTTCTACTCTTTCTAGTATTACCGAAGATGATATTGATATTTTTCACCTTTTCATAAACTTGCTCCCCAGTCAATGCCACCGAAGCATCTTCAAACTCTTGGCCACCAAAAAAGGCTTTCTTTAATCGACAATATGGGTGGCCGCGTCTAAGAAATGTCCTATGTCCAAGATAAACTGTCTTTCTTCCATATTGAAGTTGATGGTAGCGTGTGCCTTCTTCAGAAACCGGACATGCTTTATGGCCTTTTACACTATACCCTGACAAGTTCCCATATGCTAGGAAGTCGTTTATAGTACAAAATATCATGGCTCGCATTTTAAAGACCTCCTTCTTGAAAGAGTCAAAAACATCGACACCTTTTTCCCATAACTCCTTCAAGTCTTCAATCAAGGGCTCAAGGTAAACATCAATGTCATTTCCGGGTTATTTTGGTCCCAAAATAAATATAGACAACATGATGTACTTTCGTTTCATGCATAACATAGGAAATAAGTTGTAAATAATTAGGAGTACAGGCCATGAACTATGTATGCTGCTAAGGCTAGCAGAGGGATTCATGTCATCCGTGCTAAGGGCAAGCCTAAGGTTCCTAGCTTCTTCATCGAAGTTAGGAAATAAGTGATCGATTTTCTTCCATTGAGAAGAATCAGTCGGATGTCGAAGCTTTCCATCAGAAATCCTCTCATCTGCATGCCACCTCAAATATTTTGCATCATTTTCATTAGCAAACAACCGCTTGAACCTTGGTGTGATTGGAAGATACCACAACATTTTTACAGGCCCCTTATTTGATTTGTACCTTGGGGTTTCACACACTGGACACTTCTGCTTCTCTTCAAACTCTTTTCTATACAATATGCAATCATTCGTGCATGCATGGAACTTTTTGTACTTCATCCCCAGTGGACAAAGTATTTTCTTAGCATCATAGTATCGATGCGGCAACACATTATCATCTAGAAGCATGTCCTTAAAAGCCTCATGTCTTAGCATTTCAGAAAAACTCTTGTTACTCCATCCATGACGTGCAACAATTGGTATTTTTTACATCCAGGGTATAGCGGCGTCTCTGCATCACTGCGCATATTACTATATGCATGTGATTTCTCAAAACCCTCTTCTCCTATATCAAGAATAATGTCCTCTATGCGATCATCCATATCCGTGTCATTATCATCAAAGGCCATCTACATTCCATCTAGGCATTAGATGTCATCTCACAACGGGCAAAACAAAAGGAATGAAGAAGAATGTCAAACTGAAATATCTACCTGGATTATTTTGTTAGTTCTCGATGGGTTTTGATGATAATTGAAAATTGTAAAATCAAGATGAAGTTTTGTCTTTGGTAAGTTGAAAACTTACTGTCTAAGACAAAACTCGAGTTTTGGCTTGACAAAGAGTAGTTCAATTTTCACAAGTTAAGAAAACTTGAGTTTGGGTTTTGGAAACTCAAGTTTATACCTTATAGAGACACTTCAATATTTTGTAAAGGAAACAAAACTCCAGTTTGCATTTGGAAAACTTGAGTTTTGGTCATACAGAGCATACAGAGAACTACCAAAGTTTTGAACTAAGCAAAACTCCAGTTTCAATTTGGAAACTCGAGTTTGGCCAATACAGAGAGCTCTCTGAGTTTTCAAAGTTATTTGGAAGCTCGAGTTTGCTTTTGTAAACTCGAGTTTACAAGTGACAGAGAGCTATGCTCATTTTGGAGTTTATGAAAACTCCAGTTTCGATTTCAAAACTCCAGTTTCCAATTGACATAATATTTGTCAAAGTTTTCTCTTATGAGGAGACTCGATTTGTATTTGGAAACACGAGTTTCCATAAGACAGAGAGTCTTCACGTTTTACTCACTTTGAGAAAACTCCAGTTGGTATTTGAAAACTCCAGTTTTGACTTGGCCTGAACTTTCAAATGTTTTCAAACTTAAGAGAAAACTCGAGTTTTGTAATGGAAACTCGAGTTTGCGCCAAGCAGAAAGGTTTGCTTTATTTCAATGTCTTGAAAACTCCAGTTTACTATTTGAAACTCCAGTTTTGAGGTTTTGGACTTAAACATGTTTTTCACTATAATAGTCCAAAACTCGAGTTTGTCATTAATCAACTCGAGTTTTGCCTCAATGCTCAAAGAATGATTTTAAACTCAAAAACGACTTTCTTCTCTGTAAGAAGAAAACTCAAGTTTGCTAATGGAAACTCGAGTTTCCACTTTGAGCACAGTGACAAACTCCAGTTTCGATAAACAAACTCGAGTTTGTGTAGCTGGTTTTGAAAATGAAATTACACGAATTTGCGAAACCTTTGTGTTTGATTCTAATACTTCATATCATCACTCGACACTATTCCTAACTATGTTTAATTAATTTGTTAGTGAGTTTCAGATGATTTAGAAAGGATTAAATGAAGGATTAGCATAAAGCATAAAGTGATGTCAGAACATTAAATCCAAAGTCTAGAAAACTTGCATTCTTTTGGACAATCATTCTCCACACGTTTCAAAGGAATTAATGTTTCCTTTCCACATCCAATAGCTGCTCTTCCAACGGATTAAAAGTCAAGAAGTCAAGCCTGAACTTCTGTGCAGCTGGATTAACCAAAGAGTAGAAAGATAAGAAGACCAAACCTTCAACTAATCAACCTTCAATGCTGCCAACGGTCACATTAAGGTTTACAACGGTCATTTAATGATCTCTTAGTATAAATAGAGATGTATTCAATTCTTCTCAACAACCAATCTGATAGAAAATGAAAATCATTCAAGTTTGAACTACTCTTTGAGTTTTCTTTTAAGAAGTATCTTTTGATACATTGTACTTCAGTGTTCATTCTTATCCACTCTTTGAGATAGTTCATGTTAGATATGATTAGTTTTGATGATGTCTTATATAGATGTCATTCTTAAGAGCAAAAAGGTTGTATACTACTTTTATCTTCTACTTTGACTAATTCTTATATATAATGTAGATGCAAAGTTTAATAATGAAGAATGATCAAGAAAGGAGACTAACGAAAGAAGAATCTGCACTATATGTGATACTAGAAGTCTTTATGATCAAACAGAAGTTGGAATGAAGTTTTATCATATTGGAGCAATAGTGGAGTATACCTGAATAGTGCTTGTTGAGAATGATGAGTTCAAGCTCAAGAAGAAGAGAAGAAGAAAAAGAAAGAGTTGAGTTATGGAGAATGTTCAAGAGATGAAGAAAAGAAGGAAGAACTTGTTGAATGGAATGAGAACATCTTTATTCAACTTCCTAGATTGATGTTAGAAGTCTCCAAGATCATATGGAAGTTGGAATGGATCAATTCAGAGTTAAAATCAGCAAAAGATCAGTTCCAAGATGATATAACTCGAGTTAACCACTTCGCTACAGTGTTTTGGTGATCTGGGATGATTTGACTCGAGTCAAGCTATCATTAACTCGAGTCAAGATATGTTATTTTCGTCTCTGGACAGGTTTGACTCGAGTCATACACACATAACTCTGTTATTTTCGCGTATTCAGCTGGCGACCTCTGGTAATTCGACAATATCTTCCAAACCAGAAATCCGATTGAGGTGAAACCAATTTTGTTGGAAACTAGACTTCCAAACGGTTCTATTCGCATAAGATTCAAGTCCAAAGGAGGTCAGATGAGAGATTCATGAATTGTTGAAATTGACAGTATAATTTCCGCCACTCAGCAGACCAAGCTTCAATGTTTTGAGTGTATCTCACAAACTACAAATCCAATTGAGCTGAAATTGGTGGCATATGAAAATAGACTCAAAGGGCTTTCCATCAAGACTTGAACCAGAAAAAACGGAGTTCAGACCAGGGAGATATAACCCTCGAAAATTGGCTGTCAGTTCAAGATATGCAAGAACGCTGGAAACTGATATTATCTAAATTTCAGATTTTGATTCTGGCATTCAATATTATTAATGATGATCTTTAATGACCTGTTTCTAACCATTTTACTCATAGTTTTCGGATGTTAGAGATATATGGCAGGATCAGTTTGAAATCACCTTCAGTCACGCAATATTGATTCAAAAACACAACAGAAATTCTAATGCTTCCTAAACGGTCATCTCATGCCAAACAATATAAATACATGAAGACTTGACCAACTAAGATACAGATGGAAGAAGTAGAAACGAGAAGCACTTGAGCTGTTTATTCATTCTTTCAGTTTTCTTTCAGTACAGTATCTTTGATACTTAGAGCTTCATGTTTATCATTTATCTACTCGGTGAGGAGTTTAAACACTATTTGATTATCTAAACATCTGTAAATCTTAAGGTTGTGGAACCTTAAGTAAGGGAGTTCAATTACAACTTGTAAGGGGAGTGAGTCTGAGTGAAGGATCATCTTACAGAGTGTGTAATTGAGATTGTAAGTCCCGAGTGTTTCGGGCAAGTGTAAAGTCACGGAGTGTTTCGGGTGAGTGAAATCCCGAGTGTTTCGGGTAAGATAGTGAAATCCCGGAGTGTTTCGGGGACTGGACGTAGGTCAAGATTTGGACCGAACCAAGATAAATTCTCTCGTGTCAATCTCCTCTTCTCTATCTCTACCTTGCCTTGATTTATATCTCATTGTGTGGGTGACTAAGCAATTAGCGAAAGAATTTTGTAATCACCTATTCACCCCCCCTCTAGGTGATTTTTCACCCTTCATTTGGTATCGAGCTAGGCTCTTGTTTAAAGGACTTCACAGCCTCAAGAGTTATCAATGGCTAATTTTGGGTGTTGTTCGTCTTTGGAAGGTTTTGATTATACTTGTTCCACCGTTTTTCAAAGATATTGATTTTTGGTTTTGGAAAGCTAGAATGACATCGTTTATAAGATGTTTTCATTTTGATATGTGGAATGTTTTTATAAATGTCTATGATTTTAAACCAAGAAAGGATTGGACAGAAAAGAAAAGAAAATGTTTTCGTTGAACATTAGAGCAATGAAAATTTTGTATAGTGCTTTAACCGAAAATGATTTTATAAAAATCAAATGTTGCTCTAATGCTAAAGATATTTGGGATACTCTTGATTCTATATATTCTTCTAACAAATATGTTGAAGTTGAAAATATTGACAGCTCATCTAAAACTATAAGTCTGCGTATCCACAATTGATGAACAACTGGAAGTGGAGAATGAAGAAGGAGAAATCTTAGATCTCTTCCTCGATCTAGTCAATACGTAAGAACAAGAGAGAGATGATCCCAGGAAGAGCCTATGCAAGATTGTGATCAATCATTATCTGGAGCTCAAGATGTACATGTGGTAAACAATTCCAATTCTTCTTGTGTAGTTAAGAAAAATGATTTTGAAAATTTGCATAAAATTGTTCTTCAACCATTTACTAATTCTATTTTGAAAAACAAACATGTTTTCGAAAATCATGCTGGAAAATCATGTGGGAAGAAAGAATATACAAATATGGGTCATTTGACATTGCATCCACTTGACCAATACAATTCTTGCAAAACTATTTATAATAATCATCATTCTATTGTTTGCAATTATTGTGGTAAATCTGACATATTTCTCATACATGCTATATTAGGAGAAATTATAATGTGAGAAATAAATTTGTTTGGGTTCCTAAAGGACAAGTAAAGTCTACTACTAACAGTCAAGGACCCAAGTATAAGTGGGTACCAAAATGTCCATCTAGTACTCCATGTATGCAGGATGATTTGAATATCAATGGACATCAAGGTACAGAGAAGAGGAAGAAAAGTCCAAGAGTTTCTCATGAACTTAAAAGGAGACTCACGTTTGTTAGGAGAACTCATGGAGAAGTCATTGCTAGAACTACAAAGTTAAATTATAAGAAGCAATGGATACAAGCAATAAGGGTATCTTCCACCTCAAGAACAAACTACCATAGAGTACCATTCAACTATCTTGAGGAGAACAAGAAGAGGAAAATCTCTCATGTGCCAAGCAAGAGACTTTTGAAGTCTACATTTTCTGAGAGAGCCTTGCCCACACCCATAAGAAAATATATGAAGAACCAATGGGTAAGCAAAGGCAATACTCCAAGTACCTAAGGTAAAGGTATACAATGGTAAAACCTCCTATGCTATCATTTGAAATATTCATTGAGGTTTTAAATTCTATAACCTTAGGAATGAACATTGCAAACTATTTTTAAAATTGAGCCTTCACATCCTAATTTATTTTTCAAAGGGATTGCAGTGTTAAATAACTTAGTTCTTTATGTATACATGATAATTTGAAAAGAAAACATCTCTTTTATGCATAAAGTCATGTTTAATTCATTGTGCTCAATTATTCTGATTTGAGTGTATTCTTTAGAACATGTGAATCTTATTTCTACAAGCTAACAATGATTGGATCCAAGTAAGGTTGGATACCATGAAAGAAAAAGGCTTATAAGGTTTTGTAGGATCAAGGAAAGCTTCTCAAAGATGCAATGATCCAAGACTTGAGAAAGCTAAACAAGTTATGCTGGATGTTGATGGTGAACATTGGAAAAAGAGTTATCAACATCAATCCATCTCAACCAAGCAAGCTTCCACAAGGACAAGAGGATTTACGGTGATATCTAATCCTTACCCCATATTGTGATTATATTCATTTTTGGGTAATGAATACTTGTCTATCATTACATTCCATTAGCAACCAATCATTTATGTATTTCAAAATGTTTCTAGATTGCTAAATGGACCATAAGTGAATTTGTGCATAACTTTCTAAGTCTATGTCTTTGAAATGCACAATTCTAAATTCTGTTTGAATTTCAATTAACTTTGTTTTATAAAGATACATGCAAATATTTTGAAAAATATTCATACTTTGAAAGCATTTCAGATAGATTTGTAAAATACCTTGACTACATTCAAATGATGTTTTCAAAATGGGAAGTTAATGTTGTATACTGAATATTGGATATACTTCAAATATGTTTTGTAGAATTTTCCCCATCACCACATACTGATCTTTGATGTTCAATGTGTTGCTTGAGTGAGTGTGTTATGCCTACTGCATAAATTCTCATTGGCCAAGTTATTCCAAGTTTTATAAATGTTCATTAGTGCATTAAATGATAATGTATTAACCATTAATGGAATAACTCACTAGGATGATGTTATGGAACTCTAGTCATTTTTACTAATGAGTATGTGTTTTACCTTTCATGATTCCTAGTAGTCATCTTGTTACTCAAACTCATAAACTTTGTTGGTTATCCATTTTTGAGTAACTATAGTTCTTGCCTTGATATATTTCAAGACTCTATTCAAGAGGCAAGATTATTTCTTGGTCAATAGCAAGTCATTGTGCTTGTAAATTTCTGTTGTGCTAAGCATGGTTCTTTAATGTTCTTCTTCATGACTTTTGCTTCTGAGAAAATTCTTCTACTTGTTGATCTCAATGTTTAACATGTTCTTCAAAATTGAAGCATTCGATACATTCAAACATATTGACTTCCACCTTGTTTAGAGAGAGCATTGATCTTAAATATGTTTTCAAAAATGTAGTTAATGATTCAACTAAAAATATTGTTATCTTGGTTAAAGTTGAATCAAAAAGTGTTTTCAAAGTTGATGTCAAGACATGGTAGAGTAACTCAAGTCATAGGCATCGACGAAACTTCATCTTATCAGCTTTTCGTATCTGTCTGATTTTATTTGAACTTATGACTCCAGTCAAGGTAGATGACTCGAGTCAACTTTTCGAAAGTTCGTCTCTGTTTGCGAAAAACACAATTATGACTCCAGTCATCCAAAATGACTCGAGTCGTCTCAGTTGGATTTAAGAACATGACTCCACCAAGTAACTTGACTCGAGTCAAAGCTTGCAAACTTCTTCTCTGTTTAAAAATTCACATTTTTGACTCAAATAAGAGATATGACTCAGTCAACATTTTGAAAATTATTCTCTGCATGAATAAATCGAATTATGACTCCAGTCAACCTAATATGACTCCAGTCATTATAGTTGAATTTAAGAATATGACTCCAGTCAAGTGATGATGACTCCAGTCAAAATATTTATAAATGATTTTTTTTTTTTCAGAAAAGTGCATCGATGACTCCAGTCATAGAGATATGACTCCAGTTAAGTTTTCACATGAACTTTTTTTTGATTCAAATATATATAGCTTAACTCGAGTGCAACTTTTGAATGTTATTTTTCAAAATGCATTATTATCAATGACATCCTTTCTACTTAAAGTGTACTCCCAAATTATCATTGAGAAATAATATTCTTGGCATCATTTAATTATTACCCTTTTGATTCATTGGATTGAACTTATTTGATTGGGTAAAAATTATGTGGAAAAGAGCAGTTGTACTTTAAAATATTTGATCACTGATCATATTTGCTTTTGAAACTCTACTGCAATTATGTCATATTTTGTAATACTCTATGTTATGCATTATGGCAGTATGGTTTATACTTCATAGTCAAGTCATGCAGTTTGGCAGTGTAGTCAATGCTTCAGTTATATTGTTGGTTCATATATTAACTCTGAAATTTGTTGCATTCTGCTGCTAACTCTGATTATGATTCAAACTCTGATTCTGTTTCTAATTTCAGATTCTGTTTCTTATTTCCTTTCTTATTCCAATTCTGATTTTGATTACAATTCTCAAGCTTAACTCAAATATATCTATAGAATTGTGTCTAATCTTATGTGGACTTAAGAATCATTGGGTACCAAAGAACATATATTTGCAGGAGTTGACCAAAATGTTGTATTATTAGACAAAGAACATAGGCAAACAAAATAGACCATATCGCATACCTATGTCTCGCAAATTATGTGGCATCCCATCACTAACAAGAGGTTTAGACCAAGATGATAAGGAGCATACCGCATTGATGAGAAGCTATGAGCGTAAACTAATTTTGAGATCCTTTGCGAAGTTTATTTGGAATCTATGCTTCTTAGATGCATTCAAAGCATTTGATAATGGCTAGCCAAAGATGGATCTATGGATTACAGAGAATTATAACTCAAGTGATTGCGATATTTCTTGAGTGAGGTATTGTATCTTGAAATAATATATCATAATCATGCTTGGCTAACTTGATTTCATTCATTCTATTTTATTTCATGAACTTTAGCGCAAGCAGACTCTTTCTAAAATGATCCTTATGCCTTAAACATTTTTATCATCATGAAAAGCATAAGGAATTTCTGCATACCAATTTTTAAATCCATCCAAGCGAACTTGAAAGTTCTTAATTCTGAGATACATTGTTGTGTTCTTTGGAGTATGGATAACTTCAAACCTCATTACATTTGGTGTCACAGAATTATTTGGTATCCTTAAAGGGAGATTTATGTTTTTAACTTATGCATTCATTAAGGGGGAGCATCACAATCACATGTGCTTTATATCTTAAAAACTCATCTCCTTTATTTGAAGAAAACCCTTTTAAGCATTCTCATCTACATCTACTATGCTGTATTAGTTTTGATGATGAATTAGTTATCTTAATTTGAAAATATCAAGGGATATTTTGATATCAGGTTGCACTAACAAATCTCTTTGGCAAAGAAAAGTGTTCAATTTGTAGCAGGAGATTCTGTCATGTGCTAGGACATTCCTCCACTTACTACAAGGAGAAACTATTATATTGAGGAAAGATGTCTTGATGCTCAATCACACTGAAGTTGTGATATGCTCTACAAGGAAGAAGAATAGTTATATGAAGGAAAGGAGAAGGATGGAAATGATGTCATGCAACAAGAAAGCAAGCAAATGGACCTCATCGATGAATCATCAATTTGCAAAATCAACATGAGCATTTCTAATCTCTATATTTTATATTCAGTAAATTTTGCACATGTTTGGTGTTTACATGCTTTAATTGTGAAAGAATTCTTGAAAACCTCTCCAAATTTTCTCAAATTTGTTTTCATAAAAACATTCCAAATTACATCATTTTTTTAAAACAATTTCAAAGCTGGGAGAGCAAATCAGGTTCTTGACTCATTCTAATTTGAGTAAATACCCTTTTTGGTCCCTGGAAAACACACGGATGCCCTTTTTGGTCCCTGAGTAAAGGAAATGTCGTTTTGGTCCTTTTTAGGGACTAAAAATGACCTTTTTGGGAATTTATGAGGGATTAAAATGTCCAAAAAAAATGTCCAAAAGGACTCAAATAGACCTTATTTTTCCATTTTAGGGACCAAAAAATGACTTCTTTTTTTTCAGGGACCAAAAAGGGCATCCGTGTGTTTTCCAGGGACCAAAAAGGGTATTTACTCTTCTAATTTTCTTTCATATTTGTCTCTCTACAAGCATTTCTTCTTTAAATTCAACTTTTTTCTAATGACAAATAAGGGGGAGAGAATGGCAAGAAAAATATGCTGGGTTTATTAGTTTTTCATATTCATACATATTTTTCTTTAGGTATTTGCCATCATCAAAAAGGGGGAGTTCATGTTAGATATGATTAGTTTTGATGATGTCTTATATAGATGTCATTCTTAAGAGCAAAAAGGTTGTATACTACTTTTATCTTCTACTTTGACTAATTCTTATATATAATGTAGATGCAAAGTTTAATAATGAAGAATGATCAAGAAAGGAGACTAACGAAAGAAGAATCTGCACTATATGTGATACTAGAAGTCTTTATGATCAAACAGAAGTTGGAATGAAGTTTTATCATATTGGAGCAATAGTGGAGTATACCTGAATAGTGCTTGTTGAGAATGATGAGTTCAAGCTCAAGAAGAAGAGAAGAAGAAAAAGAAAGAGTTGAGTTATGCAGAATGTTCAAGAGATGAAGAAAATAAGGAAGAACTTGTTGAATGGAATGAGAACATCTTTATTCAAGTTCCTAGATTGATGCTAGAAGTCTCCAAGATCATATGGAAGTTGGAATGGATCAATTCAGAGTTAAAATCAGCAAAAGATCAGTTCCAAGATGATATAACTCGAGTCATGGAGTTGCAACTCGAGTTAACCACTTCGCTACAGTGTTTTGGTGATCTGGGATGATTTGATTCAAGTCAAGCTATCATTAACTCGAGTCAAGATATGTTACTTTCGTCTCTGGACAAGTTTGACTCGAGTCATACACACATAACTCGAGTCAAGGTGTATATCAGCAACTCTGCTGAGCTCAATTTCGCGTATTCAGCTGGCGACCTCTGGTAATTCGACAATATCTTCCAAACCAGAAATCCGATTGAGGTGAAACCAATTTTGTTGGAAACTAGACTTCCAAACGGTTCTATTCGCATAAGATTCAAGTCCAAAGGAGGTCAGATGAGAGATTCATGAATTGTTGAAATTGACAGTATAAATTTCCGCCACTCAGCAGACCAAGCTTCAATGTTTTGAGTGTATCTCACAAACTAAAAATCCAATTGAGCTGAAATTGGTGGCATATGAAAATAGACTCAAAGGGCTTTCCATCAAGACTTGAACCAAAAAACGGAGTTCAGACCAGGGAGATATAACCCTCGAAAATTGGCTGTCAGTTCAAGATATGCAAGAACGCTGGAAACTGATATTATCTAAATTTCAGATTTCGATTCTGGCATTCAATATTATTAATGATGATCTTTAATGACCTGTTTCTAACCGTTTTACTCATAGTTTTCGGATGTTAAAGATATATGGCAGGATCAGTTTGAAATCACCTTCAGTCACGCAATATTGATTCAAAAACACAACAGAAAAGGAAACATGCTTGAAAGGTGGATAATCTTCTCAAACGGTTAGAAAACAACAGGACACGATTGATTGAAAGTATTTTAGGAAAAACATCATCAAGGGCAAAAGGTTTGAAAGCTCCAACGGAAATATCCCTATTTCATGAAAAATATGCAGAAATGGGAATTATGCGATAGGCTCCAATCGCCTACGAATTTCCTCAAAATTCAAATTCTAATGCTTCCTCAACGGTCATCTCATGCCAAACAATATAAATACATGAAGACTTGACCAACTAAGATACAGATGGAAGAAGCAGAAACGAGAAGCACTTGAGTCCGTTTATTCATTCTTTCGCTTTTCTTTCATACAGTATCTTTGATACTTAGAGCTTCAGTGTTTATCATTTATCTACTCAATGAGGAGTTTAAACACTATTTGATTATCTAAACATCTGTAAATCTTAAGGTTGTGGAACCTTAAGTAAGGGAGTACAATTACAACTTGTAAGGGGGAGTGAGTCCGAGTGAAGGATCATCTTGCAGAGTGTGTAATTGTGATTGTAAGTCCCGGAGTGTTTCTGGGCAAGTGTAAAGTCACGGAGTGTTTCTGGGTGAGTGAAATCCCAGAGTGTTTCTGGGTAAGATAGTGAAATCCCGGAGTGTTTCTGGGGACTGGACGTAGGTCAAGATTTGGACCGAACCAATATAAATTCTCTGTGTCAATCTCCTCTTCTCTATCTCTACCTTGCCTTGATTTATATTTGTTGTGTGGGTGACTAAGCAATTAGCGAAAGAATTTTGTAATCACCTATTCACCCCCCCTCTAGGTGATTTTTCACCCTTCATTTCATTTATTATAGATCATTCATTGTAAAGAATCTCAAGTCTTGGGACTTGGAGATTGAGTTATTGATTACAACTTCTAAGGGGGAGTAAGTTCTAGTGAGAGAATTACTCTTGAGTTGTAGAGTGTGTAATCAATTGTGATAGTGAGAAATCTCAGAGAATCTGGGGACTGGACGTAGGTCAAGAGATTGGACCAAACCAGTATAAATCCTTTGTGTCTTGCTTCTCTTCCCTATCCTCTGTTTATCCCTGTATTACTACACGAAAACAGAGCCTCACAAAAAAGTTTTTAGGATCCCTAATTCACCCCCTCTTGGTGATTCAGCTTCACTTTCATATTTGAACGGCGAAGAACATTGTCCGAGCTTTCACTGTCTAACAGATACATTCATAAGTCACAACGGATAATCTTCAAGCTTCACCAACGGTCATTTATTACAACACCTATAAATAGTCGAAGCATTGAATTCGCTAACCTACGAGAAACTTTGTGCATTCAATTAGTTCTACTACTACTACTACTGTTTCATTAATTCCTCTGATATTTCTGTGCTTCAGTGATTCACATATTTACTCATTAAGTGAGGAATCAAACACTATTTCATTTTTCTTTGTTAAAATCTTAAGGTTGTAGAACCTTAAGTGTGGGTGTACAAATTACAACTTGTAAGGGGGAGCGAGTCTGAGAGTGAAAGGATCGTCCTTATACAGTGTGTGTAATTGTGCTCATTTGAAAGGATAGTGAAATCCCAAGGTGTGCTTGGGGACTGGACGTAGGTCAAAGTATTAGACCGAACTAGTATAAATCGCTTTGTGTCTATTGTATCCATCTCTGTCTTCTTTATTTTGTTTTTGTATCTTCGGAAAGATTTTTTTTATCTCACCTATTCACCACCCCTCTAGGTGATATTCCACCTTCACACTTGGCATTTTTTCACCATGCCATACCCATACTGTATAAGTCTTACAAAATCCTTCACAAATTAAATATGTGAGTATAACTTCGGGACTTAGTCGCCTCTCATTCAAACATGCTACACAAAGGCAATCAAACTTCCCACTATCATCATGGGCATTTTGTTTAGCAAATTCTATAAATTCCCTCACCCCATTATGATATTCAACACTTGTCCGTAAAGCATTTATCCAACTGTGATCCATAGTTTCTTCTGTCAGACTCTACCTTTCATTTTTTCTCGATTGGAAGCCTTTATTTTGCATCTGAAACCATTTTGCTGCCACGTTTATGCCATATCAACTCTCAACCTTGTTTCCTATGCACCACGTCAACATTTTAGGCCAACATCTTTCCTCCCCACTTTTGTTTTTCCAACGGACATTAATTTGCTTCTAACGGATTTATGCTCATTTTACATTTTTAATTGTTTTTTTGGTATTTAAGGTCCACTGAAAAGTTTTTTGAGCTGGGCGCTGTTGGAGTAAAATTTTATTAGCCAATATGCAACTTGACCCTTGTTTAAAATGTAGGCTTTAATAGGAGGAATTTGAAGGTGAAATATCACTTAAAGGGGGGGTGAATAGGTGATTATAAAAAAAATTCACTACTCGCTCAAGAACACGAAATAGAGGCAGAGAGAAGAACAAAGGACATAAGAGATTATACTGGTTTGGTCCAAATCCTTGACCTATGTCCAGTCCCTAGACACACTAGGATTTCCACTATCTTTCAAACACAAATACAATTACACACTCTGTACTCGAGATGATGCTATCACTCCCCCTTACAAGTTGTAATCGTATATCCACACTTAAGGTTCCTCAACCTTAAGATTTAAACAAAAAATTGAATAAGTGTTTAACTTCTCATTGAGTAGATAAATAATAAACACTGAAGTACAATGATATCTGAAAATATTAAATGAAACTAATGGAATAGTAAATTGTAATCACTTCGAATTGAATGCGCAGAGTTTTGATAGTTCGGTAGTTGGAGAATTCAAAGCTTCTAGTATTTATGATGGTTGGCATTTATGAAGCTTGAAGATTATCCGTTGTGACTCTTCAAAGTAGCCGTTAGACAGTTGAAGCTTGATAGTCACTTTTGCCATTAATGAAGCCAGAATAAATGTGTCGTCTTTAACATTCTTTCATTCCTTTTGTTTTGGACCGTTGAGAGACAGAAAGTAGTTTTAGGATACTAAAAATATCTTTCGATTGCTTAGAGGTATGTTTACTGGGATTGTGTCTCGAATGGGTAAGTGCATTAAATGCTCTCTGACACACAAATTACTTTATGACAATTTGTTGTTAATCCTTGATATAATCATTTGAAACTCATTAGCAAACTAATTAAAAGCAATTAGGAATAATAATGAGTGATGATAGGTAGTAGTGAAATCACAACCAATGAGTTTAGATTTATGAAGACATTGAATTTCAATCAGAGATGGATTAGTTCGAGCTTAAATAATTCTGGCTCAAGTCAACGTTTTAAAAGATCACATGTAGAAAATGATAGAAGAAGCATTGACTCTAGTTTGACAAGGTTTGCTCGAGTTTGGGTCCAAACTTGAGACACTGGAATTAGACTCAAGTCATCTTCACACTCAAGTCCATCTTCACATTGAAGATGACTTTGAGAGATACTGAACTCGAGTTAATAAACCTTGGCTTGAGTTTCAGCCTAAACTCGAAGCACATAAATCAAACTTGAGTGCATCTATATGTTACCAAAGATGTTGACGATGACTCTGATAGACTCAAACTCGAGTCTACAAACCTTGGCTCGAGTTTAAGCCTAAACTCGAGTCACAGAAGACTGGCTCGAGTCAATGTTCAAAGAGGCTTTTCAAAAAAATTTTGAAACTTCTCATAACTCGAGTCATTAAGAGATGGCTCGAGTTAACGAGGTTTTTTGAATATAACGGTCAAATCTTAGACTCGAGTCTCTGGTCTTAAACTCGAGTCGACCAACTCTTGTTTTAGAAAATATTTTAAGTTCACAGAGATTAAACTCGAGGCACTCGGCATTGGCTCGAGTTCTTATCAAAACTCGAGTCAACTATTGTGTGGCTTGAGTCTAAAAGACTTCTTGGCTTAAGTCACACAAGGCTTGGCTAGAGTTTGACATCCCAAACTCGAGTCAATTTGACAGCAAAAATGACAGATTGACATGATCCAAATTTGAGTAAGATAAAAACATTTTGGCTTGGATCATAAGTCTCATTTTGTTTACAATGATTATTTATCATCAAAACACACATAGAAAACTAACATAATTTATTGATTTATTATGTGATTATGTTAACTATTGAAAATTGAGGAGGAAAAAAAGTTTAGTTGAGGAAATTTTGATAGTAGTGTTGTAAGATGTGGATAATAATGTATAGGTATAGAATACCTCTTTATAATACCTTAAAAAGTAGTAATCATTAAAGTAGTTAATTAATGATATTATTGAGTGTTCTTCAAAGGGAAAAAAATGGATTCAAATTGACATGTAAGCATTGAATAGAGAATTGGAGTTTATGTTAGGAAATGAATTGGAAAGAAATACCTTTGAGAGTTATATCTTGGAGAATTGTTGTTAATAGTAACAATAATGAGTGGTACAAACATAAAATGACATTTTAATTGATGACAAAATCTAATTGTTGTTAGAAACCATAGTGTGTAAGTTTTGATCATGGACATGAGTACATAGTTAATTTTAGCAAGAGAATTTGAAACTGACAGAGGACTTTAGGTGAGAAGAACATATGGAAGAAGAGGTCAATTTTCTTTGATCTTCCATAGTGCCGTAGTTTTGATTTGAGACACAACATTGATATGATGCATGTGGAAAAAAATGTATTCGATAGCCTTCTTGGTACGCTTTTGTACATACTTGGAAAAACTAAAGATGGAATTAGCGCGAGGCCAGACTTGGTTGAAATGAGAATAAGAGAACAACTACATCCACAACTAAGAGATGATGGTAAGAGAGCATATTTGGAGCCTGCAGCGCATACATTGTCAAAAGTCGAGAAAAAAAAGTTTCTGTGGTTGTTTTCCTGGCATTAAGGTGTCGCAAGGGTATTCTTCTAATGTGAGAAAACTTGTCTCAATGGAATATTTCAAGTTAGTAGGAATAAATTCCATATCTTTGTGTATTGATCCAACAACTATTATCAGTAGCTATTAAAGGCGTTATGAAAGATGATGTGCAAAGCACGATAACAAGGTTGTGTCTTTTCTTTAATTCTATTTGTAGCAAAGTTGTTGTGATTGAAAAGTTGGACGAATTGGAAAAGGAGGGTTATATTATTCTATCCAACTAGAGATGAATTTTGCTCTTGCATTTTTCGATACAATGGTGCATTCACTACTACAAAAAACACAAAAAAATGACCTAAATAAGACCCAATTAACGTCCATTTTTCAGAGGGACGTCTCGAAGAGGGAAGTCCTTTTTCTCACTTCTGGTGTCCTGAATTGTATTCAGGACGCCTTACATAAGGCGTCCTGAATACAATTCAGGACGCCTCATTTAAGGTGTCCTAAATTGTATTTAGGACGCCTTATTAAGGCATCCTAAATACAATTCCTGGTTTCAACTGATATGTTATTTTTGAAGAAACTTGAAAGATTATACTGTGGCTTAGCCGTGAACTTCAGAAAAAGAAAGGCTCCATTAAGCATTAAGCGCGAGGATTTGAATGAAAAGAGGTGAGCGAGCACGCGAGACGGCTAAATAAGAAATATGAATTAGAAATACGAAACATGTAGACAACTATTATCAACCATACGAACCCAATTTTCAACATTTTGTTTGCACCAAATTTTTAGCAGGTTGGGCGAAAAACATTTCAGGTAGAAACAAGAATTCACTTCGGGAACTAAAGGAAAAATGAATCCAAAGAGTTCAATTTCATTTCAAAAGTGAGCCAATAGAGAAACACTTACAAAGGAGTACGAATCGCAATGGCAAAACGAATGAAGAAGCTGCTATCCTACGCGAACTATGCTGAGAAACATAGGTAACTTATTCAAATCTCTTCTCCGTCAGTCAATTCCTCCCAGATCTGAAATCTCTTATTTGTCTCCTCCTAAGAACACACATGCGATGTGGCTAATCTTGATTATGAGAGGTTGTTAAATATTCCAAAATTTTCCGTCAATTTTCCAAACGGAAAATGGTGAACGAATTTCAATTCACACCTTAATTGTAAAATCCCTGACCTGAGCTTTCGCTTCGGCGTCAAGAAGCAGAGTGACAAAGAAGAATTGAGGAAGCTATCGGCTAATCTATTTCTTCCTATCTATTCCGTTGTAAACATCGGCTGAAAAATAGAAGCCTGGCTGGGTTGCTATATTCAAATGTTAGTGGGTTAACAATAATGCTATTCAAATACCACTACTACAAAATAGGGCTATAACGTCCATTTTAAAAAAAAAAATAGACGTTAAAAAGTAGGTGGTGACACTATTGTAATTTTCTCCTTACTTTTAACACCTGTTTTTAAAAAATCATGTTAAATGTTGTGATAAAACGACTATTTTATTAAAAACAGTCGTTGTATCTCAAACACCATTTATTTATTTATTTTTATTTTGAGAAACAATGACTGTGTTATTAAAAACAGTCATTGAATTTTTTAACAAGTTTCGTCATAGTGTAGTTGGTTAGAGCGTTGGTGAATCATCCTTGGGTTGAGAGTTCAAATACCCATCACTCCGATTTATTGTTTTATTGATTTGAGATAAAACCACTATTTTAATTAAATAGTAAGCAAAAACATTAGTTCTACTTATTGTGATTTTATCCCATATTTATAGTTATTTCCTAGTATGTAGCCTAGAATTTCGATAGTTAAGAGAAAAAATATGACCATATTTTCATTTAGTTAGTTCCTAATTAAATTTAATAAGTTAAACAACATATTTGTTATATATATATATTATTGAAATCACACAATTAAATTTAATCAATAAGCAAAAACTTAATGCTACTTACCGTTAGAATAAAGGCCTTAAAGATTACATGACCACTGCTATTTTATCTCATATTGATAGCTTTTTACTAGTATGTAGCCAAGAATTTTGATAGTTAAGAGAAAATATCCCTTGCCGTATTTTCAATTTTTTATCAATTTGAAATCTAATAATTATTTTAAATAAAACAATTGTTGCATCTCTAGCTAGTTACAACAACTGTTTGTAAAAACACATTCGTTGATATGCTTTTTTAAAAAAAGAAATAAAGTATCAACGACTGTTTTTATAAAATACAGTAGTTGATACATATCTCTATAAATTGATACGCGTTAAAAAATAAAAAAGAAATAAAGCATCAAACGACTGTTTTTAGAAAAACAGTCGTTGATATGCATCTCTATAAGGTTCATATCAGTGCCATTATCAGTCTTTATAAAGGTTCAAGTTCCCATTTTTCTCTCTCTCTCTTCTAGCCCTTTCCTTTTCGTTTCAAGAACGGTGATCAGAGAGAGGGAGGGCATCCTCTTGCAGCCCAAATTTATCTCTCTCTTCTCACATCTCTCCTCATCCCTTTTTTTGCCATTTTTTTTGTTTGGTCTAAAAATATCTTCTTCGCTCTTTGGTCTCTATTAGCCTTATGAAATGCACGATGTCATCACCCTCTTACATGGTCCTAATCCAGTCCGTGTCATGGAGGACAACAGTGACTCTAGCAAGAACAATAATTCATGGCGATGACTCTGTTGAGGTCGACAATGGACGACCCTGACTCATCTTCGTTCTTCGATTTGCAACGCGACTCGTCTATTTTTGGCCAACTGCGGCAACTTCTCTCCCCATCGATGATGGCATACTTGTCTTGATTTGGGTCTTTGTTTTTTTTTTAGTTTTAGATCAGTGGTTTGCATTTCGATCTGGGTCATCCTCTATTTTTTATAGTCTACTACTTTGTTTAGGTATATATTCATGAAGAATTCACCGTATTTTTTGTCTTTGATCTCAAAAGGAATTTTCAAAATAAGGAGAAGATGGAAAGGAAAAGCAAATGCACTTTATTTATGGTCGTTTCTTTTACAGATTCCCCAACGGAAGATATCTCATCCATTAATTTATGCTGCATAGATTTCTAGTTGTTTTCTTGAGCTTTCTTTCAAGGAAAAGAAGGTTTGACTATTGTAATCTAATGTTATAAAAGACTAAAAAAGAGCGGGATTTGGAGCCCCATTAAAAAAAGGGATGGGATCTAACATCCCGACCAGATTTTAAACAAACTACTTACAACAACTATTTTTTTTAAACAGTCATTGTAAGTCATATACTTATAACGACTTTTTTTCAAACACAATTGTTGTAGGTTTGAACTTTCAACGACTGTGATATGCACAACCCTTTTAAAATAGTCATTTAAATGTCATAAAAACGGACGTTAAAAGTGTTTTTTTGTAGTAGTGTAGATCAATTCAAATTTACCTCAATTGACCTTCATAAAGTTGGTTACAAAGATGAGCCCTTTATTCTAGCAAATCAGGCGAAACAAGTGTTTTATGTCACTAATCTTTAACATAAAAAAGTGTCCATTATACTCCAAAGTAAAAAACAAAAGGATGATGATCCAATTTTTAATCTTGACGGCATACTACATTTCACTACAAATCCACCTATACCAATTGAAGTAGAATTTGTTGATGATGAAAACTATGCAGCTAGAAATGATGATTGAGAAGGAATATGAGAAAACACATAAAGTAAGATTTTAAGGAATAAAATAGGACTATGTGATTTTCTAAGATTTTAAGGAATAAAATAATATTGTGTGATTTTCTTACATTGTTGTTTGTTTATTTTATTCATTTAATTGCAATTTACTTATCCTATCTCACATTGATTTGTTAGTAGGAACATGGCTACCTCAGATAAGGGGAACACTGGTGTAGGGAACTCAAGTGCCTCAACTATTAGGAAAAATTCTAGAGGAAGCATAAAGCTGTGAACGTTGGTTGCACGTCATGAGTATCAAAGGGAGAAGGTGCATGTGGATTTTGATGCTGATTTGAATCCAATTAGCCCAGAGGAAGATAAGTTCGTTAGCTATATTGGCTATTTGAGCCGAAGCAAAGTTAGCATTCTATGGCCCAATTGGAAGGAAGTTCAAATGGACAAGAAGGGGATGATTTGGGAACAACTTTTCGTATATGACTTTATATCTTCATTTCTATTGGTTTATATATATCTATGTTATTTTTTTCTTTGTAGCAAACCTACAATGTCCCCAACACCATGCAAATGTACTAGCATTTGATGGGGAAGTTTGTGAACGATGGAAAGAGTTCAAGTGCAAGCACATTATACGCAGTACATTCGACGGCCAAAGAGAAATCGGGATCCTTGTCAAGATTATCCTTATCTTTCTCTGGAAGATTGGAGATTATTTGTGGCATCACGACATGATCCTAAATTTCTGGTATATTTTGTTCATCATAGTATGAAAACATTTTAATTGAATTTATTTGACCTTACTAAGTCGTCACTTTATTCTTTGTTCATAGGAATTAAGTGAAGTAAATAAAGAGAGGGGGCTAAAATAAATATGAACATTGCATGTCTCGTCGGAGTTATCAGAAGCTTGAAAAGACGATCATGCAGTCTGATTTGGAAAAAAACGGAGGAAGCAGCCAAATCATATCCTAGCATTGTCATGCAGGCCCTGCCCTTCCTCTACGTCACAGAAAATGGAAGGAAGTGTTACACACCTACCGGCCTCGCCCTCTCGGGTGGTGGGTAGTGTGGTCCTTTATTTTAATTCCATGTCCTGGGTTAGTTACGCCATGCATCAAAGTATAAGCAACAGAGCACACATCAATTTGGACAAAGTATATTGATAAAATAAAATGCAGAAAGGTAAATATTTCCCTAGAGAGATTAGTATACAGTTATCCCGAACATAGTACTCAACATGCCAAAATAATAAATTTACAGTCATCTGTGTAATCCAAAATAAATATCTGGAATAAAAGTCACTAACCACTTAGTCTCGCTCCGAATGCCTACCTTCGTCTCCAGGAACCGTCCTAGAAGCACTACCTAAATCCTTGCAAAAGCCTGGGATTCATATTCGAATCCTAGAATAACCATTAGTCTCATATGAAAAGTGTATGCAATGCATGCATGTCACCACAATTAGGAAAATATTAAATCACAAAGCATTCAGTAATCACGCGCAATAATAAAAGCATACCACACATATGCAATATTTACTGGGGAAGGACCACAAGTCCTAAAAACAGATGCAGGACTACTCCACACAGCAAGCCTTGGATCAACACCGCTAGGAAAAACACAATAGTCGGGCTCTAAACCCAGACCACACTGAATGCACACAAATGCATGTCCCTCACGGGACACGGGTCCATAATCCTGGAAAATCAAACATACAATGTAACACAAGGCATATGAAGATTAAGGTTACTACTTGATAGTCGATCTCAAATATTAATAATTTTTCCGACGCGCAAATGGCAAAAATATCCCTAAAATAACCAATAATACAAATAAATTCCAAATAATTATGAAAATTCACTTTAATAATTTTTTGACTTCTTGTCTTGAAACAAATATTTTCCAAGCTTCACAAAATCTCTAAATCCCTTTTCTCATTTGGAAATCCATTATTGGTGAAAGCTCTTTTTATTTTCGGATTGCACAGAAAATTCCAGCAATAGTGACTATACTTCAAAAATTCATAATTAATTCTAGAAAACTCCAATTGAGATGGTTCAAAAGCCCCAATAACCCTTACTATGTCTATGTTTAAAAAAAAAACACTAATTTGGACCAGCCATGTTAGTTCTCCATTGGTTTTGATGATAACGGCAATTGTAAACTCATATTGAAGTTTGTATTTGTTAAGTTGAAAAACTTACTGTCAAAGGCAAACTCGAGTTTTGGTTTGAAAACTCGAGTTTGGACTTGACAGAGAGTAGCTCAAGTTTTTACAAAGTTAGGAAAACTCGAGTTTGGATATTGAAACTCTAGTTTTGACCATATAGAGAGCATCTAAGTTTTTCAAAGGCAAAGCAAACTTGAGTTTGGTTTTAATGAACTCGAGTTTTGGCAAAACAGAGAGCTATCAATTTTTCAAGGTTAGTATGTTGGGATTCGAACACGCAGCGGAATTAAGAAAACTTTTACGGATCCCTTAGGTGGATTGCTCAACTGCGTTTAGATCAAGGTTAGAATTCAGAACCGTACCTATCCGAGCTTGCTTGCGTTCCGTTCTTGTTTGTGCCTTGAACCTCGTGCGCCTGAGACGTCATACGTGTCGAACGAGGTGGCATCTTTTATCCGTGCTTCTTGATCACGTGGGCTAGCGCCTTCTTGTTCGATCAGACAGGAGCTGACTTCGCGTGTCCTCTCCCTCTACCGATATCCACACGAACGACCTCCAACACTGACGGCAGCATGCTAGCACTTCAGTATTTTTACGTCTTTTTTTCTATCTAGGGTTTTTTGTTTTCGCGGCCGTCTAATTAATTCGTCTGTTTAATTCAACTAGATCAGAATCTCTTATAGAAACCCTAATGTGTCGTATTAAAATATTCAAAATTAATATAATTAATTTCTAATTTTGAATTTGGATTAAATAATATTAATTAAATATGTCCAACAAATATAATCTAACTATTTGATCCGAAATAAAAGGCCTTCAGATTTAATTTATATTTATAAATTAAATTAAGATATGATATCCTTATATTTAATTTAAAATGAGATACGATATCTCAATTCAAATTAAATCTAATATACAATATCTTTATTCGAAAATTAAATCTGAGATACAATATCTCAATTTATTATAGTTATTTAATTTATCAAATAAATTAAATACTATATATAATAATATTATTATCAATAAATAATATCACTATTATTTTTTAATTTAATAATACACACACACACACACACACACACACACACACACACACATCTAAGATTAAATAAGTATTCATTAAATCTTAAACACATTTAAGATTCAATGAATCTGGACACTCTTGCTCGTGTTGGGCTATTCTTGTGTGCAACCCTGTAGGCCCACATGAGATTGGCAGCGGGCCAATACTGTACCAGCCCACAAGTCGCAAGCGGCCTCTAGCAAGACATTGCAACTACCCAATTCACATAGGGATCGTTGATGCGATATAACCTATCGTACAACCATGTCACGTCCCTTTTGTCACGCGATAACTTGGTCAAGGATGAGGCATGGATAATATCAACTTCCTTTTCTTGACCATTACTTTCTTGATTCTTGAGTAGTCTAATTGAAATGGAAACTCCTTTCCATCGTAGTATGGCCATACATTTCTTAGACTCACTCAACGAGGGGCCCAGTATTATCTCTCTACAAATGTGAGGGACAAATCCCATCTTGACCACTCACATTCCTCTGCATGAGAACTGCGATCCCGATCCACGCCTTTATCATCACCTGGTCAAAGATGACTTTTGACTAGGTCAAAGATCCATGACTCATCATGTAGGAATCCATGATGATCTCAGGTCATAGGGCGTTGTGACGCGGTTATACATGAGATAAGCTTAAGACTAAATCCATGCAGCTTTCTTATAGTGGGTCGGTCCATCACCTTGTACTCTTACAAGTGCCCATGACTTTGATTCGTATCTCCATACCTCATCAAAGTCATACTGGTCTTATCTCATCTTTGTTCCCGCGTAGATGGCCGACCAAGGACACTTAGGATAATCTATTAGATATATCCAGGGATACAGTTATCAATGTAAACATGCAAACAAAATGATAAATAAAAGAGAATACTTTAAATAACATAAATGTCTAAAGTACAATGACTTGCCCCTAGGGAATAATTTCCAACATAGTAAAACTCCAGTTTCCATTAGGAAACTCGAGTTTGGGCTAAACAGAGAGTTCTCTAAGTTTCCAAGTTTTGTTGGAAACTCGAGTTTCGGTTTGGAAACTCGAGTTTACAGCATACAAGGAACAATGCTCAATTTTGAGCTTGTGAAAACTCCAGTTTTCATTTGACAAGGTTTTTCTAAATTTTTCTCTCAAATTAGGAAACTCGAGTTAGGATTTGGAAACTCTAGTTTAGTTCATACAGAGAAGAACTCAAAGTTTCTAAAGTTTTGAAAACTCCAATTTTGATTTGAAAACTCCAGTTTTGAATAAGCAGAGAAGTTTCCATTTTTCAAAGAATTTTGGAAACTCGAGTTTCAGTTTGGAAACTCGAGTTTAGGCCAAGTAGAGAGCTCAGTTAAATTTGAGTGTTTTGAAAACTCCAGTTTTGGAATGGAAACTCCAGTTTTGTGATTTTGGACTTAAACATGTTTTCTCATCAAAGGTCCAAAAATCGCGACATTCTTCTCTGTAAGGAGAAAACTCTAGTTAAGTTTTGGAAACTCGAGTTTAGGCTTTTAATGAAAAATAAAAACTCCAGTTTTGAAGAACAAACTCGAGTTTGTGTCGCTGGTTTTCAATTTCAAACTGAACAAATTTGCGAAACCTTTGTGTTTGATTCTAATACTTCATATCATCACTCATTACTATTTCTAACTATGTTTAATCAGTTTGTTAGTGAGTTTCAGATGGTTTAGAAAGAATTAAATGAAGCATTAGCATAAAGCATAAAGTGATGTCAGCACATTAAATGCAAAGTCCAGAAAACTTGCATCCTTTTAGACAATCATTCTCCACACGTTTCAAAGGGATTAATGCTTCCTTTCCACATCTAGTAGCTGCTCTTCCAACAAATTAAAAGTCAAGAAGTCAAGCCTAACCTTCTGTGCAGCTGGATTAACCAGAGAGTAGAGAGGAAGAAGACCAAAACTCCAACTAATCCACTCCCAATGTTGCCAACGGTCACATTAGGGATTACAACGGTCATTTAATGATCTCTTGCTATAAATAGAGATGCATCCAATTCTTCTCAACAACCAATCTGTGAGAAAATGAAAATCATTCAAGTTTCAACTACTCTTTGAGTTTTCTTGTGAGAAGTATCTTTTGATACATTGTACTTCAGTGTTTATTCTTATCTACTCTTAGAGAGAGTTCATTTATTGTAAATTATTCATTGTAAATAATCTCAAGTCAGGGGACTTGGAGATTGGGATATAGATTGCAACTTGTAAGGGCGAGTAAGTTCTAGTGAGAGAATTACTCGAGTTACCGAGTATGTAATCAATTGTGACAGTGAGAAATCCCAGAGAGTCTGGGGACTTGATGTAGGTCAAGAGATTGGACCGAACCAGTATAAATCCTTTGTGTCTTACTTCTCTTTCCTATCCTCTGTCTATCCCTATTTTCATTACCCAAAAACAAAGCAGTTCGAAAAGTTTTTAGAATCCCCAATTCACCCCCTCTTGGTGATTCAGCTCCTCTTTCATTTGGTATTAGAGCTCGGTCTTCTCTTAAGAGCTTAACATCTCGAGAAGGATCACCATGGAAGGTATTCTACCTGATTGAGCTTCGATCAACAAACCTCATGGCTTCAGTGGAGAGCATTATTCCTTCTGGAAAGCCAAGTTCAAGGTCTTTGTCATGGCTAGTGAATATGACCTGTGGAGGGTGTTTGAAGTTGGCAACTATGCTCCAACAGTCCTAGAAAATGGTCTCCGAGTTCCTAAGCCAGAAGAAAACTATGATGAGAATGATAGAAGAAACGTCACTCTCAACAACAAAGCCATCCTCAAGCTGCAAAGTGCTCTAAGTCAACAAGAGTACTTCCGTATTTGCACATTACCTTCAGCTAAAGCCATGTGGGACCGGAGTAAAAGAGAATATGGTCAATACTCTCATGACTGAGTATGATCTTCTTCGCATGAAGACGGGAGAATCCATCATTGACTTCCAGCTAAGATTCACCCACCTCATCAACCAGAGCTGCATTGGGCAAAACGTACGAACAACCTGTTCAAGTGAGGAAAATTCTAAATATCCTCAGCAAAGAATGGGAAGCCAAAGTTACAGCCATTGAGGAAGCCCGTGGGCAATCAATGAGTTTTGTAGCAACCCTGTTTGGCAGTCTATCTGAGTATGAAGGGAAGATCAAGTTCAAAAAAGGACTTGATGAGATGAATGTCAAAAGCAAATGAATATGATGATGATGATGATGAAGACGAAGATGAAGAGCTGGGCTTGATGGTCCGAAGGTTCAAGAAATTTTATAAGAAGGACCAAGGGTACAAGAGATTTCACAAGGGTTGCTCCAGCACCGAGGCAAAGAAGCCTATTATCTGCTACGAATGTGACAAGCTTGGCCACATCAAGTCTGAATGCCCTCAGCTGAAGAACAAGGACAAAGAAAAGAAGAAGTTCAACAAATTCAAAAAGAAAGCCTATTTCTCAGCCATATAGGGAGATAACTCATCAGATGAAGATGAAGTTGATGAGGAAGAAAAAGCAAATATTTGCTTAGTTGCTGAAGAAGAAGAGAAACATGACAACAATGAGGTATATGATCCAAAACCATCTTATGATGAGTTATTTGCTGAATACATTGTTGTGCAATCTAAATTTGAAAAGCTTGCAGAAAAATACATTTCTTTGAAAAAGAAAAATGTGACTCTTGAAATGCAAGTCAAAAATATTTCATGTGGAAATATGGCTTGTGAAAATTGTCCTGATTTGGAGAAAAAGAATTTACATCTTGAGAAATTCACTAGAGGTAGTAATATGCTCAATGTCATTTTGAAACAGCAGAGATTTACAAATGAAAAATCAGGAATTGGTTACAAACCAAATTTTGATAAAAGAAAAGGCAAAAATAATTTTGGAGAAAAGTCTTACATGAACTACTTTAGAAAATCCGTTCATTCTTCAAACCCTTTTGTTCATTGCAATTATTGCAACCAGAAAGGTCATACTACTTCGTCCTATTTTCATAAAAAGGAAAGAAACAGTAAACCTATCGGGAACTATCAATGGGTGCATAAGGGATCTTACAAGGTTCCTAAGACACAAACTAACCCCAAAAGACCCAAGAAAAGATGGGTACCTAAGACCTGATTATTTGTGTTTTGCAGGTATGTCTAAGAGCATCAAAGTCCAACAAATGGGACATTGATAATGGATGCTCTAGACACATGACGGGAGATCATTCCAAATTTGCTTCAATCAAACCCAAGGATGGTGGCAAAGTGACATTTGGTGGAAATCAATCTGGAGAGATTGAAGGACCACAAATCAAACATGTCTACCTTGTGGAAGGACTTTTTCACAATCTCGTCAGTGTAAGCCAAAGTACTGATAAAGGTAACCTAGTTATCTTTGATTCTGAGGAATGCTTGATTGTTATTAAGGATATTCTCTCTTTAGACAATATAAAATCAAAGCCTATATTTAGAGCCCCTAGGGAAGGCAATTGTTATACACTTAAACATTTCTACAGATGGCTCTACTTTTGAAAAATGTTTTGGTAGTAATTTGGATGATAGTTGGCTATGGCACAAGCGTTTAGCTCATGTCAATATGATTCAACTTGACAGATTACTCAAAAAGGATTTGGTAATTGGTATTCCAAAACTTCCTTTCAAAAAAGATATGATTTGTGATGCTTGCCAAAAAGAAAAACAAACTAAATCATCTTTCAAATCTAAAAATGAGATTTCAACTTCTAGACCTCTTCAACTACTTCATATGGATCTAGTTGGACTAGATAGAGTAAGAAGCCTTGGTGGCAAGCTTTATACTTTGGTCATAGTTGATGATTTTTCTAGATTTGCATGGACTATATTTTTATCATCTAATGATGAAACATTTGATCAGTTTGTTGTTTTTGCCAAGAAGGTCCAAAACAGGAAAGGCTTTGTTATTTCAGGAATTCAGACTGATCATGGAGGTGAGTTCGAAAATCATGCCTTTGCTGAGTTTTGTGATAATATGGGAATTGATCACAACTTCTCAGCTCCGAGGACTCCTCAACAAAATGGTGTTGTGGAGAGAAAGAATAGAGTCCTCACCGAGATGGCAAGAGCAAAGCTGAATGAGAATAACACTTCTCAAGTGTTTTGGGCTGATGCAGTGAGTACGGCTTGCTACATCTCAAATCGAGCATATCTCCTAAAGAAATTGAACAAGACCCCTTATGAGCTGTATAAAGGAAGAAAGCCAAATCTGGGTCATCTGCATATATTTGGATGTAAGTGCTTCATCCATAACAATGGTAAGGATAACTTGGGAAAATTTGATCCCAAGGCAGATGAAGGTATATTTTTGGGTTATTCTAATAGAAGTAGAGCTTATAGAGTCTTTAACATTCGTACTCGTATTGTTGAAGAATTCATGCATGTTGCATTCTATGAATCTAAATCTGACAAATCCAAGGATGATGGTGAGGAAAATGTTTTCAAAAATCAATTCTTTTCGAAAACTACTCCTGCCACTATTGAAAATCTTGAAAATGTTTTCAAAGTTGATCCTCAAAATAATTTAGAAAACCCTAATCAATCTCAGCCTAGAGCTTGGAAATTTATAAGGAATCATCCTTTAGACCAAGTAATAGGTGATGTTAGTCAAGGTGTAAGGACCAGAAATAGTACTTTGAATGAAGTAACTTTTTCTGCCTTTATTTCAAAAATTGAACCCTCTAAGATTGATGAAGCCCTTTCAGACAATGATTGGGGTGATAGCAATGTAAGAGGAGTTACACCAATTTGATAGAAATCAAGTTTGAGATTTGGTACCCAGGCCTAAGGATCATCTGGTCATTGGCACTAAATGTGTATTCAAGAACAAACGAGATGAATCAGCAATCATTGTCTGGAATAAGACAATATTGGTTGCTAAAGGCTATAATCAAGAAGAAGGAATTGATTATGAATAAACTTATGCTCCAGTGGCAAGATTGGAAGCTATAAGAGTTCTTCTAGCTTTTGCTTGTGTCAAAGGATTCAAGCTCTATCAAATGGATGTAAAAAGTTCTTTTCTAAATGGTTTTATTCAGGAGGAATTTTATGTGGAACAACCTCCTGGTTTTGAAAATGATCATCATCCAGATCATGTTTATCGCCTTAAGAAAGCTCTTTATGGTCTTAAGCAAGCTCCTAGAGCTTGGTATGAGCGATTAAGCAAATTCCTTCTTGATCAAGGATTTGTTAGAGGAAAAGCAGATACAACTCTTTTCATTAAAAGTAATAAGCTTGGTGAAATTTTAATTGTCCAAATCTATGTTGATGATATTATTTTTGGAGCTTCTAATGATGCTTCGTGAGAAGAGTTTGCTAAGAACATGCAGGGAGAGTTTGAGATGTCCATGATGGGAGAACTCAACTATTTCCTCGGTCTGCAAATCAAGCATAGAGCAAATGGAATCTTCATATCTCAGACCAAGTATCTCAATGATCTGCTGAAGAAATTTGGAATGGACCAATGGAATGGAGCTGATGCTCCAATGAGTTCAACCACATCTTTGGATGCTGATGAAAAGGGCACAGATTTCAACATTACAAGATATAGAGGAATGATTGGTTCATTGCTCTATCTTACAACAAGCCACCTCGACATCCAATTCATTGTGGGGATGTGTGCAAGGTTCCAATCTGCTCCTAAGGACTCTCATGCTGAGAATGTGAAGAGGATCTTTAGATACCTTGCTGACACAAAAGACTCTTGGATTATGGTTTCCCAAAGGTCGACCTGAGCATTTGGTGGCTTACTCAGATTTAGACCATGCTGGTTACAAGATGAATAGAAAGAGCACAAGTGGGCAATGTCAATTTCTGGGTGGCTCACTTGTCTCCTGGTTCAGCAAGAAGCAAACATCTGTCTCTGTGTCATCAACTAAAGCTGAGTATATTGCTGCATCTAGTTGTTGTGCTCAAGTCCTATGGCTCAAACAACAACTTTCGGACTTGAGAATCAATTTGAAGGAGATCCCAATATTGTGTGACAACACAAGCACAATAAGCTTGGCCAAGAATCCAGTTCAACATACAAGGACCAAGCATATTGATGTGAGACATCACTTCATAAGGGATCATGTTCAAAAGAAGGATGTCAAAGTCATGCTCATTCCAACTCATCTTCAACTTGCTGACATCTTCACCAAACCATTGGCTAAGGAGCAATTCAATTTCATTAGAAGAGCATTGGGAATGGTAAATCCCAATGAGTTGTAAGCATTTCTTATATCAAATGTTAGTTATGGTTTTGATGATTATTTGATACTAACTTAAGCTTCGGAGTGTTTGGTAATGTTTTATGCAGGATTTTTTAAATTGCTGAAGTTTGCTGTCAGAGGAAGCAAACTCGAGTTTTGATATCAAAACTCGAGTTTATCGGGGACAGAGAGTAAGTCTTCAGTTTGGGAGAACTGGAAACTCGAGTCATTAAGTATGAAAGAGTTTTGGACAGACAGAGAGCAACACACCTGATGAAGGAAACTGGAAACTCAAGTTAATAAATGGAAACTCGAGTTTTCATCGCGGAAGTTCAAGAGTTCACAGCACATTCTTGAATTCCAGGTAAGCTCTTCACGCCTTATTTAAATATCACTGTTTAGATTGAATATTAGAACTTGCTACTCATTCTCTGAGACTCTCTAGCTTCCCTCCTTCTTCTCTTTTCACTTCATCTCCCTCCATTTTCGCAACCCTAACCCTTTTCTGTAAACCGACGAAAATGGCTTCCAAATCTCACAAAAATGATCCAGACCATGAAGCTTCACCCTCTCCTCCTCCATTGCAAAGACCCAGACGGTTGAAAAGTACCCCCAGAAGATTTCACTATGGGGTTGATAAGAGTATACCGGGAATCCCCACATTTCAACCTGGTCCATCTCCCAAACCAAAGGGTGTCACAATTCAAGAACCTTCCAAGGAGCAAGAACCTGTCATAGACAAAGGGAAGAAGAAGGTAGGCAATCGTCTAAGCCTCCTAAGCAGAAGAGAACAAAGACTGCGTCCAGAGGCACTGATAAGGGTCAAGCTTCGTCCAAAGAAGCTCCTTCTATAGACCAACCATCTGAGGAGCCTCAAATCGTGCCAAATGCCATAGAGGACATCTACACGCATTCCTCTCCTCCTCTTCGGTTTGCCAATCATTCTTCCTTCTTATCTAATGAGCTAGCTTCTAAGTTTAAAGAAACCTTTATGAAGAAAGATTTCTGCCCTGTCGTATCAGTAGACTTAGGCAAACTAAAAGATGACTGCAATGTTGATTTATTTCCATGGATGTCTCCTTTTGAGTCTTTCCTATCTATTTCTGCTCCATACACTCCCAACCTTGTTAGATTATTCTATTTTAACATGGAATGGGATAATTTGGAAGACTGTGATAATGTCCTGGTTGAGGAAAGAGTCTCAACCCAAGTTAAAGGGGTAAAATTCACCATTTCTGCTTCTATTATCAATTATATTTTAAATATTGATGATCCTCATTCTGTCCCAATTATTCACTACTCTAATCGAGAGATTTTTGAGATCCTTCGACCAAATGAACCTTTACCTGAGAGTCAATTGGTCCATCTTTCTTTTCCTCCTGTATCCATGCCTCCTATCCATAGGGTGTTATGGTACATTTATTCAAGGAACGTGATACAAAAGGGTGGCAACTTCACCCATTTTGCCCAGAAAGATTATCCCCTCTTTGCTGCCATAATTAACAAAGTCCAAATCAATCTTGGCCACTGGATTTTCCAGGAGATCACTAAATTTAGATTCTCATCTCGTAGGCCTTCTCATATTCCATACCCTTCTCTTGTGTCAGTTATTTTATACTACTTCAAAATCTGGCACATTGGTGGACGTGACACTTTGAAGACCCCCACTGTGTTTAGCAAAGCTTAGCTCAATCTCATGAGGATTAATTTTGAAGCTGAAGAATCTGGACAGTGAAGAGCCCCATCTCACTCAAGAGCTTCCTTTACTAGAGCCCAAGAAGCACAGTCTGCTCCTCCTCCTCCTTAATACTCATTGCCTACTGATTTTGATGCAAGAGTCAAGGCCATTGTGGATAAGGCCATTGATGATATGACTGAAAGGATTCAAGTGGAGGTTGGACGATTGGTCTTTGAAGTGGCCAAGGGAAATTTCGATGTGGTGGATGCCCAGGAAGAAATGAAGGATGAAATTAAGACTATTTCTAGCCACATGGTCGATCAGGATGCTCAGCTGTCTACTCTGCTCATCTCCCAAGAGAGGATGGATGATCGCTTGAATGCTCTTATAAAGAAGCTGAATACTGGTTCCTCTTCTGGCTTTGGGACTCCAACTGGGTTGAAGCCAGAACTATCTTCCCCTTCTGCCTTACCTTCATTCACCTTCACTACTCCCACAGCCCCCTCCACTGAACCTATTCCTTCTACCCCAACCACTGAGGTTCTTCCAACTTTTCCTGCCTCCTCAGTCCAAATTCCCTCTCCTGCCTCTACTGTCAAACTCCCTTCTCCTTTTTCTACTCCTTTGGTTGATCCCTCCATCTCAGCTCCATCTTCTTTTGTTGATGAAAAAGAGGGAGAAGAATCAGAGAAACCAGAGCACTAGAGCACTAGAGTAGCATTAGAATCTTTAAGAGTTTGAGTATTTTTTTTTTTTGTATTGCAAGTAATCTGTAGTTCCAATCTGTAATTTTTGTGTTAGCTGTGAACTTCTATGACAGATATGTGAACCATGCTATTCCTCTAGTTTTTGACAAACCCTTGATGTAACTTTTTAGGTTGAAATGAAATGCAATGCTCTTCCATTTCATTCGCTTCTGCTATGTTTATCTCTGATATTCTGTCTCAATACAATTGTCATGTTGCATTTCAAACCACTTTTGAGTAAAATCATTTTAAAATCCCAAATCTCTCAAACTAGTAGCAACTTTGGTTTACAAGTGTTGTCATCATCAAAAAGGGGGAGAATGTTAGTTCTCTATTGGTTTTGATGACAACGGACAATTGTAAACTCAGATTGAAGTTTGTCTTAGTTAAGTTGAAAAACTTACTGTCAAAGACAAACTCAGGTTTTGGTTTGAAAACTCGAGTTTGGACTTGACAGAGAGTAGCTCAAGTTTTTGCAAAGTTAGGCAAACTCAAGTTTGGATATTGAAACTTGAGTTTTGACCATACAGAGAGCATCTAATTTTTTCAAAGGCAAAGCAAACTCGAGTTTGGTTTTAATGAACTCGAGTTTTGGCAAGACAGAGAGCTATAAATTTTTCAAGGTTAGCAAAACTTCAGTTTCCATTTGGAAACTCGAGTTTGGGCTAAACAGAGAGTTCTATAAGTTTCCAAGTTCTGTTGGAAACTCGTGTTTCGGTTTGGAAACTCGAGTTTACAGCATACAGAGAACAATGCTCAATTTTGAGCTTGTGAAAACTCCAGTTTTGATTGAAAACTCCAGTTTTCATTTGACAAGGTTTTTCTAAGTTTTTCTCACAAATGAGGAAACTCGAGTTAGGATTTGGAAACTCGAGTTTAGGTCATACAGAGAAGAACTCAAAGTTTCTAAAGTTTTGAAAACTCCAGTTTTGAATAAGCAGAGAAGTTTCCATTTTTCAAAGAATTTTGGAAACTCGAGTTTCAGTTTGGAAACTCGAGTTTAGGCCAAGCAGAGAACTCAGCTAAATTTGAGTGTTTTTAAAACTCCAGTTTTGGAATGGAAACTCTAGTTTTGAGATTTTGGACTTAAACATGTTTTCTCATCAAAGGTCAAAAACTCGAGTTTGTCAGTTAATGACTTGAGATTTGAACTCTTCTCAAAACTTGCTTCAAAGACCAAATCGCGACATTCTTCTCTGTAAGGAGAAAACTCCAGTTAAGTTTTGGAAACGTGATTTTAGGCTTTTAATGAAAAATGAAAACTCCAGTTTTGAAGAACAAACTCGAGTTTGTGTCGCTGGTTTTGAATTTCAAACTGAACAAATTTGCGAAACCTTTGTGTTTGATTCTAATACTTCATATCATCACTCATTGCTATTTCTAACTATGTTTAATCAGTTTGTTAGAGAGTTTCAGATGATTTAGAAAGAATTAAATGAAGCATTAGCATAAAGCATAAAGTGATGTCAGCTCATTAAATGCAAAGTCCAGAAAACTTGCATCCTTTTGGACAATCATTCTCCACATGTTTCAAAAGGATTAATGATTCCTTTCCACATCTAGCAGCTGCTCTTCCAACGGATTAAAAGTCAAGAAGTCAAGCCTAACCTTCTGTGCAGCTAGATTAACCAAAGAGTAGAGAGAGAAGAAGACCAAAACTCCAACTAATCCACTCCCAATGTTGCCAACGGTCACATTAAGGATTACGACGGTCATTTAATGATCTCTTGCTATAAATAGAGATGCCACTAGTGCAAAAAAGGGCTTTAAGACCGCCTTATTTAGACCGTATAATCAACGCCCCGGTCTTAAAGGTGTGACCGGTGGCAGTTTTGTAAATAAAAAGAACTTCTTATACAATAAAGGGCTTTAAGACCGCCACATTTAGACCGGACTATCGAAAGACCGGTCCTAAAGCTATGACCGGTGGCAGATTTGTAAATATAAAGAACTTCTTATACTTGATCATTTTTTCATAGGTCTTATCCAAACCTGTTAAAATAACAACCGGTCTTAAAAATGTTATTAAAAAAATTGAAATATCAATTACTTTATGGAGAAATCTCATACAGCCAGACTTATATTTTCTACACTCCAAAATAATACGGAAAAATTTAAATATAAAGGTATTAAAGTTTTAAGACCGAATATATATAATACCCAGTCTTAAAAGTTAGACTTTTAAGACCTGACTTAAAATATGGCTGGTACTAAAGTTTAAATAAAAAATTAATTAGTTTTAAGACCGGAGATAGAGATAGACCGGTATTAAAAGTTAGACTTTTAAGACTGGTCATAAAATCAGGCCGGTACTAAAGTTTAAATAAAAAATAATTAATGTTAAGACCGGAGTTATAGAAAGACCGGTCTTAAAGGTTAACATTTAAGACCGTATATACTCATTTGTCCGGTCTTAAAAATGAGGCGCCAAATATATGTTTCGTCGCACGGAAGCTTTTGTCACTCTCACTGAAGAACGAACCCCTGTTCACGTTGCGAAACCCTTCCCGTTGCATTACCTCTCTTCCTCGCCCCACGTACCGTTAGCCTCTGTTACTCCCTCATTTGCTCAAGCATTCGTCTCTTACTCTCTTGAAAATGGACGGTGAAAACGATTCCAGTCGTGTTCTTGGAACTCCAGATACTGGTTTGACTGGTGTAGGTCAGAACGAACCCTCTCATCTCACAATGAGCCTCCTCAACGCCGTGCACGCTGTGGTAGAAGCGGCACACGAATGATGGATGTATCGCTTAGTCGAAATTTCGGGACGAAGCTCGAGATTCAGTTTGATGAAAATTTGCAACCTTTCGGTCCTAATAAAACCACATATACTAGTTTTGTCGGCTGTCTAGTTCGAAGCAAGGTTAGCATCTTGACAGCTGAGTGGAAAAATGTGAACTAAAGCACAGTAAAGGATCCTATTTGGGACACTATCCGGCTTATATACACCGTCCTTGACTCTAAGAAGTTGAAAGACGCAACATTGTCTTATTGTGCTGATCAGTGGAGGAAGTTTAAGACCTTTCTAGCTAACACTCATATTTTTGCCGAGGTGAAGCCTGACCATAAACCCTAGGGCAAGTACAAATTTATTGATGAACAAACTTGGCAACAATTTGTTCAGCTGCGGACCACTCCTGAAGCTCTGGTGAGTTTATATTTAGTTTTGTTTGCACTTTTGTTTGCTTATTAACCTATGCGGATATGTGAATGTTATTGTGTACATCTAATCCTGTTAGTTAAATGGTTTGGTGTGTGAATAGAAGTATACATTTCTTGCCTTTGTCCTACATCAGAGGAGCATGTCCTAATTCCATGCAAGTCTGATATGTAAATTGTGTAATATGGTTAGACGTTGTTGTTAGTTAGTTAGTATGTTAACTGTGTAATGGTTTCAGTTTAAGTAGTTAGTTAGTTATTCTAATATGTGTGTAGCAACCAATTATGATGAATGAATGAATTGACTGAGTTGACAGCAATTATGCAACTCCTTTTCCTTTGGTTCTCCCAATTTCTTCTACAATGCTACATCTTCCTTAAGTTGAAACTTGATGAAGTGAATTGGACAAATGTTTGACGTTCATATCAAGCAGAAGTTCTCTAATTTGTGTTAGTGACATGGCTGGAATTCATAATTGATAGTTGTTTTCAATCCTTATTCACAGAAAAGACGGGAAAATTACCAAGAGATTGGGAGAAAGAATGATTGCCCACACAGGGCTTCTCATGGCGGATATGTAAAGGCCGAAAAAGATTTGATGGTAGCCAAGCGGAAGAGATTGGAAGATGAAGCTGAATCCAATCCTTCTGCGGTAGTTGACCAGTCGCCATCTCCAATACGTCGCGAGGAGTTGTGGTTATATATTCGGCAAAAGCCAAGCGGCGCCTACACGAGTGAACAAACTCGTGTAGTTGCTGAATGAATTGTAAGTATCGATATTGTTATTTTTTACTTACTAAACATGTTTCATTATTTAGCTTCTCGTTATCTGTATCTTACAGGAAGATCTTAAAAAGCAAGCGGCAGAGGGATCTTTTGCGTCGGACGGGAGGAATGATGTTCTGACCGGAAAAGCAGATCACTCGGGGCGTGTAAGGGGGATTGGAGGACGGGTAGGCCTAAAGCAATACTTTGGTAAATCCAAACGCCACACATTGAGGGCAATGTTTCAATCTGAGATGAGCAAGATGAAGGAGGAGATGGAGAAAATGAAGTTTCTCCTGAGCTCTCGGCCAGAGACCAGTGTGGATCACTTGACACCTTCAGCTGCACCTATGCAGCAGCAGAGCACTAGAGGGAGCTGCATTGTTGGACAGTCAGAGCAACCTTGTCATCTATATGTGGAGGACCGTGATAGTCATAGACAATTGGTTGCTAAAGGGACTGTCCACAACTTGGGATCAACTGTACACCACCAACAAATGGATGATGATGAAGTCAGAGTGTCAGTTGAAGAGGTGATCTTTGATGCACCTGTCCCTCTCCTAACTGATGAGCTGAAGATTGTGAGTGATGTCAAGGGAACCTTCATCTCTTGGCCAGTGAAGCTTGTAGATGTCTCTACTCCTCGTCAAGCTCCATCCCCTCGTCAAGCTTCATCCCCTCCTCAAGCTCCACCCCTTCATCGAGCTTCACTCCCTCCTCAAGTTCCATCCCCTACTGCTAACTTGACGGCCAAGGAAAAAATATCCGATTTGGTAACCAACAGATGGTTTAAAGATAAATTGTGGCCTATCAATGAAGTAGTAGGGCTCGCTGATCCTCAACTGCTTTTCATTGATAATGTCGATGTAGAGTCCATGTTGCTTCCTGAACAGCAGGTTACTAATGCAATTGTTCAAATGCTTATGAAGTAAGTATATTCTTCCTTGATTACATAATTTAAATGCATTGTTTAGATACACATACATATATACTAATTCCCTGATCGATCTCATTCTTGTAGGTGCATGCATGAGAAACTAGTTCAACAGGGAAGAATCGATGATTTTGGATTCTTGTGCCCAGTTTATGCAAGTACAACACCTCTAGATTTGAGACAACAGTACATATCAACGAGGTTGTGTGAAGTGCTAAGAAAGATCTACTTGTTTCCATACTAACTCGGGTACATATCACAATTCTTGTCTGCAATATAATTCACTTAATTCTGCTACATATATATATCACTGAGTACTTTACTGTTGTGAATTTTCAGCCACCACTGGCAGTTGGTCGTCATGAACATGGAGGCGCATTATGTTATCTTCTTATGCTCCATTCACGGCGATCCAGGGCCTACGTTGAAGCAGATCATCAACAAGTAAGCATGTCATTTTGATTGTCTTGTCTGAAATCTCTGCTGTGAATTATTGATAAATTTGTGATTTTGATGATAGTGGCATGATGATCTTCCAAGTTCGGGTAAAAAAAAGGCATGGGTTTCAACTCAAAGAGCCTAAATGGTTCCAACCAATGGTTAGTACATATTTGGACACTGGCATAACTGCCTTGTGTTCTTGGTTAGTAAGCTATATATACTCTTATATATATTTATTGTTATTTTTAGACCCGTCAGCAACCGCCAGAATCGAACTTATGTGGCCCGTACGTCATGAAACACATATATGATATTGTGACGGACAGAAGGACTAAATTCGCTTCAAAGGTAAAATGTTATGGCTGAATTCAGTCACTGAGATGGCTTAATGTTACATATGAAATATGCACGTAATATGTTATTTCTGTTTCGGTGTTTGATGTTACAGAGGTTTGCCGTGCAAAGCCATTTTCTCGATGATGAAGTGGAGCACATACGCGATGTGTTTTGTGAATATTTGTATAAACAGGTCTTAGAAAAGCTAAGTCAGGACAATAATTAATGTCCTAAATTGATTCATTTGTAAATAATATATGTTGTAGCAACAATAGCCTTCTGTATATATATGTTTATTTTTTTCACTAATTCATTCATTTGTAAATATAACGCAATGTAATTCAATAATAAATTTGTTTATTTTGTTGAACAATTTGTGTGTGTCCATTTTGGGTTTCTAAATGAATGGGATGGTGTATAAAGCTATTTAGTGCTTGAAATTTGAGGTA
Source organism: Acacia pycnantha (assembly GCA_025563575.1). Lineage (NCBI taxonomy): Eukaryota > Viridiplantae > Streptophyta > Magnoliopsida > Fabales > Fabaceae > Acacia > Acacia pycnantha. The sequence continues at coordinate 273,490 of JAMWYP010000099.1, read as the reverse complement.
CAGGCGGATGTTGTAAATGAGCCATAAGAGACTTTGAAAAGTATTCACGACTTTTAGGACCGTATATTAGTTAAAAGTCCGGTCCTAAAGGTCTTCGTCCATTTTAAGACCATATATTTGTTAAATATCCGGTCCTAAAAGTCTTCGTCTTCTAAAAAAATATGAGTAGACTTTTAGAACCGTATATATGTCACATATCCGGTCCTAAAAGTCTCTAAAATATACGGCTAGAATTTTAGGACCGTATATTTAATTAATATCAGGCCCTAAAAGTCTTCGTAAAATTCCAAAGAATATGGCTAGACTTTTAGGACCGTGTATTTGTTAGAGTCAGTCTTAAAAGTCTTCGTTTATTTTAATATTGTCTAAACTTTTAGGACTGTATATTTATTAATTGTCCCCTCCTATCTTCAAATTTTCGTTTATTTTTAAAATATGGCATAACTTTTACAACCGTGGATTTGTTATATGTCCGGTCCTAATAGTCTTCCTTTAAATAGAGTTGGTGACTCAGTTTTCAGACAAATCATTAGGGTTCAAGAAAACCGAGTTTCTGGCGTTCTTCTCAAGCTTTGTGCTTTGTTGTCCTCGTTTTTACTTAACCTGGATGTGAAGATCATCATCGGTGTCCCTTTTCTTTGTCCTTTTTCTTTTTGTCGGAAAAAGAAAGAAGATAACGAAAAGGACACTGAAAATGTTCACACTAGGGTAAACAATGTTTTTTTGTTTTGTTTTGTATGGTCCTAACTGTTAACTGTATTCTACAAATTTTTAATGTTGATCACCACGAAGAGGACAATGTTTTGTTTGTTTCCTTTTTGTCAGAAAAAAGAAAAGAACATCAAGATAAAGACAAGTACAAGGAAAGCGATTGGGATCTAAAATTTTTTTTTTCTTTTTTTTCTGCCTTGTGAGACAGCAGTAGTACAAAAAAACATAAATATTTCTAATCCTCCCCATCGTTGTCGGAGGGGAGGGAAGGGTCAGAGACGTCGTCATCAGAGGTATGGTACTCAACGTCATAGGCGTCGAGTACCGCGTTCAGCTTCTTGTTGACGGCGTGATAGACCTGAAACAGTTGGCCCAAGTGTCAGTCTATATGATCGACGCGGGCTATCATGTGCTCCATCATCCGGTAGAATGATGGGTTCTGAGGCAACGGAGGAGGGTACGGAGGTGGCTGAGGATTTCGTCGAGAAGGAGGACCTCGTGGTGGTGGAGGAGCCATTACAGTGGAGGTTGTAGGAGGAGATGGAGATGAATGTGAAGAAAGTAAAGTAACAACGGGTTTAAATAGAGAACCCATACTCAACAATGTGATACGCCGGAAACATTAATGAGGAGACGCATAGTTCCTCAGAATACAAGGAGACGCCTAGTTGGGAAGTTTGTGTGGAAGCCGAAGAGACTCTCTGAATCATTCATTTAAAAGAGTCAACTTTTAATACCGGATACTGTAAAAGATCCGTTCTTAAAAGTAATATTTTTTAACCAAAAATTCTTACTTGAATGAAAAATTGAATTGAAAAAGAAATGAGTTTTAGGACCGGATAAAAGATAAAAACTCGGTCTTAAAAGTAATTGAATTGAAAAAATGAGTTTTAGGACCGGATACAAGATAAAATGTCGGTCTTAAAAGTAATTGAATTGATTTGAAAAAAAAAATGACTTTTAGGACCGGATATTTATATAAATACGCTCTTAAAGTAGAAATACTAAATTCATTTGTACCAATTAACTTTATCATCACCAGATGCGTATCTCTCCAGCTCTCTGTCCTTATTAACTCCTAACACGAACTCTCTGTCCTTATTAACTCCTCACTACCTCGTAACTCCTCACTACCTAGCTCTCTGCCCCAACTGCTCAAATTCTGAAACCATGGTTAGATACAAGAGAACTGCTCCTAGGGGTACTCTTACACCTCAAGCTCGTGACATGGTTAGATCGTTATACGGTGCGCCTCCTCCAGCGAGAGTGCGTCCTATTGTGGCCGAAGGGTCTCGGGTCGTTGGACCCATTGTTATTTCAGATGATGAAGAGATTTCCGCACCCCCCCCTCGATCCTTCTGCCTACCTTGTCCTGAGATTGCCAGCCCCCTCCAGCCTTCAGACCATGCAGAGGTTCGTGCTCCCCCACTCCAACCTGTTGGCCCCAGCGCGCCTACCTCTGACCCCTCTCCGCTTTCCTCTAATGAGAGATTCATATTGAGGCTGGAGCAACTAAGACAGGAACTTGCTGATATCCGGCAGGAAATTAATGCTCTTCACGCCGATATCGCCAAGCATGTTCAGTCAGATTCTTGTGGATGATAATTTTCATTTTTTTTTCTTGTGTACGTGCATTCTCCAGTAATGTAAGACCACATTAAGAACATATGCTTTTGTATTTTTTTTGGCTGTTCTCCAGTATTTTTCTTTTTGGCTGTATCTCTTGGATGATAATTTTACTTTCTTTTTTTTCAAAAAAAAATTTCCTTTATTAAGGCTGTTAAGACCGGACATTTTATAAGTAACGGGTCTAAAAAGTATTTGAATTTTAGGACCGGATGTTTTATAAAACTCCGGTCTTAAACTTAAATGACTAATAAAACTTTAGGACCGGATACTCTTAGAACTCCGGTCTTAAAAAGTTAGTTATATCTTTAGGACCGAACATTTAATAATTTACCGGTATTAATAAAATCCAAAAAGCTAAATAAGGTGTCGATGTCGCGTGAAAAATTAAATTTCCCACTCTGTCTCTTGTCGCGCTGAAAGTGATTACTTAGGTTCCGACTCCGGTGTTTGTGTGTTGCTTCGTCCCTGCTTCACGTACCTCTCTCGACAATCACTCTCTGGTTCCTTAGCTAAACGTCTATAGACGAAGCTGTAAGAAGTGTTTCGGTTATATAACTTTATTATTTTCCAGCTTATCGTTCTGGGTTTTTCATAGGTTTAATGAAATCGATGAAATGTTCTTGTGGGTATTATCTGTTGTTAATGAATATTTTTTTCGAAGATTATATTTGCACTTAGACCTACCGAACTGACCAACAAGTGTTTTTAGGTTACTCTTGTTGTCTTGTCTGCAACATCAATGTTCGTGGCTGGAGAAGTAAGACTCAACAAACGCATTTGAATTTATATGGTACAGATGAGTCCACAAGACCTTCATCCCATGCATTTAATTTCCTCGTCTTGCATTTATTTTGGTTCTTGGATTCACTGTGATGCATTTATGACCAAAAGTGATTCTTTGTTATGCATTTAATAGGCAAGTTCGGTCTTAAAAGTGATTCTTTGAGCATATATTTGCATTTGGATGTTGGCTTATTTTATATGCAAGTTTCAATTTTTTCGGATTATGTATGATCAATGATTTTCGTCTATATATAGGAATTCTACTATGGATCACAATTGGATAAATGTTTTATGAACGAGTGTTGAATATCAGAATGGGGTGAGGGAATTTATAGAATTTGCTAAACAAAATGCCCATGATGATAGGGGAAGTTTTATTGCCCTTGTGTAGAATGTTTGAATGAGAGTCGACTAAGTCCTGAAGTTATACACACACATTTAATTTGTCATGGATTTTGTAAGACCTATACAGTATGGGCATGGCATGGTGAAAAAGTGCCAAGCGGGTCTCAACATGGGGAAATGGCCTTTGCTGATAATGACACGGATATGGATGATCGCATAGAGGACATTATACGTGATGTAGGTGAAGAGGCTTTTGAGTGATCATGCACATATGGTAATATGTGCAGTGATGCAGAGACGCCGCTATACCCTGGGTGTAAAAAATACCAATTGTTGAACGCTGTATTGAAATTGGTAAGCTTGAAGGCACGTCATGGATGGAGCGACAAGAGTTTTTCAGAATTGCTTGAGGCTTTGAAGGACATGCTTCCGGATAGTAATGTGTTGCCGCATCGCTATATGATGCTAAGAAAATACTTTGTCCACTGGGGATGGAGTACAAAGAGATCCATGCATGCCTGAATGATTGCGTACTGTATAGAAAAGAGTTTGAAGAGAAGCAGAGTTGTCTGATATGTGAAACCCCATGGTACAAGTCAGATAAGGGGCCTGCAAAAGTGTTGTGGTATCTTCCAATCATACCAAGGTTCAAGCGGTTGTTTGCGAATGAAAATGATGCAAAAAATCTGAGGTGGCATGCAGATGAGAGGATTTCGGATGGACAGCTTCGACATCCGGCCGATTCTTCTAATGGAAGAAAATCGATCAATTATTTCCGAACTTCGGAGAAGAACCTAGGAACTGAGGCTTGCCCTTAGCACGGATGGCATGAATCCCTATGGAAGCCTTAGCAGCATACATAGCTCATGGCCTGTACTCCTGATTGTTTACAAATTATCTCCTATGTTATGCATGAAACGAAAGTACATCATGTTGTCTATGTTGATTTCGGGACCAAAACAACCCGGAAATGACATAGATGTTTACCTTGAGCCCTTGATCGAAGACTTGAAAGAGTTGTGGGAAGAAGGTGTCGATGTTTTTGACTCTTTCAAGAAGGAGGTCTTTAAAATGAGAGCCATGATATTTTGTACTATAAACCACTTCCCAGCATATGAGAACTTGTCAGGGTATAGTGTAAAAGGCCATAAAGCATGTCCGGTTTGTGAAGAAGGCACACGCTACCATCAACTTCAACATGGAAGAAAGACGGTGTATCTTGGACATAGGAGATTTCTTAGACGGGATCACCCATATCGTCGATTAAAGATGGCCTTTTTTGGTCGCCAAGAGTATGAAGAAGCTCCGGTGGCATTGACTGGGGAGCAAGTGTATGAAAAGGTTAAAAATATCAGTGTCATCTTCGGTAAGACTGGAAAGAATAGAAAAGAAACAAATATATGGAAGAATAGATCTGTATTCTTCGATCTTCCATATTGGCGCAATCTTGATGTGAGACACTGTATTGATGTCATGCATGTGGAGAAGAACGTATGTGATAGTATTGTTGGCACGCTTCTCAACATAAAAGGTAGTTCGAAGGATGGTGTGAAGTCAAGATTGGATTTGCAAGCAATAAGAATACGCAAAGACTTACATCCAAGGCCATATGGGAAGAGAACTTATTGTCCCCCGGCTTCTCATACTTTGTCTAAGGATGAGAAACGAAGCTTTTGTGAGTGTTTACATGGCACAAAAGTTCCCTCGGGGTATTCTTCAAATTTTAAGAGGCTTGTCTCGATGAAGGACTTGAAATTAGTAGGCCAAAGGTCTCATGATTGTCATGTCTTGATGCAACAGCTACTCCCAGTAGCTATTCGAGACATCGCCGAATATGATCTTCGGGTCGTTTTGACTAGACTTTGTTTCTTCTTCAATGCGGTTTGTATTAAAGTCTTCGAGATTGAAAAGTTGGATGAATTGGAGAATGAAGGATATCTTATCTTGTGCCACCTTGAGAAGCTTTTTGTTCCTACATTTTTTGACATCATGGTTCATCTAATTGTTCATCTAGTGAGGGAGATAAATTTGTGCGGCCCTATCCATTTACGGTGGATGTACCCTATTGAAAGATATATGAAATTCCTAAAAGGGTATGTGAAGAATGCGTACCGGCCAGAAGCATCAATTGTTCAAAAATATGTTTTTGAAGAGGCCATGGAATTCTGTCAAAATTATTTGGCCAAAGTAAGACATATTGGGCTTCCAAAATGTCAGCATGCTGAAGGGGGTAGACGAGGGGCTTCGGTAAAGAGTGTGGATCGTGATGAATTGTCACAAGTCCACTTATACATCTTGAATAATATTGTTGAAGTTCAAGCCAGCATATCTGCACATAAAGAAGCTGTAAGGAAAGAAAATCATCGAATGACCGAACAAAGGTTGATTAGGGAGCATAACAGAACTTTTGCAAACTGGGTCAAACAAAAGGTCGAGGGATATGAATGTGTTTCTGATACAATGAAATGGTTAGCACATGGTCCTGAGATTGATGTCATAAGTTGGAATTCGTATGTGATCAATGGTTATACATTTTACACGAAGTCCCTAGATGATAGGAGCACAGTCCAGAACAGTGGTGTTATATTAGAGGTTGAATCTATGCACTTCTCCAGTTTGAAAGACAAGAGCCCTAAATTGGCAGTCATGCCATATTATGGGGTTATTGAAGAGATTTGGGAGGTGGGCTATGTCAAAATTAGATTTCCCATCTTCAAATGCAAGTGGGTTAATGTCAATAATGGTGTTCAGATCGATCGGCTAGGATTTACTTTAGTCGATGTCAATAGTAGAAGTTTTGGAGATGAACCTTTTTATTATGGCAGACCATGCGAAACAAGTGTTCTATATCACCGATAAAGAAAATAAAATGTGATCTGTAGCTCTCCAAGGAAAGAGGGTCATTGATATTGATGAGGAAAGTCATTCAAATTATGGTCTTCCTGAGAGTACTCCTTTTTCAAGGGGTCTACCGGACATGAACGAAGAAGATGAAGCGGATAATGAACCCGACATAAGAAATGATCATCAAGAAGGGATATGGGAGGATATCACTTTATAAAAGAGTCAATTCATAAGGAAATAGTCATATGTAGAATTCTTAGAAAACTTTAAGGTTTTAACTATATTATATTCCTTCTATGTTCTTAATTAAACAATGTCATTATTGACTATGAATTTGTTCTTGTTTTGTTTTTGTGGCAGGATCCGATTGAAAGGGGCATGTTATAAAAGAGGATGCATGTTACGTTGTTGGGTGGGAATCAGATGAAGGCATGGTGAATAATAATATTGGACTACATGTATGTTGATTTACGTGTTGTATTTGTAACTCATTGTGATTGTAATTAGTTATCTTAGCTTATTGTATAAATTACTTTAGCTGTTGTAGACTTAAGAGGCCACATAACTCATGGTGGATAATAATTGTATTCTTTTTCCCAATTCAATTTATTCATGTTCATAGCTTGTAGCTTAAAGTATATCGACTTTTATGTGCTGTTTTGGATGGTGGATTTGTGTATATATATATATGATAAGGAAGAACAGAAAAGGGAAAAAATTCGGGAAAATTTAGACAGCAAATAAATAAGACGGTCTTAAATGTTCAAATGTTAAGACCGGATGTATTTCTATGACCGCTCTTAAAGGTATTAAGCCGGTCTTAAAAGTTAGTCTTTTAAGACCGGTCCATTTATAACATCCGGTCTTGAAAGTCAGTCTTTTAAGACCGGGTAATTAGTCCTCTGATCTTAGAATCCGCTATCTTTTGGACCGGATTGATATTTGTCCGGTCTTAATATTCGGATCTTTTAAGAGCGGTCGAGTTTTTGTCCAGTCTTAAAGTTTGAGTTTTAGGACCGAACAACAAATATTTCAGATTTATTTAGTACGACTTTTAAGACCGAAGGTTTAAAATGTCCGGTCTAAAAGAAACTCTTTAAGACTGTTTACAAGTCCGGTCTTAATAGGGAGACTTTTAATACTGCCTGGAACAAGACCTGTCGCGGGTCCGGTCCTAATATACCTGTTTTGTCCGGTCTTAAAAGCCTTTTTTCCACCCGTGTGCATTCAATTCTTCTCAACAACCAATCTGTGAGAATACAAAAATCATTCAATTTTCAACTACTCTTTGAGTTTTCTTGTGAGAAGTATCTTTTGATACATTATACTTCAGTGTTTATTCTTATCTACTCTTAGAGAAAGTTCATTTATTGTAAATCATTCATTGTAAAGAATCTCAAGTCAGGGGACTTGGAGATTGGGATATTGATTGCAACTTCTAAGGGGGAGTAAGTTCTAGCGAGAGAATTACTCTTGAGTTACAAAGTGTGTAATCAATTGTGATAGTGAGAAATCCCAGAGAGTCTGGGGACTGGATGTAGGTCAAGAGATTGGATCGAACAAGTATAAATCCTTTGTGTCTTGCTTCTCTTCCCTATCCTCTGTTTATCCTTGTTTTCATTACCCAAAAACATAGCACTTCGAAAAAATTTAGAATCCCCAATTCACCCCCCCTCTTGGTGATTTAGCTTCGCTTTCAAGTCACAGTCTAAAATTCAACCATAGCCCAAAACACCACCACTGGTCCGAAATAAACTAGGATCAGGGGCCATTTTCAAAACTTTATTTCTCCCAATCTAGAACTCCAAAACTTAAAAATTATATACCAAAATAATTCTTGAGATGTCCAATTTCTTCCTCCAAAATTTCATAAATTTTCAAGTCCATTTAGTAGGTCAAAAATCATGAAGAAGTCAACTGACTTCTCTAGCTTTTCACAAAACAGCTAACGTACGTTTTCCATGTTTCTATCTAGGGTTCCAAAATTATGATTCAAGTTCATCCTTATAACAAATATCATTTTAAACACTTTAAAACCATCAAAAACACCAAAATAAATTCATATCCACATGAAAAACCAGTTGGACGAAAACCATCATCATTTGACAATAATATATCAAGTTTCCATTTAACTTCATAAGTTTCATATACTATGATTGATCTACCATTTTAGACCATGAACCTTAACTTTAAACCTTCACTCATTCTTTTCATTAGCCATTCAAACCCAAAATACATATATACTAAAGTCTATAGGCATTTGCAAACTTGAACAACCAAAAGAAAACATAAGAAAGTTCAAAGGTGGCTTACTTGTCTTCGAGCTTAAGTCTCCTTGAATCTTTGCCTTCTTAACCACCAGAACCTCTTGACCTTCACCTCAAAACCTCAAGGAAAAGGTTGCTCTAGTGACTACACTATTTTAGAAAAGGTAGAAGAGAGTAGATTAAGGTTCCAAAGCCATAAAGCTTACCTTAGCTTCAACCTTCTCTTCTTACTTGATCTCTCCTATGCTCTCTTGTGTGGAACCTCTTTGAGCTCTCTCTTCTCTCCTTCTAACCAAAATAGGCAGCGAAAATGAAGGGGAGATGGCCTTTTTAAAATGCTCCACCCTTGTGTTTTGGTGAATTACCCTTATGCCCTTATTTTCTCTTCACATTTCTAGAGTTTTCTTGAGAATCCCTCTTTTCTCCCTCTAGGACGAAATTTTGAGGGCATTTTGGGGAAAATAAAATGTTTTCATTTCACTTAATTGCATTGTCCAATCCTCCTTAAATGTTTTGTACAATCTTTCTTTTCTTGAAGAAAAATCATGTCCTGTTTGTAATAATTCTTCTAGGTAGCTAGGTGTACTTGTGATATCTTATCATCATTTTTTTCCTTCTTCTTCTTTCTTCCTCTTCAAAAACCGAAAAATGAGGAGGGATTTGGTGAGAACTTTTTTTATGTTCCCTTTTCCAATGCTCTTACATGCTTCATTTATGGTGTACTTGAATGATATAACATTTTTTCTTTCCTTCTATTTCCTTGTCATATTTCAAAATTTAAGGTGAAAAAAGAGATTATATGTCATTTTCAAATATAACCCAATGTCCTTTGCATTTATGAAGAGGATGATGTAGGTTAGATATTGCCATATATTTTTTGATTTTCAAAAATAGCTAAAAAAAAGTCCACTTTTTATGAGAAAATTTTTGGTTCCCTCCATCCTTCTAATTTTGAATTGGGCCTCCTTTTGAGCTTCAAAAATTTATCTCTCCTACTTAGCCCAATAGCCCATAATTCTTGCTCAAGTCCATGACTACTTCTAGGGCATTTTTGGAATTTTATACTATTTTATCCAATTCTTCCCTTTATGCACAATACTCAAGGGCAAAATGGGAAATTGAAATGTGTTTTGACTTCCATTGTCATCTTCTATATCAAATTGTCCATAGTGAAAATGATAATTCACCAAATTTCCAAACTACCATTCCCCTTTCTTCTTCTTTAATTAATTATCAATGTTGAAAGAAAAATAAATACCATTGACTACGAACTTGATATAAATTCATGTATTTCATTAATTCATTCAATACATCAATTTACATGAAATTGGGGATGTTACAGGAAGGTATCATGAAGGGGGAAAATACATAAATCCAGTTGTTGAATAGGTCGCTGGACAGATTGTGAGCAGTTAATATAAAATTTATTTAAGTGTGTTTCAATTTTTTTAAAGATTATGTAATTAATTTGTATTTATCAACTCTATGCTACAAGATGACCTAGAAGAGCATAGTCAACAAGGTTCCTTCACTCAAAGTGGAAGGATGGACATCTTAGCAACGACGCTTGGGAAGCTAGATAACCCTAGTCATGTTAAAGGTGAGCCAAGGAGAGTGGGTCTCACATGATATTTTGGACAAACTTCTTCCCATTATAGACAAAGTGAACCCACTAGAGAGCTTGTGGCCAAGGTTCAAGAAGAAGTTAGTCACTCAATTTGAGAGGAAGTCCTAAAAGAGCTCAAGTTGTAAATTCACCGATCACATTGAGAAGAGCTGCATGGTGAGATGAGATCGATGGTGATGTCTAGCATTCAATTATTAAATAATTTTAATTAAGGTAACATTGACTTTTGCCTTAAGTTAGTCTAATTATTTTTTTCATTTCTTTTAGCCTAGAATCCTCGACCTTTCCTAGCACCAAAGACAGTTACAAGATAGGACTTGGTGACCCTACTCCTCCACCAGATATTGGAGAACTTTGCTTTCTTTTGTTGGATGTCTCGTTGTTGCATGTTGTTGTATACACACATGCTATTACCCACCATCATAAACAAATTCGGAATGATCAACATAGGATCATTATTACAAGTGTTCGAGAAGGGGAGGAAGGTATAGACGTTCCGCGTTCCCCAATGACGAGGTTGCCAAACAAGGTTTGACAATAGGATCTTTCATCCTTTGGCCTCAACATCTTGTTCACATGGTGACAACACCTCTAATAGTAGGAAACACCTTACTATTAATTACTTGAATTTTCTTTGACATCTTACTTATAATCTTTAATTTATGTATTGTTAGGAACAAGAACAAGTGGCAAGGTTTCCCTTTTTGGCACAACTCCAAAATATCCACACACAAAATAACAATGTTGGCTTGCATATGCCTTGTGGGTAGACTGATCTCGTATGCCTATGCAGTTGATCACAAAGATATTAGAGAGTTCTTTTTTTTTGAGGAGATAGACATCATATGGGTTACATTTGCAATCAAGCAATTTTATTTTTCATTTTTAACTTTAATTAATGTAGCTTTTTTTAGGATTCTATATTCACCAAGTCATTTCTCATTTTAATTCTATTATAGCTGCTTCCACAAAGTATTTAGCCAAATGGAGATAAACACATCATATGGATTCCTATGTCCTAGGCATCTGGCAAGGAATCAAAACAAGTTGGAAAAGAGGATGGGCTATATGGGCTATACAATCAAAGAGGCTTAGTTGCCGTGTTATTTGGCACCAATTGTTGAAAGGCAAGTAACTTAATTTTATCTATTTAAGACATATTTAGTTTATTAAATTAAGAAGTATCAAGTTAGCTAACCTTATTTTAATCTATATATGTTATTCTACTTATCATTGGATTATGTTAGTTGCTTGCCCCTTGATCAACATCATCTTTTGGTTTGATTCCTTGGCTTGCAAGCCAAACAAAGAGATAAAAACCATTTTCAACACGTAAGTTAAGTTGTTTGTAAATAATTGGTTTTTTACCTTAAAAAAATTGGTGAGTAAATACCCTTTCTGGTCCCTGACAAAAAACGCGATCCCCATTTTGGTCCCTTACAAAAAAATTGTCTTTTTTAGTCCATAAAAAGGATGAATAAGGGTCAATTGGTTAACATTTTGATCCCTCACAAATTTTCAAAAGGTCTTTTTTAGTCCCTATAAAAGGACGAATAATGGTTAATTTTTTTGTAAGGGACCAAAAAGGGTCCGTGTTTTTTGTCAGGGACCAAAAAGGGTATTTACTTAAAATTGGTTTAATGTCTTCTTCTTTTCATTTTAATGATAAAGTGCACACAAGAAGTTTTGTATATATGCAAGGTGTTATAATGTGATGTCACTCAATTTTATTTATTCTCTTTGGACTTTGTTTTTTTTACTCAGTTTTATTTATTCTCTATTGTGGTTGTTTATCAAAAAAATAGAACATACAAATTTTAATTTTTTTTTTAAAAAAAAAATGATGACTTTCAACGTCTGGTTTTCAAAAAATAGTCAGTGTAAGTAGACTTACAACAACTGTAAATAGACGTTTATTTTAAAACTTTCAACGAAATTCACACACATTACCTCTGAAAATAGTCTTCTTAAGGTCCTAAAAAAGTACGGTAAAAGTGTTTTCTGTAATAGTAATTACATAGATATACTCAGAACCTGATGGAATTTGTCTAAAATGACAAAACTGGGTTTGACTACCAGCAAAAGACTGTCTTTATAAGCACTACTACAAAAAACGCGTTTAACGTTACAAAATAGGCCCAATTAACGTCCCTTATTCAAGGAACGTCTATTGAGGAGACGCAGTAAAATTATATTTTTGGCGTCCCTAACTAATTTTGAGACGCCTTAATTATGATTTAAAGCGTCCCAAAAAAAATTTGGGACGCCAAAAAGCACGTACAAAATGAGTACACTAACTGCCAATTTTGCCATCCCAAAATAACTTTTGGGACGCTTTAAATCAGAATTAAGGCGTCCCAAAAGTTATTTTGGGACTCCAAAAAATAATTTGAGGCGTCCCAAGAGTTATTTTGGGATGCCATAAATATTTTCTTTTTAAAAAATTGTATTTTTGGATTCCTAAAATCATTTTGGGACTCCAAAAATATGATTAAGGCGTCCGAAAAGTTATTTTGGGACGCCGTAAGAATATTTTTTTTTAATAGCTTGCTACGTATATTTCACATCCCAACAATTAAACCCTATAAAAACCATCAAACAGATAGCCATGAACATCCATTACCAAAATGTTCATATCATTATTAAACCATGCATGAAACCCACAACCCTTAGGCGATTCCAATTAAACTAGAATCTTATAAACCACATAATACGGAAATGACTATACCATGCACCCATAAGATTAAGCAGTGAGGTGAATTCAGATCATTACCAAAATACATTACATGCAAATTTAAATAGATCATCACCCATCAAACAGATAGCCATCATGAACATACATTACCAATGTAACACCCTAACTTCTGTAATATAGGTGCAAGCATCTACTAACGAGGAATTCTGATTCATACTTGAAGCATTTATCCCCCGAAGGTCATAGTATAAGTTATTTAAGAACACTAAGGTGAAAAACCATTGGGTATTATCGAATGAAATTGACCGAGTCAAAACGAGAAGAAACTATGACCAATTATGTAGTAACTTGTGTACGATGTAAACTCGAGGGAGTTGAAGTCGAAGTAATGTACAAGAGACCAAAAGTCATTATTAGGACATGAACATTGACCCTGTGGGACAGGGTATGCGTGTTCAACTAAGTAAGAGAGAGACAATTTGTGTCTCGACCAAGTAGAGAGAGAAAATTCAGTGATAGTAGTGCTACGGCGGACACGGGGTGTTTCGGGGTCAAGAGTTGGATTTTCGGTAGCACCAAGTACGAGGTAATTGTGAAACCTTAAAATATACATTTCTTGCTCCCCATGAATAAGGAAAAACGTGCAGCCACCTCAGGGGAAAAGGAACAGTTGATCCGGGTCCACACAAGTCCAGTTGAAGGGCACGAATTACGAGGAAAGGTGTAACCGGCAAACAGGAACGAAGCGGGACCGGTTAGGACTTCCTGGAGCCGAGCCCAGGCCCAAGACACTGAAAGGGACGAAATTTTAGTGGGCCCAGAGGAGAAAGAAAAGGTCATGTTACGTAAGTATGAAGAGAGAGAAAGTCACATCAAGTAATTATGATGAGAGAGAAAGAATAAAATAACCCGGTTTAATCTGGACCACATCTTTTGAAATTGACATGACAATGCAATGACTTGTAATTATGACTCATAAAGAGCATTTATGGCTTATCTAGGGGAAGATTTGGTGGGCCCTACTAGTTGGAAGAAGAGCACGTGAAATGACCGTTTTACCCTTGCACCCAAAAACCTACATTTAGCAACAGTAAAAACCATCATCAAGGGCAATTTTGGAAACCTTATTTTGGGCAGGTTTAGGAAGTCCCATGAAGCCAAGAATTCTATAGAATTCTTGAGAATTTAATTAATAAATCATATTTTAATCCCAAAACACTCTTTTGTCCAATGGGTAATCACCAATCTTGGGTAAAAGCTTTCACCCTTGAGGCCTATAAATAGGACACTTGCCCTCCATTTTCCATCAGCCCAAGCACGAAATTTAAGTGTGGAGGGAGAGGTTCCTGCTGAAGGTTTATTCCCAAGGGAGGAGGAAAGCACCCGCAACCGAAATTCCGAGGTAAGTTCTCTAAACCGGCAACCAAACTACTTTCACTTCTGCCCTATGGTGTTTCGTTGGGATGCAGTAGTATTTTCATATTTTTAAGGTCTTATTTGATTCCAGAGGGTTCTTTTGTGTGGGTAAAAGTTGGATCACCTTTTTCCAACTCAAAAAGCTCAAGTCTTTATTATACGAAAAATCTGTCGGTTCTTACGGTTTCTGGGCAGTGAGGGAAAAACGATGGTGTTGAAGTAGGAAATGGATTCTGTTTGCTCTGAATTTTTCCATTTTGAAAGTACGCATCCAGAAGATGATTTTGCTATAACATTTGGTGTTATTTGAATTTTCCAACCGATAGTTATTTAAGATTTAAAATGACCTAAAAGCATGGACTCTGTTTCGGACCAGTGGATAAGTTTTGTGAATTTGAGAAGGACTCAAACCCAGATGACTTTGATAAATATTTTTCCTATAAAATATACATCATAAGGGTTATAAGGACACTTATTTGATATCAATAATATTTTTATAGAATTTATTAAAAATCAAAAAATTAAGGTCAGAAATTCTAGACATTCTGGTGTTATGCGAATTCTAGGAAACTTGAAGTAAAGTTTGAATGGGTGATTGAAATCATGATGTTTTACTGTATTTAGGGTGATAGTACGTGTGGCATACATATTCAGTACCAAGAGGAGAGTTTGTGAATTACGAGAAGTGCCAGGTAGTAACTGTTGACTTGCATACTCTATTTTTCTTTTGCATGTATGTTTTATCATGATGTAGGACATCGGGCTGCAGTGCCTATTGGACTGTGTGTCCTTAGGTTTTTGTTGCAGTACCGAGATCGGGCTGTGGTACCTACTGGACTACGTGTCCTTAGGGTTCTACTACAATACCGAGGGCATGTAGGATCGGGCTGTGGTGCCTATTAGACTGTGTGTCCTTAGGGTTTTGCTATAGTACCGAGATGTATGAGGTAGGTAGGGCCTATGTGACTGTGTGTTCATAGGTGGCTACTGAGACCTTAGGAGGGGTAGGTGGTTAGGGTTTGGCCACCCTAACTACTGAGGCCCTTGAGCGTGCTGTTCCAAGGGGCTTGTCTTGACCAGGCGGTCCTATGGAGTTGCTACATGCCGGTTATTTGTGCCAGTAAGGCAGGTTTATGTTTATTTCCTGGTTGTGATTTGCATTGCATGCATTGTATACATATTGTATTTGAGCCTAACAGTTACTCTGGGGTTCAACTCTGAACTCTAGACCACTTTGGAGGAACAAAGGAAAGGCAATAGCAGTCGGCGGACTGGTGAAGGTAGGGCGTGTTGCAGATAAGAAGAAGATCTAGGGAATGCCCTTATGATTTGTGATATGATGTTTTGAATATTTGACGTTATTACTTTTGGGATGACTATAATTAACTCTAGGGAGACTTACTTACTACTTTTGTATGCACGTTTATCAGTATATTAAACATGTCCAACGAGATCTCGTGTTCTACTGTGCTAACTCTGAGATAAGCTAATTGGTCTAAGTAATAAGGGAAAGTGATTAAATAAAAGGGATCCCTCTAACCCGCCACCCGAAAGGGCGAGGCCGGTAGGGGTGTAACAACCAAAATGTTCATATCATTATAGACCAATTTTAAACACTTTCTCTGCCTTCTCATCACTGACCCTACTTCCAAAAAGAAAAGCACAACTGAGGTGAATTCAGTCCATTCTTTAACCATGCATGAAACCCAACCCTTAGGCGATTCCAATTAAACTAGAATCTTATAAACCACACAATAAGGAAAAGACTATAACACCTGTTAAGATTAAGCAGTGAGGCTACCCATCATATGATCAACAATGGTAACTACTACTACTACTACATATATACAACAATTATGAATCACATTTCAACAATTACCACAAAGTGTCAAAATATAATGTTGATGTCTCTAGCTACAAGTACAACTACCAAGAAATATTCAAAGTAAACTTTACATATCTACGTGAGAAAGAAGATATCCAGCCAAAGCGTCTCGACCCAAATCGATGTCTTCCTTCGAGTACGCTGCCTTACTACCAAAAATCTGTAAATTGGAAAACAAGGTATAAGATAAATCAATGAAGTGAATGAATTAATGAACAACTCAATTAAGTACAACATCAACAATATTATCATTTGAGAATCAGGGAGCGATTACGTACTTGTTCAAACCCATAGTACGTATGCTTTGAATGATGTAGAACATGTAAAGGATAACATAATATCCACATTCAGTGTGCCCGGGTTGTCGAGGGCACTATAAATCAAAAGTAAATTGTTAAAACGAATAAAGGCATGCATATCAATTAAATAACTTGAATTGAATTAAACTACTTACTTTTGGATAAAACCACTTTGGTTCTTTAGCCAAAATGAAGAGTCAAACACTTAGGAAAATTAGCCAATGAGAAGTGACCAACAAGGACCAAAGGAAGGCTTCTTTTGAAGCCAATTGGGGACAAAAACTGAACCCCCTTCAGCTCATTAATATTTCGCCAGCTTTAGGGACAAAAATGAAGCAAAAGTCATCCATGAATGATAAGAAGATAAAGCTAAGAACTGAGTTGAAAGCCAACCACTTTGTACCTTGTATAATACCTAAATGTAAGATCAAAGGACACATGAAGTGAATAAAAATCTGCCCAAATTGGATCAGATTCGTGCAACCCTTTTAAAGCCAAAGAAGAGTCAAAAGTTGGAGAAAAAGCAAGTAAAAACCCTAGAACATGTTATAGACCATTGGATAATAACTTGCTTGGATAATACACATGGTTAATGAAGTTTATTAAAGGAACCATTAGCTCATATTTGGCTTATCCAAATCGTGCAAAAGAAAGGAAAAGAGTATAAGAGTGAGTTCACATATACAAAAGGAAGAGAAAGCACACATACATTAAAGAACAAGGTAAGTTAGGTGTAAGTTTGGGGACTTCATTACCTTGATCATAATAAAGAAAATGAGGCAAGATGTGTTATTGTGTCAAACATCTAACAATAGATGCTGGGGATTGTTCAATTTATTGGGCAGAGAAAGATGATCTAAAACAAGCTTGGATTTAATTAAGGAACCAAGAGAAACATGAAGTTGCTTCTTGATTAGATACTACACAAGCATTCCGTGGCTAATGATTCAGCATAGCAATAAACTTAAACGCAAGGAATTTGGAAGAAACTAACCTCATAATTACCTAGATCCAAGCCATTACCTTTATAAAATCAGGATACATAGACATAATCTAATCCGAGCATATATTCAATCCGAATCACAAAGAAATGTAATACCCTAAAATCTATATCATAATTTGGTAAAATTATGCCTATAGAAAGTAGGTGAATATGAGATATCAAATATTAAGTAATAATTAGCTTATTTTCTAAGGAAAAATCTCTAGGAAATTAGAGAGTTTAAGGGCCAAAGTGCCAAAATGACGAAAATGCCCTAAGGGACATAAATAACTTAGAAAAATTATGAAAAATCCTAAAAGGCGTGAAATGACCCGCGAATTAGGAGAATATATTATCTCTAATTATGGTAATTTAATAAATTATGAACTTGGAGAAATTGTATAAATGTCCAAAAAGTTGTAAAAAGACCATTATACCCTTGTAATTTGTAAAAATTCAAGAGGCATGAAAATACTAATGTTAATATAAGAATATGAAGGTAATGAGGTATTGTAATTTAGGAAATTATCAACAAGTGATAAAAGAGTAATTAAGTAATATTAGGCTAATTACTTAAGCATAAGTAAAGGAAATTCATGAATAATTATGTAAAACCCTAAAACTGGTGGTTTTTTGCTTAAAATTAGTAAGAATGTAATTACTAATTAATGGGAGATTTTTGAGAAAAATGGATGAGTTTAGGTATTTTTAAGCCTAAATGCAAGAATAGACCAATAGGAAAATTTTGTAAAAATTATAAAATAATTATTTAATTAATTAAATAATTAATCAAATAATAAAAAAAACGAAATAAAAAAAAAGGCAGAAAAAAAGAAAAAAAAAAAGAAATGAAAAATAATTTGTGCAACTTGCAAATATTTTAATAATATAATTAATTAAAGTAAAAATGATGAATAGTAATTTAGAAATTAGGAAACGGATCCTATCTGGAGATCTAGGAATGGGATTTCCAATGTCAGGGTAGAATATTGATCAGTGAGTTTTTACTATTGGAACCTTATATGGAATCAAAATTTAGGTTAACTTGGACATTTCTAATAAGTGAGAAAATGTCTTCAAAGTTGTAATTCGAATTTTTGAGATTTTTCCGAGATTACGCAAATCGGTACCGATCAGGTATAAATGCTTCTAGAATACACAACTTGTCACACAAGTTGGTGAATCATGAGGGGCTGAACGAAAATGGTGTGTTCCATGGCTGCAAATCATCCAACAAAACCCCTAATTTCCATGGTTTAAAATGAAGGTTGAAATATGGAAAAAGACTATTATGCCCTCACAACTTCTTCTATAAATAGCAAGCAATTCCTTTGAAATTCTTCACACCAAAACCACTCTTAGAAATCCTAGAGAGAAGTTAGAGAGAGGAGCTCTGGAGGAGGAAGGAGTCTGGGGAAAATTGAAGCGAAGATCTGTGTAAGCTTTCCGGTACCGAGCTTTTAGTTTCCGTAGTTCTTTCAATAGTTAGAGTAGTAATGTTAGAGTAGCCTTTAATTTTCAAGTATGATTAGATATCATATGATAGGGCTATTTTAGTCTAGAATTTCAAAATCATAATTGCGTCGAAGTTCGCGAAATTTCGGGAAGAAAATTTGTAAGAGTAACGAAGTCTCGGCGAAATTCGCCAATTAGGCATAGGGCAAAATGGTAATTTTTACCTAAAATGCCGCTTATAGTGCCAAATCACTAATGAAAGTGATATTACTCTTATAGGATATCGAAACTCGATTTGTTGCCGTTACGTTGCCGAAGTGCCGCTTATTGGACGTTTCCACGTTTTTCGTAAAAGTATGTTTTACGCGAAGTACCTAACGCCGTCAACGAAGGTACGTTCGCGTACTGTAACACTAATCTAGTGCTGCTTATATACATATATGTGATAGGTACATTCACGGATAGAGGCTCTGTCTAGGGTCACCGACTCGGATTGAGGCTCTGTCTAGGGTCACCGACTCGGATAGGATTCTGTGGATAGAGATTCTGCTAAGGGTCACCGAACGGATAGAGATTCTGATTAGGGTCACCACTTATATGTATTGCTCTTTGCTTATGATCTGTCATCATGAATCATACAATTGTTTTATACTCTTGTGTTATTGTGTGAATGTCTCTGTCTATATACTGCTTTTATTTGAGCATAAGGTTAACCGTTACCCGGGTTCGATGCATGGACTCCAGCTCTTAACGTAGCGTCAAGTTCAGAAGGACTACGGATCGGAGATCGAGGCAAGCTGCACGAGTAGGCTCATGGTTGAAGGGCATGTAGCACGAGTGAGCTCTGAGACGGAGATGTCACTTTATCGATTTCTGTAATTACCTATGAGAACAATAGATGTCAGATCAACACCGTATTACACTGGTTATCGTTTTAATGGGAATCGCTTACTCTTACGCTCCAAGGCTCGACTGATTTTTAAAAAAAAAAAAATTTGGCTCGAATTGGGATGTTACAAGAAATGACACAGAGATGCATTCCAAGGGCAAGTTTCAAATCTACAAGAATAAACTAATTGTCTAATCTTTGACTTGCTTTCCCTTTGTTAGCGCCTTCAGAGCTATAACTGACTAACTTACATGTTTGTTTCACTTCTCAGGTGAGCACACATACATTGTACATAAGTTATATAAAGAGTAATTTGATCTATAATTTCACAATTAACATATGCAATATTTGATCTATAATTTCACAATTAACATATACACTAGGAAAAACCCTCGGTCAAATTCCGTAGAATCATTACGTCCGTTGTTCTAATGAGAGTTTGTCATTGTATTATTTATTCCCGTCTATATTTAACCACAAAGGTACACGTAAAAAAATAGGACACAAGAATTTGATTGGAACAATGAACCCAATAGTTCTAATGAATTTGGCATAAGTTTGTCCTAAAGATTAATAAGAATAGAACTATATCAAATAGCTATTTAATGTGAGAATATGTACTTCGTAAGGTGGACATCAGAAATAGCTAGGTGAGAAAATGAGGTGTATCATACCATACTTTTTTACTTCTATTTTTTAAAATATGACGCCAATTAGGGAAGTAAAAGCCATTTTTTGTAGTAGTGTAAAATTAATTTAGGTTTTATTATGTATGATTTCAGACCTATGTATGATTTTAGACGTCCTAAAATTAATTTAGGTTGTCTTATGTATGATTTAAGACATCCTAAAATTAATTTAGGTTGTCTTATGTATGATATAAGACGACCTAAAATTAATTTAGGTTGTCTTATGTATGATTTCAGACCTATGTATGATTTTAGACGTCCTAAAATTAATTTAGGTTGTCTTATGTATGATTTAAGACATCCTAAAATTAATTTAGGTTGTCTTATGTATGATATAAGATGACCTAAAATTAATTTAGGTTGTCTTATGTATGATATAAGATGACCTAAAATTAATTTAGGTTGTCTTATGTATGATTTCAGACCTCCTAAAATTAATTTAGGTTGTCTTATGTATGATTTTAGACGTCCTAAAATTAATTTAGGTTGTCTTATGTATGATTTAAGACATCCTAAAATTAATTTAGGTTGTCTTATGTATTATTTTAGCCAAAAATCAATTTCATCACCGATCCAAATGGTTTCTTCACTCAATGACACGCAAATACATACATACATACATCAACACCAACACTACATTATTACTAACAATCCAAATGAATATTTCACATGCCTAACGTTTAAAGATAGAACACATGTCTCAAAACGAACGTTATGAATCAAAAGAAGGATTTCTATTTTGGTAGAGTTTGAAACTGACAAAATGAATTCTTGATTAGTTTGAGTAAGCTTTTGTTAATATTTAGAGAGCGATGGAGAATAAAATATTATGGAAGTGAGGAATCAGAAAAAAAATTAAGGGAAAGGGAAGAACAGATCGGACCTGAAATTAAAAATGGCACCAATAGTGAAGCATGAGATCATCATCCTTTCAAACTCCGATGCCGTCATCTCCTCGCTGTTGTCTCCTCGGCCAGCAAGATCGAAGAGTGTTGAAGGAGTAGGAATAGATCGAAAGAGAAGATGTGGGGTGCAGAGGAGAGAAGGGGAAGGCGTATGTGCAAGCGCCAAAAAATTTCCCAAATTTTCAAAATTGCGCCAAAAATGTTGATTTTGGCGACCTGAAATACTTTTAGGTCGCCAAAAATCTGCTGGCGACTGATATACTTTAAGGTCGCCAAAATTTTCCACGCGCCAAAAATATCCTAAATTGTGCCAAATATTACATTTTAGACGTCCTAAAATAAATTTAGGTAGTCAAAAAAACTTTAGGCGTCCTAAATTAAAATTTAGGTTGTCTAAAGTCTCAAAATCAAGTAAATAATTACGACAATGCCACCGCCTTCACTTTTTACTTCCTTTTTTAAAATAAAGACGTCTTTTAGGGTAGTAATATCCATATTTTGTAGTAGTGGGCTCTACTTCATTCGGACAAATTGAAGAATATACATGCTTTTACCTTCTCTATAACAGCCCAACAACACAGCTTAGATGCAATATGTTCTCCAAGCCTCTTAAACGATGACCCGATAACATACCCCTGCCAATGGAAAGAATATATCAAGATCACGCAACCCAGAAGGACTTTACGCGCTAGCATACTGTAAACTAAGGGCAGATATCACAGGTACAAATGTGATTAGTTAGAAGATTATGTTAGATATAGCTTACTTGATTGCAACCCAAAAATAAAAATAAACTATGGGCCGGGGGAACTTTCGATTGCAGCAAAAACGATGGGAGAGATTTGAGGAAACAGAAGCTTCTCCGGTGGTTCTTCGGTGGTTTAGCTCTGCGTCGCACGAATGAAGCAGGTTCCTCTGTGTTGTGATGGTGGCCGGCAGCACAACAATGGTGACGGATGGCAAATTTATATTTTTGGAGTCCCAAATTTATATTTTGGGATGCCACAAAATTTTCCCTCCCAAAAAACTACCCGTCAATTTTTTTTCCAAACTTTTGGAGTCCCGAATTGTATTTTGGAATGCCACAAGATTTTCTCAAACAAAAAATTGCTCGCCAAAAATTTCTCCCTACCCAAAAATTGATTTTTGGAGTTCCAAATTATATTTTGGGACGCCAAAAAAAATCCTAGCGACAAATTTTGTTTGGCACCATAAAATTGAGCAAAAATAATTACAAGAATGCCACTGCGTTTACTTTTTGCTTCCCTTTTTTAAATAAAGACGTCCTTTAAAGTAGTAATAACCCATTTTTGTAGTAGTGAAGATGTCATTCCCTTGTAAAGTACTCACCCCTCACATTGTAAATTCCACATAAATGTTCTATAATGAAAAATAGTGGCATCTATTCTAATAAAACGTATATTCTACCTTCTAAATACAACCCTATTCGTTACCAGAGCCGATTGATTCCCCATCTTATTTACTGATATTTTTATTCGAGCTGATGAATCTTTCATGCTTATTCCGTTTTTAAGAAAATCTCAATAGTAATTTTTTTTTAATATATAGGTACGAGTGTCATCTTTTTGGCGGCAGTTTTGGAGACTATCAACAATACTAAATGTGAGTATTTCCACCAACAGAGATTTTAACTATAGAGGTTAAAGGGTCCTCTAACCTCATTATTTTATTAATTTTCTTTACGAGTGATATTAAATCACTGTGGACTTGGTTTCGTCAGTCGATATATCGTGAGAGATGCTAAATCTTCCCAGTTGTCAAATACCAATTATATATATATATATATATATATATATATATATATATATATATATATATATATATATATATATATATATTCATTTTTCAGAAAATAAACAATAATTTCCCTTTCAATATTTTTAGATTATGTCATTACTGACGTTAGAAAAAAAAATTATTCATTTTTTAGAAAATAAACAATAATTTCCCTTTCAATATTTTTCGATTATGTCATTCGTGACGTTAGGGGGAGTTTGATATGACTTATTTTAAATGATTTTGTGTGTTAAGAGATAAATATGTAAAAATAGTTTTCTCCTGTGAAATGTGAAAGTATTTTTTCTTTAAATGAATGCAAACTGATTATAAGTCACCAAATTTATTTATAATATTAATCAAGAAACGGTGATTAATTGGTATGAGGGACTTAGAGGGGAGCGGAGAAAAAAAAATTTTATGAGTTGAATTTAAAAAATTAGAAAAATAGGGTTATAAATATTTTATATAGAGAACATGTCAGATAAAAAAGTAAGAAAACTGAATTAAAAATTTTTAACCCGACTTCTCTAATATTTTTTAATCCAACTCAAAAAAAAATTCCTCCGCTCACTACCCCTTCTCTCTCCTCATACCAAACATCGCCTGAGGTACTACCGATATAAAATATTGTTCTAATGTGTTTTTTCTTCTCCAAAAAATTTATTTAAAATGATTAAGAAAAGTTTATCTTTTAGTCGTTAAAATTTAATTCATTTATACCTCACTTTCTCTATTATGACTTGATGCGATTTAATCCCTTAATTTTTAACTCACCTATTATTCAGTCCCTTACGTTTTTCTTTTAACTCACCTATTACTATTACTCAGTCCCTTAAGTTTTTCACTTTGTTTTTTCATTATAATCCTTGTTATCTAAAATTCATCCGGAGTCATCCTATAATGGAACTGCATGTACTTTGTGAAATCAAAGAAGGGAGGACCAGGGAGATGATGGGAGAGGAGGGGGAAAAAATAGGGGATGAGGAAGAATTTCAATGGTTCTTTGAGTAGTTTTAGGGCCATCTTAATTTTATGCAATCAATGTAGGGTTAAACCATCTTTTGTTATGAATTGATTGAATTAATTAATGCCGTTATTTGAGCAAATAAACCATCTCTTGTTAAACTCTCTGCGAACTCTTCTTTTCTTTCGTTTTTTTATACAATCTTTTACGTACTGTAAAAGTTTCCCAAAAATTGTCTTTTAAAAAATTCAAAGTTGAGTGAATTTATTTGGCCTTTTATCGCTATTCTAGGATTCTCTTTTTTTCTCAACAAAATCATTCTAATCAACTATATATCTGTACGTTTTAAACACAAACGTCGCGACAATTTCACAAACCAATATAACTTACTCCAAATTCCATTCATATTACACAAAGCAGAAAACCATAACATATATAAAACGAGAAAGGACAAATTAAACTATATATCGCTCAACACTTAAGCTTTTATTGTTTTAACTGATTGTTGGATTCAAGGAAGCAAATTCAAGCAATTCATGGTTTTTCTCGACCAAGGCCATATCTTGTTCGATCAAAGTCACCCATGCTTCTATTCCTTTTCCATCATGTGTATCCATCAAATAAATAAAATTCTTTATCTTCAAAGAAGGAATACTCACCCACTTGGGTTTTCCCCATCCAAAATCTGCTTCATAAAACCCAAAACGACACCAGCTTGAACACATATAGAAATCTATGCCTTCTTTGTACGCCAATTCTACGTCCTTCCCTCCCTCAATTATTAATGAGAAAGCATTATTTTTATCTTCAAGTTTACGAGCAAGTTCCCTTGAAAATACTTCAAGAGCTTTCCTTAACTGAACCACCAAGGATTGTAAGTCCAATATGTCTGTACTACTGTCATTGGTCTCTTCTGTTTCTGCTATGAAAATACTTAAGCAGTTTCCAACACAGGTCTCAGGTAAAGGTGGGTTTGTCCTTTTACGAATATTTATTGATTGGCCTACCTTGGAGGGTCTTTTGGTTATTCCCAGGTTTATTCTAGATGCTGTTGTTGCACATTTCCATATGAGTGCCAATATAGCCTCCACTCTTGTTGGTTGCTCCACCAGTTTGCTTGAAGCTTTGGCCTTCAGTTTTGTGATATCTGAGGATTCAAACACATACCTACGTACACCCAATTCAATTTTGGTTTCTCAGTAAGCAATGTTTACTATTTTATTGGTATACTTTTAAAACTTATGACCAGTTGAGTTGTGAAGTATAACAAGTTGTGAGGGTCATTGTATTTTAGTTATCTTAAATAAGATCATTTCTAACATAGTGGTAAATTTGATCACTTTCAGAAATCCTATCCTCAAAATTACATATCTTCATCGTTTTACCTCTAAATTAATAATTACCACTCTAGTCCTTGTTCTAAATCCGATTTGTCTAAAATTTTTGGTCTTAAATATAAGTTCACCATGAGAGTCATTAATGATTGTTTTTCAATTATACCCTTATTGAATAAGTGAGAGAAAATTTACCAAAAGTATATATCTTCTTTTTCAATATTCATTATTAAACAAGGGTAAATTTGAAAAAGTCAATCAATTTTAGACATAATCAATATATCAACATCCATATCTTGGAATGTAAGATTTGGTCAAATTTGACTCATAATACATTTGTGGTAGTTGAAAGAAAGAAGCAACCTTAATTTTGCTTGACTAATACATTTGCGTGCACATGTAAATTATATTACTACTACTGTAATCAAATATCTGAAGTTATATTTCTTAAGTCTCTCAAATCAAGATCCTTCTTCTATAACCCAAAACAAAAAAACAAAAACAAAAACAGAAATCCTTGCCATTGCAAAATAACTATCAGGTATGAATTTTCATATCTGTTTATGAGGATAATATATAAGAGCGTGGTAGATCATTTGCCATCACAAATACAATGATCAAATTTTGATTCACGGGTTCGGATTTCCTAATTCAAGATTTGAACTTTTCAACAAAGCCATAAGTTATGAAGAACTAAAAAGAAAAGTGGCGTATAGATATAGTACCTTCTTGTGATGCAATTCGAAACGGGTTTGAATTCTGAAGGTGGTAGATCTTTTGAAAACTCCATGGAAGGGAAATGAGATTCCATAACATACTTTGGAAGCATAGACTCAGTCATGCACCCAATAGCTGTACAAGACCATGCCTTAATGAACGAACCAATTGTTGAAGCATCAGCAATCTTGTGAGAAAAGGACACACCAATAGCCAAACCTCCACAATCAAACAAATTCACTTGAACTTTCACTAAAAACCCACTTCCTAAATGGGCATCATCCACAGGCACAAACTTGTGTCCTAAGTCAGCATTGGGTTGTTTAAGGACGTCGGAGACGAAGCCATGGACACGAGCCTCGCAAAACTCGACACCTTCATCGTTACATTCAACTACTTTGTTTTCTCTGACTCTCCCTGCTAGTGGATAGAAGTAGGTTAGAGTCTCAGACAAGGACGTCTTTAGCCTCTCACACCCATCTTTAGAAAATTTATTTTCAATATTGGGATAGAAAAACAACATTCGAGTGTGAAATATAGGACAAATCTGATCAATGAAAGAGAGCTTGTAAATTCTAAGGTTTTGGGGTGTTGGAAAAGATGGCTTTATTGTTTGTTTGGACACCAACTCAACCTTCATCTTTTCGGCCTCCATGAAATTAGTTTGAATTTTTTTACGGATTTTGTTAAGGCTCGAAATGTCAAGACTCCGCCTCAGCATGAAAAGCTGATATGCTTTTATAGAAATATCGTGACATTGATGATTTGGTCAGTCATATTATTTGGCACCAATTGAATTTTTGAAAGGCAAGTAACTTAATTTTATCTATTTAAGACATACTCAGTTTATTAAGTTAAGAAGTATCAAGTTAGCTAACCTTATTTTAATCTATATATGTTATTCTAGTTATCATTGAATTATGTTAGTTGCTTGCCCCTTGATCAATGTCCTCTTTTGGTTTGATTCCTTGGGTTGCAAGCCAAGCGAAGAGATATAAACCACTTTCAACACGTAAGTTAAGTAGTTCGTAAATAATTGGTTTTTTACCTGAAAAAAATTGTTTTAGTGTCTTCTGCTTTTCATTTTAATGATAAAGTGTACTCAAGAACTTTTGTATATATGTAAGGCATTATAATGTGATGTCGCTTAATTTTTTTTTTATTCTCTTTGGTTTTTTCTCTGTTGTGGTTGTTTATTAAAAAAAAATAGAACATACAAATTTGAATTTTTTTGGTTAAAAAAATAATGACTTCCAACGTCTATTCACAGGTGGAAAAAAGGCTTTTAAGACCGGACAAAAGAGGTACCGTAAGACCAGACCCGCGTCAGGTCTTGTTCCAGGCGGTATTAAAATTCTCCTTTTTAAGACCGGACTCGAACCGGTCTTAAAGAGTTTCTTTTAGACCGGTCATTTTAAACATCAGGTCTTAAAAGTCGTACTAAATATATCTGAAATATTTTTTGTTCGGTCTTAAAACTCAACCTTTAAGAGCGGACGAAAACTCGACCGCTCTTAAAAGATCCGAATATTAAGACCGGACAAAGATCAATCCGGTCCAAAAAATAGCGGATTCTAAGACCAGACGACTAATTATCCAGTCTTAAAAGACTGACTTTCAAGACCGGATGATATATACATATGGTCTTAAAAATTGAAATTGTAGACCAGACTTATAAATAGACCGGTCTTAAAAGACCAACTTTTAAGACCGGCTTAATATCAAATATGTACACCTGACCTTTAAGACCGGACATAGAAATACATCCAGTCTTAACAATTGAACATTTAAGATCGGCTTATTTATTTCCGGTCTAAATTTTCCCGAATTTTTTCCCTGTTCTGTTCTTCCTGATCATATATTTACACAAATCCACCACCCAAAACAACACATAAAAGTCGATAGTTTAAGCTACAAGCTATGAACAATTATGAATAAATTGAATTGGGAAAAGAATACAAATATTATTCACCATGAGTTATGTGGCCTTGTAATTAACAATTATACTATGACTACAACAGCTAAATTAATTTATACAATAAGATAACTTACAATCACAATGAGTTACAAATACAACGCGTAAATCAACATACATGCCCAGTATATTATTCACCATGCCTTCATCTGATTCCCACCCAACAACGTAACATCCTCTTTTATAACATGCCCCTTTGGATCGCATCCTGCCACAAAAATAAAACAAGAACAAATTCATAGTCAGCGTGACATTGTTTAAGAACATAGAAGGAATATAATATAGTTAAAACCGTAAAGTTTTCAAAGAATTCTACATATGAATATTACCTTATGAATTGACTCTTTTATAAAGTGATATCCTCCCAGAGCATCTATTGTAAGGTTTCCTGTGAATTGATCAATCAAAGCTTCAAGACTTATGCATCTATTCTGGGAGAGCCTCAATATTGATCACATCATCAGATAGTGGCTAACCAGTGATGCATCTATGGATTACAAATGATCGATTATGACTTGAGTAATTATGATATTACTTGAGTAAGGTATTGTAATATGCATAAATCATAATCATGCTAGGCTAATTTAATTTCATTCATTCCATCTTATTTTATGAAATTTAGCCCAAGCAAACTCATTTTAAAAAATTATTCTTATGCTTTAAACATTTTTTTTACCATCATGAAAAGCATAAGTGATTTCTTCATACCAATTTCAAGTCCATCCAAGTGAACTTGAAAGTTCTTAATTCTGAGATACCCTGTTGTGTTCTTTGGAGTAGGGATAACTTCAAACCTCATAACATTTGGTGTCACATTATTATTTGGTATCTTTAAAGGAACTTCATATTTTGAGTCATGCATTCATTAAGGGGGAGCTTCACATTCACATGTGTTTTATATCTTAAAAGCTCATCTCCTTTATTTGAAAGAAAATTCTTTTAAGCATACTCATCTGCATTCACTGTCCTTTATCAGTTTTGATGATGAGTTAATATCATATTTTCCTTTCATTATCTTAACTTGAAAACATCAAATAGAAAACGAATATATATTTTGATAGCTGGTTGCACAGGCCGTGAGGTGGTGCATAAAATTAGCGATTGAGATACCATGTAATG
The DNA here is from genome assembly GCA_025563575.1 of Acacia pycnantha. Taxonomy (NCBI): domain Eukaryota; kingdom Viridiplantae; phylum Streptophyta; class Magnoliopsida; order Fabales; family Fabaceae; genus Acacia; species Acacia pycnantha. The sequence continues at coordinate 244,160 of JAMWYP010000099.1, read as the reverse complement.
CCACAATAGAGGTATCACTATAGAATTACATTTGGTATGCACTAACAAATTTCTCTCTTGCAAGAAAGTTTCACAATTATGGCAGGAGAATTCGTTCTGCACAAAAACTTTCCTTAATGCACTATAAGGAGCAATATTAAATTAAGAAAAGATGCTTTGATGTTCAATCACATTGAAGCTAAGCTAAGCTCTAAAAAGGAAGAGGAAAACTTCTTGAAGCCAACTGAGACATGTTCTGCAGAATAGCTATATGAAGAAAAATAAAAGGATGGAAATGATCTCATACAACAAGAAAGCACGCAAATGGACTTCATCGATCATTCATCAATTTGTGAAATCTACATGAGCATTTCTGAACTTTATCTTTTTATATTCAGTGAATATTTTGCACATGTTTGGTATCAATATGTTTTAATTGTGAAAGATTTCCTAAATATTCTCTCAAACTTGTTTTCATAAAAACATTCCAAATTAGATTTGATTCAAAATCAAAATACTTGCAAAAAGGGGAAGAGAAAATTGTTTTCTTGATATATGATTAAGGAGAGACAGTCATTTCTAACTTATTTTCATACTTGCCTCTCCACAAGTATCTCTTATTTACTTCAACTTTTTGCTAATGACAAATAAGGTGGAGAGAATGGTAAGAAAAATATGTTGAATCTAAAATATTTTCATATCTACATTTTTCTTCAAGTATTTGACATCGTCAAAAAGGGGGAGAATGTTAGTTATGTTTGGTTTTGATGATGACAAATATGCTTATCAATATCAAGAGCAAGACGTTTGCATACTACATTTATCTTCTACTTGGACTAATTCTTATATTTAATGTAGATGTGAAGTTAAATTATGTAGAATGATCAAGAGAAGAGAAGAAGGAAAGAGTTAGAATGATCAAGATGGGATATCAAGAAGAACTTGTTGAAAGGAATGAAAATATCAGTATTCAAGTTCTTAAATTGATACTAGAGTCTCCACGATCAAATGGAAGTTGGAATGGCTCAAATCGGAGTTAAAACAAGCAAAATCAAGCTCCAGGAAGTCAAAACTCGAGCCACAGGAAGCCCAAACTCGAGCCAAGGACTTTAAACTCGAGTTTGACTCAAAACTCGAGCCATCCACTACTGACTCGAGCCAATAGTGCTTTTCAACACCTCTGTTCTACTTTGTTTCACATTCAGCTTGGGCGAGGTCTGGTAATTCGATGATATCTTTCAAACCAGAAGTCCGATTGAGGTGAAACCAAATTTGTATGAAACTAGACTCCCAATGCGTCATTTTGATAGAAACTTCAAGTCCAAAGGAGGTCATATGAAAGAGAAATGAATTTTTGAATATGACAGTAAAATCAACGTCACACAGCAAACCAAGCTTTGGTATTTTGAGTGTATCTCACAAACGACAAATCCAAATGAGCTGAAACCGGTGCCATTGGAAACTAGACTCAAATACATTTTCAAAAAAAACAATATCATGAAAATAAATGATGAATTGAAGGAGATATGATGTTTTGAAGTTGACAGTCAATTCAAGATATGGCAAAAACGCTGGTCTGGAATAGTCTTCATATATCGGATCATATAACGGTCAGAATACAATGAGTTTGGAGCTGATTCTTTTTGCGTTGGAAAGAAGAATCGAAGAGCTATATGGGGATAAGTGGTTTTCCAATTTTGGAGTTATGACAAAAAGCAAACCAAGTTTTGATGAGCTCTACTCAAGCCAATATGACCGTTACATTCAAAAGATCTCATAGACTCGAGCCACACTATGGAAACCCGAGTTTAGATGTAAACTCGAGCCAAGGATTATAAGCCTTGAGGTGAAATCTATCTGAGTCGTCTTCGAACGAATTTTCAAATCAAGGTAGACTCGATCCAGATTATATAGACTCAAGTTTGGCTTTAAACTCGAGCCAGATTCATATGACTCGAGCCTAAGGTATTTCTTTCATACTTCCATCGCTTCAGTATAAGGTATTGACTCGAGCCAGAGAAGTGTGACTGGAGTTTTGACCGAAACTGGAGCCAAAGAATTTTGACACAAGACAAGAATACATCTATCAAAGAAACTTGACTCAAGCATACACAATGTAACTCTAGTTTCAACCAAGACTTGAGCCTGAATCTTTTGACTCAAGCCTTTGACTCAAGCCTAGAACTCATCTATCAAAGGAAGTATCTTTTGACTCAAGCCTTTGACTCAAGCCTAGAACTCATCTATCAAAGGAAGCTGACTCAAGCCTACACAATGTGACTCTAGTTTCGACCTAGACTCAAGCCTAAAACTTGTGACTCGAGCCAAGCCTTCTTCATCAATGGAAAATGACTCTAGCCAAATATCCTGACTCTAGCCAAAATGACAGTTTGAAAAACCAGTATTCCAAATCATGTTAAATTTCTTGTTATGGTTTATATACTTCTCATTACTATTTCTAATTGCATTTAACAAGTTTGTTAGTGAGTTTCAGATGATTAAAGTTTGAAATAACATCAAACTTGACAGAAATCAAAATCTGTCAGAAGATGAAGATGAAGGTTGCTGCAGATTTTCAGAAATGGCAGAGAAGATTGAATTCAACAAGGAACTTGTAGAAACGAAGTTGAATACTCAACTGTAATGATCTTCAATGAATTAAAATGCTCACCTTGTTCATTGGCTTCAAATGTTACGACTTGAATATCCCAACGGTAATATTCCAGCGGTTATATTTTCCAACGACCATATTCTAAACTGGAGGAATTACTCAACGGTCATAAATTCCACCAACTATAAAGGCAGAAGCATTCAAGATAGAAGAAGTAAGAGACACGAGCTTGCATCTTCAAAATGTCAACACTCTAACACTCTGTTATACACATACTCTCTGTTTCTCAATATTTATATAGCTTACAGTTGAGAGTGAGATGAATGATTATGTACTTCAGTGTTTATTCATCTTCTATGTTAGAGGGAACATTTCTGATTATTAAATCATTGTAAGAATCTCAAGTCGTGGGACTTAGAGATTGGGTTATCAGTTTACACTTGTAAGGGCGAGTGTATCCTAGTGAGAGGATAACAGAGTGTAACTGATTGAAGGGAGTATCTCAGTGAGAGATTTGGCTTCACAAGTGCCTGGGTGAACTTGTGGGATTGTAAAGGCTTTTCTCTTGTGCCCGAATAAACAAGGAGATAGTGGATTGAAAATCTCAAGTGGAGCTTGAGGACTAGACGTAGGTCAAGGATTGGCCGAACCAGTATAAATCTTTGTTTGCATATTCTCTTCCCTTATCTCTTATATTTCCAGTATATGTTTATTTGAATATCAAACTATTGAATTAGAAAACAAGAAAAGATTTTCAAAGTATCAATTTTTTAATCTTAACCCAATTCACCCCCCCTCTTGGGTTCAGCCGGTTCTACACCTAAAAGTCTAGCCCTATTTTTTAGAATAGAAGAAGACTTTTAGAACCGGATATTTAACAAATATACGGTCCTAAAAGTCTCGCCATATTTTTTTAGAATTAGACAAAGACTTTCAAGACCGGACTTTTAACAAATATACGGTCTTAAAAGTCGTGAATACTTTTCAGAGTCTCTTACGGCTCATTTACAACATCCGCCTGTACCTCAAATTTCAAGCACGAAAAAGCTTTATCCACCATCCCATTCATTCAGAAACCCAAAATGGACACACCCAAAATTGTTCGAAAAAATAAACAAATTTATTATTGAATTACACATTGTGTTATATTTACAAATGAATGAATTGGTCGAAAAAATAAACAAATTTACAGAAGACTATTGTTGCTACAACATATATTTACAAATGAATTAATTTAGGACATTAATTATTGTCCTGACTTTAAGAGCTCATTATACAGATATTCACAAAACACATTGCGTATGTGCTCCACTTCATCATCAGAAAATGGCTCAGTACAGGCAAACCTTTGTAACATCAAAGATAGAAACAAAAGTAACTTACGTGCATATTTCATATGTAACATTAAGCCAGAGACTGAATTCAGCCATAACATTTACCTTTGCAATGAATTTAGTCCTTCCTTCCGTCACAATATCATATATGTGTTTCATGATGTAAGGGCCACATAAGTTGGACCCATTTGCTTGCCAACGGGTCTAAAAATAACAAGAAATATATATAAGAGCATATATAGCTTACTGACCAAGTTCACAAGGCAGTTATGCCAGTGTCCAAATATGTACTAACCTTTGGACAGATCCATCTAGGATCTCTGGCCTACCCATGCTTTTTTTACCTCAATTTGGAAGGTCCTCATGCCACTATCATCAAAATCACAAATTTATCAATAATGTTCACTGAAAATTCACAGCAAAGATTTCAGACAAGACAATCAAAATGACATGCTTACTCGTTGATGGTCTGCATCAACATAGGCCCTGGATCGCCATGAGTAGAGCATAAGAAGATAATTGTATGCACCTCCATGCACATGAGGACCAACTACCAGGGGTGGCTAAAAATTCACAGCAGTAAAGTACTCAATGATATATATATGTAGTAGAATTAAGTGAATTGCAGATAAGAATTGTGATATGTACCTGAGATAGTATGGAAACAAGTACACATTTCTTCTCACTTCACACAACCTCTTTGATATGTACTGTTGTCTCTCCACCAAAGGTGTTGAACTTGCATAGACTGGGCACAAGAATCTAAAATCATTGATTCTGCCCTGTTGAACCAATTCATCATGCATGAACCTACAAGAATGACATTGATCAAGGAATTAGTATATATGTATGTGTGTCTAAACGATGCATTTAAATTATGTAATCAAGGAAGAAGATACTTACTTTATAAACATTTGAACAATTGCACTAGTAACCTCCTGTCCAGGAAGCAGCAGGGACATTAAATCATCATTATCAATGTAAACCAGTATAATATTAGGGAGGCCTACTACTTCATTGATAGGCCAAGATTTATCTTTAAAATATCCATTGGATACCATATCGGATATTTTTTCCTTGGCCGTCAACTTAGCAGTAGGGGATTGAACTTGAGGAAGGGATGGAGCTTGAGGAGGGGGTGGAGCTTGAGGAGGAGTAGAGACATCTACAAGCTTCACTGGACAAGAGATGAAGGTTCCCTTGACATTACTCACAAGCTTCAGCTGATCAGTTGGGAGAGGGACAGGTGCATCAATAATCACCTCTTCAACTGACACTCTGACTTCATCATCAGCCATTTGTTGGTGGTGTACAGTTGATCCCAAGTTGTGGACAGTCCCTTTAGCAACTAATTGTCTATGACTATCACGATCCTCCACATACAGGTGACAAGGTTGCTCTGACTGTCCAACAATGCAGCTCCCTCTAGTGCTCTGTTGCATAGGTGCAGCTGAAGGTGTGAAGGGAACAGTGGTCTCTGACCGAGAGCTCAAGAGAGACTTCATTTTCTCCATCTCCTCATTCATCTTGCTCATCTCAGATTGAAACATTGCAGTCAATGTAGCTTCTTTGGCCGCAAGCGTCTGATCCATCTCCTCCCGGATAACCATACTTTGTTTGTGGCATTTGGATTTACCAAAGTATTGCTTTAGGCCTACCCGTCCTCCAATCCCCTTTACACGCTCCGAGTGATCTGGTTTTCCGGTCGCAACGGTCAGAACATCATTCATCCCGTCCGACGCAAAAGATCCCTCTGCTTCTTTCTTTTTAAGATATTCCTATAAGATACAGATAACGAGAAGCTTAGTAATGAAACATGTTTAGTAACTAAAAAAATAACAATATCGATACTTACAATTCTTTTAACAACTAGACGAGTTTGTTCACTCGTGTAGGCGCCGCTTGGCTTTTTCCGAATATTCAACCACAACTCCTCACGACATATTGGAGATGGCTGGTCAACTATCGCAGAAGGATTGGATTCAACTTCATCTTCCAATCTCTTATGCTTGGTTGCCATCAAATCTTTTTCGGCCTTTTCATATCCGCCGCGAGAAGCCCTGTGTGGGCAATCATTCTTTCTCTTGATCTCCTATGCTTGTTCCCTTCTTTTCTGTGAATTCCAGCCATGTCACTAACAGAAATTAGAGAACTTCTGCTTGATATGAACGTCAAACATTAGTCAAATTGACTTCATCAAGTTTCAACGTTTTATTTAAGGAAGATGTAGCATTGTAGAAGAAATTAAGAGACACAAAGGAAAGGCAGTTGTAGAATTGCTGCCAACTCAGTCAATTCATTCATTCATCATAACTGGTTCCTACACATATTAGACTAACCTCTTATATATAGTTAGGGGCTTGACTCTTAAGGCCCAATAACACCTAGCTCCGAAACCATTACATAGTTAACATACTAACTAACTAACAGCAATGTCTAACCATTACACAGTTTACATATCAGACATGCATGGAACTAGGACATGGTCCTTTGATGTAGGACTAAGGCAGGAAATGTATACTTCTATTCATACACCAAACCATTTAACTAACAAAATTAGATGAACACAATAACATTCATATATCCGCACAGGTTAATAAGCAAACAAAAGGGCAAACAAAACTAAATATAAACTCACCAGAGCTTCAGGAGTGGTCCATGGTGAACAAATTGTTGCCAAGTTTGTTCATCAATAAATGTGTACTTGTCCCAAGGATTATGGTCAGGCCGAACCTCGGCAAAAATATACTTGTTAGCTAGAAAGGTCTTAAACTTCCTCCACCGATCAGCACAATAAGACAATGTTGAGTCTTTCTACTTCTGAGAGTTAGGGACGGTGTATGTAAGCCGGATAGTGTCCCAAATAGGATCCTTTACTGTGCTTTGGTCCACATTTTTCCACTAAGCTGTCAAGATGCTAACCTTGCTGTGTGCTAGACAGCCGACAAAACTAGTATATTTGCTTTTATTAGGACCGACAGGTTGCAAATTTTCATCAAACTGAATCTCGAGCTTTGTCCCAGAAGTCTGACTTAGGGATACATCCATCATTCGTGTGCCGCTTCTACCACGGCGTGCACGACGGTTAGGAGGCTCATTGTGAGATGAAGAGGATTCATTCTGACCCACATCAGTCACACCAGTAACTGGCGTTCCAGGAACACGACTGGAATAATTTTCATCGTTCATTTTCGAGACAGTAAGAGAGGAATGCCTGAGAAAATGAGGGAGTAACAGAGGATAATGGTACGTGGGCGAGGAAGAGAGGTAATGCAACAGGAAGGGTTTCGCAACATGAACAGAGGTTCTTCATTGAGAGTGACAAAAGCTTCCGCGCGAAGAACCATATATTTGGCACCTTATTTTTAAGACCGGACAAATTAGTACACGGTCTTAAAAGTTAACCTTTAAGACCGGTCTTTCTATAACTCTGGTCTTAAAATTAATTAATTTTTTATTTAAACTTTAGTATCGGCCGCATTTTATGTCTGGTCTTAAAAGTCTAACTTTTAAGACCGGTCTTTCTATAACTCCAGTCTTAATATTAATTAATTTTTTATTTAAACTTTAGTACCGGCCGCATTTTATGTCCGGTCTTAAAAGTCTAACTTTTAAGACCGGCTATTATATATGTTCGGTCTTAAAACTTTAATACTTTTATATTTAAATTTCTTCGTATTATTTTGGAGTGTAGAAAATATAAGTCTAATTGTATGAGATTTCTCCATAAAGTAATTGATATTTCAATTTTTTTCAATAACATTTTTAAGACCGGTTGTTTTTTTAACAGGTCTGGATAATATATTTAAGACCTATAAAAAAATGATCCGGTATAAGAAGTTCTTTATATTTACAAAACTGCTACCGGTCATACCTTTAAGACCGAGGCGTCGATAGTCCGATTTAAATGAGGCGGTTTTAAAGCCCTTTTTTGCACTAGTGGTTTTTCAAAAAATAGTCGTTATAAGTAGACTTACAATAACTGTTTAAACAAACATCTATTTTGAAAAACTTTCAACGAAAGTCACACACACTATCTCTGAAAACAGTCATCTTAAGTTACTAAAAAAATAGGACAAAAGTGCCTTTTTGTAATAGTAATTACATAGATATACTCAGAACCTGATGGAATTTGTCTAAAATGACAAAACTGTAGTGCTTCGGATTTGACTACCAGCAAAAGACTGTCTTTATAAGACGCCATTCCCTTGTAAAATACTCACCCCTCACTTTGTAAATTCCACATATAAATGTTTTATAATTAAAAAAGTGGCATCTATTCTAATGAAACGTATATTCTACCTTCAAAATACAACCCTATTCCTTACCAAAGCCGATTGATTCCCCATCTTATTTACTAATATTTTTATTCGAGCTGATGAATCTTTCATATATACTTATTCCTTTTTTAAGAAAATCTCAACCGTAAATGTTTTTAATATATAGGTACGAGTAGGGAATTTTACCAAAATAATTTTTTTTAAAAAAATATTTACCAGATTAAATCACATTCCAAACTATTTACCAAAGTAATGTAGTTGGAGGCGTTGACTGACAAGGCGCTACAAGTGGCGTAAGAAATCTGAACGAAACTTGATATTTTTTAAATCAAATGCGCAGGAAATCCTCACGCCACTAAATGGCGTGAGGATTAGGGATGAAAATAGGCCAGGCCAGGCTAGGCTTTGGCTAAATAGGCATGAGCCTGTAATGGTGGTAGAAGGCCTGAGCCTGGGCCTGAGCCTAAATGCAGGCTTTTTTTTAGGCTCAGGCCTGAGCCTTCATAATGACTGGTCGAGCCTGAAGCCTTTCTAAAGGCCTACTTACAATGTAAGCCTTTAAAAAAGCCTCATATTATATTGTAGGCCTTGGAGGCCATAAATAGGCTTTTGTACACTTTGAGCCTATCAAAACTATATAAATATAAGATTTTTGTAGAATATAAGAATAAAAAATAAAAAATATTATATTATTTATATAATATAATTATAATTATATTTATTTAATGTGTAAATAGGCCAGGCCTGAAGGCTTACAGGTCAAGCCTTAATAACATAGGCCTGGCCTATTTACACATTTAGGCCTTTAAATAGGCATTGGCCTGACCTTTTTAACAAACAGGTCAGGCCTGACCAGGCCCTAAATAAACTAGGCTGTAGGCCGCCTAATAGGGGCCTGACCTATTTCCACCCTTAGTGAGGATTTCCTACGACATTGGTCAGAATCCTGACATAGTGTCAGGATTCTGATGCATTAATGGCGTGAGAAATCCACACGCCATTAATTGCTTAATGGCGTGAAATGGCGTAGGAAATTCTCACGCCATTAATATGGCGCAGGAAATCTCTACGCCATTAATGACATAGACATTAGTTTGGGAAATAGTTTCAGAGGAGCTTTAATCTGGTAATTTTTTTTATTTAAAACATTATTTTGGTCAAAAAGTCGGTACGAGTATCATCTTTTTGGCGGTTATCAGATACTAAATGTGTACTTCCCCCAGCAGACATTTTAACTTAAGAGGATAAAGGGTCCTCTAACCTCATTATTTTATTAATTTTCTTTACGAGTGATATTAAATCACTGTGGACTTGGTCGGTATATCGTGAGAGGTGCTAAATCTTCCCACTTGTCAAATACCAATTCAAAAAAAAAAAAAAAAAAAAAAATTCCTTTTTTAGAAATTAAACAATAATTTCCCTTTTGGATATTTTTAGATTATGTCATTACTGACGTGAGAAAAAAAATCATTCTTTTTTTAGAAAATAAACAATAATTTCCCTTTCAATATTTTTAGATTATGTCATTACTGACGTTAGAAAAAAAAATATTCTTTTTTTTAGAAAATAAACAATAATTTCCCTTTCAATATTTTTCGATTATGTCATTAGTGACGTTTAGGGGGAGTTTGATATGACTTATTTTAAATGATTTTGTGTGTTAAGAGATAAATACGTAAAAATAGTTTTTCCTGTGAAATGTGAAAGTATTTTTTCTTTAAATGATGGAAAATTGATTATAAGTCACCAAAGTTAATTATAATATTAATCAAGATACGGTGATTAATTGGTATGAGGGACTTGGAGGGGATGGGATTAAAAAAAATTATGAGTTGAATTTAAAAAATTAGAAAAATAGGGTTATAAATATTTTATATAGAGAACATGTCAGATAAAAAAGTAAGAAAAATGAATTAAAATTTTTTAACCCCACTTCTCTAATATTTTTTAATCCAGCTCAAAAAAAATTCCTTCGCTCACTATCCCTCCTCTATTCTCGTACCAAACATCCCCTAAGGTACTACAGATATAAAATATTGTTCCAATGTGTTTTTTCTTGTCCAAAAAATTTATTTGAAATGATTGAGAAAATTTATCTTTTAGTCGTTCAATTTTAATTCATTTATAACACACTTCCTTAATTATGACTCGATGCGATTTGGTCCCTTAATTTTTAACTCACCTATTACTAAGTTCCTTATGTTTTTCTTTTAACTCACCTATTACTAAGTCACTTAAGTTTTAAACTTTGTTTTTTCATTATAATCCTTGTTATCTAAAATTCATCCGGATCAGTTATCCTATAATGGAACTGGATGTACTTTGTGTTATCAAAGAAGGGAGGACCAGGGAGATGATGGGAGAGGAGGGGGAAAAATAGGGGATGAGGAAGAATTTCAATGGTACTTTGAGTAGTTTTAGGGCCATCTTAATTTTATGCAATCAATTTAGGGTTAAACCATCTTTTGTTATGAATTGATTAAATTAATTAATGCCGTTATGTGGGCAAATAAACCATCTCTTGTTAAACTCTCGGCGAACTCTTCTTTTCTTTTGTTTTTTTATACAATATTTTACGTACTGTAAAAGTTTCCCAAAAATTGTCTTTTAAAAAATTCAAAGTTGAGTGAATTTATGTGGCCTTTTATCGTTATTCTAGGATTCTCTGTTTTTTCTCAACAAAATCAATCTAATCAACTATATATCTGTACATTTTAAACACAAACGTCGCGACAAATTCACAAACCAACATAACTCACACTGAAAATTCCATTCATATTACACAAAGCAGAAAACCATGACATAAAACGAGAAAGGACAAATTAAACTATATATCGCTCAACACTTAAGTTTTTATTGTTTTAACTGATTGTTGGATTCAAGGACGCAAATTCAAGCAATTCATGGTTTTTCTCGACCAACGCCATATCTTGTTCGATCAAAGTCACCCATGCTTCTATTCCTTTTCCATCATGTGTATCCATCAAATAAATAAAATTATTTTTCTTCAAAGAAGGAATACTCACCCACTTGGGTTTTCCCCATCCAAAATCTGCTTCATAAAACCCAAAACGACACCAGCTTGAACACATATAGAAATCTATGCCTTCTTTGTACGCCAATTCTACGTCCTTCCCTCCCTCAATTATTAATGAGAAAGCGTTATTTTTATCTCCAAGTTTATGAGCAAATTCCCTTGAAAATACTTCAAGAGCCTTCCTTAACCGAACCACCAAGGATTGTAAGTCCAATATATCTGTACTACTGTCATTGGTCTCTTCTGTTTCTGCTATGAAATTACTTAAGCAGTTTCCAACACAGGTCTCAGGTAAAGGTGGGTTTGTTCTTTTACGAATATTTATTGCTTGGCCTACCTTGGAGCGTCTTTTGCTTATTCCCAGGTTTATTCTTGATGCTTTTGTTGCACATTTCCATATGAGTGCCAATACAGCCTCCCCTCTTGTTGGTTACTCCACCAGTTTGCTTGAAGCTTTGGCCTTCAGTTTTGTGATATCTGAGGATTCAAACACATACCTACGTACACCCAATTCAATTTTGGTTTCTCAGTAAGCAATGTTTACTATTTTATTGGTATACTTTTAAAACTTATGACCAGTTGAGTTGAGAAGCATAACAAGTTCTGAAGGTCATTGTATTTTAGTTGTCTTAAAAGATCATTTCTAACATAGTGGTAAAGCTATATTGATCACTTTCGGAAATCCTATGCCCAAAATGACATCTTCATCGTTTTACCTCTAAATTAATAATTACCACTCCAATCCTTTTCATAAGTCTGTTTTGTCTAAAATTTCTAGTCTTAAATATAAGTCTACCCTGAGAGTCATTAATGATTGTTTTTCAATTATATCTTTTTTGAATAAGTGAGAGAAAATGTAAATTCATTATTAAATAAGGAAAATTTGGAAAAGTCAATCAATTTAAGACTGTTATAATATGGATTACGGTTAGATCCATATTATTAGGGATTAAGTTAGATCCACAATTGTAGGGTTTACTGTTAGTCTCTCTCTTGTATATATACCCATGTATTTATCTTAATTAATACGACTTTCAGATTCTCAGATTATTCGGTTTACATGGTATCAGAGCCAGATTAATTCTTGGCCAATGTGAGTTTTCCGGTGGCCGTTGTTACTATAGCGTGAACAGTGACAGTGGCCAATCAGAGTGTGTGTGTGCCAGTGAGGTTCTCACTTGCTGCAAGTTTTTCAATTTCCAGCAACATTTGCAGATTCAGGCGAAGGTGTCCGCTAGTGATGGTGCCACTGGGGATGGGATAGTTCGTTAATTGGGAGAATGTGAAGGGGAAGATCCGATCTCGGTCAGTAGAACGCATGTAGTGAGACCTGCCTGTGTCAGGTGCGAGAACGGGTTCTCTTGTTGCGTCCTCTATCTCGATCTCCGTCTCGGTTGCGTTCACGTTTTTGGTCTATCTTGTCTAGTCTCCTTTCTCCCCGCGACGGTGAAAATCGGAAAATGGGGGTCAAGCAAAGGAGGCGATGGACTCTGTTGCTTTTGATGGACTCTATTGTTGTTCGACTGAAAGAGCGCCAGAATGAGACCGCTGTCCACGGTGCCGCCGGTGGCTGCTTCCATTTTAGGTCCTCAGATGTTTTTTTTTTAACCTTGATTTGCGAAGAGGACGTTACAGAATGGCGAGATCTGTAACACCCCTACCGGCCTTGCCCTTTCGGGTGGCGGATAGAGGGATTCCCTTTTTAATAATTACCATATATGCTCTAATTACTATTTATTCACATACATCAGAGTTTTATTGCGGCAGAGCATTTCCCGGTTGGCCTTCAGACAATACTGGTATAATTAAAAGTAAGTAGCAAAATATAATCCCCGAAGGATTAGATATACAATCATCTACTAGTGCCCAAAAAGGCCAAAATAATATACAGTTATCCATTTAACATAAAATCAAAAATTAATCTTCATCCGCCACCATCTACTCCAGCTCCCCATTCTTACCCTTCTCACCATGTACCGTCCTTGAGGTACTTCCAAAAACTCTACAAAAATCTGGGATTCATAAATGGATCCCAGAGTAACCATTAATCTCATATGTAATGCATAAACAGTGCATGTATGTAACCATAATCAGGAAAACACCAAATAATAGCATTCAGTAACAAACGCGCAGTAACACAAACATACCAAGTATACCGTGTTAACTGCGGAAGGACTAAATGTCCTAGAAACAAACGCAGGACTGCTCAACAAAGCAAGCCCCGGATCCATAGCGCCAGGAAAAACACAGTAGTCGGGCTCCGAACCTGCACCACACCGAATGCACACAAACGCATGTCCCTTTTCAGAGACACGGGTCCACAATCATGGAAAAACAAACATACAAAGCAACACAAGGCATATGAGGATTAAGGTTACTACACGGTAGTTGACCAAAATTATCAGTATAATTTTCTCCGGATATGCGAAAATCAAAGTGACCCTAAAATAACCAAAATATAAAATATAAGTAACTCCTTTTAGAATATTTATTTGTTGACTTAAAAATAGGCCTTCTTCAACCTAAAAAAAATCTCTCAATCTTGTACTAAAATCCTATTTTTGAACATCTTGAAGGTCTTAGAACCACCAACAGATTTTTAGTTTCCCACGTCCATAACACAAATTCTCATTTCAACAACCATTGTTTTTTCATAGAAAAACCTTTCTTCCTACACTCCAACTCTTAAATTGAATCCTTTATTCATTCATGGCATCTATTTTTTTTCAATCCCATTTTATGAAGAAAACGCAGGTACTACTACCTTCAACTTAAAAATCATGAAATTATAAGATAGTTAAGATAATCACTTACTTGTTCTTGGTATTTTTCCTTCTTGAAATCTTGATCCTCAATGATTCTTCTTCTTTCTTTCAGCCTTAATCCTTCACGCAGCAAGGGAGGAGTCTTCATAAAAAAAATTATTTATCTCCCAAGAACAAAGATAGAAGAAGGTTAAATAATTACCCAAAGATCCTACCTCCTTCTTGAATGTTTTGTTTGGCTCACCTTGTTTCTTCTTCTTCTTCTTTCCTTCTCAACGCCACAAACAACACAAAGAGGATATGGGCTTCTTAAATAAATCTCCTAAGTATTCTTTAATATTCTAGAGAAATCTAGGTGAACATGTATATATATTTTTTTCCTTGTGATCTCTCTCACACGTCCGGCGGTTTTAGAGAGGTGTGAAGTTAAAACAAAAAATCACTTGATTTCTTTCCCTCACGTCCGGATGCTTAGGAAAATAAAAAAAAATAAAAAAAAAAAATTGTGTGCCACCTCTCCTTGCTTTACGTGCTCACTTCATCTTTCCTTCATTAATATAAAGTTGTCTTATCAATCTTCTTTCCCTTACTCCCTCACACGTCCGGCTATTAGGAAATATTGGAGAAACATTTTTTTTTTTTTTTACTTCTATTCATGTCAGGTACGTTGGGAACCTTAAAGAAATTGTGTGAATGATTCCCCCTGCCTTCAACGTCGTACACCACTCCCTCTCTCCTTCATTAATATATTTGACACATCCTGCACATCTCTCATAGCTCCTAAAAATAGATCTTAATTACCTACTTTCTCCCTCTCCTATGGTGACACGATGAATAGCAGATGAAGAAGAATAATTTTATTATGATTTTATCCTATCACAAGTCCATACTCCTCTTTGTATGGTTAAAGCTTTGCCAGATTTAAATTTTCCATCTCTTCCCTTAGAATATTCAAAATCTAAAGGACTTTTGGAAAAGAAATATTCGTTCTAGTACACTTTCATCTCCTCTTAGGTCCTCATGTTGTACTATAACATAGTGTCATATTTCCCCTCTTCTTGTGATTGAAAATTATAAAAATAATGAGGAGAAAAATATATTTTTAGCTTCTTTGATACTACTCATCTAAATTATTTATAACCAAATTTATTAATCATCTTTCGAATAATTCCCCATTATTTTCCCCTTAACTGATTTACATAAAAATTTGGGATGTTACAAGATCTGCGGGCATGAAGGGCGAAGGTCCATTACTGACACAAGGTGCTAGGAAGATGGAGGTAAATCAGGGGTTACTGGGGAAGCAAGACCGGATGCCAACTATTGTGTTGATCTGCTCAATTTTTCTGGCTTCCATCTTAACCCTCACGTGGGATCGAATCAACCCGTTTGTTTCAAGAGATGGACCGGTGTTAGAAATTTGTGGATTGAATTGTGAAGAGTCATGAATAAAGCTATGGTTCAGCTAGAAGAGTTGGTCATGGTGGGTCCCACATATTTGAGAGAAGTAAAAAAAAGGAAGAGAAATAGAAAAGGAAGACATTTGAAAGTGGTGGGGACCACTTGTCCAATTTCTTTTCTTTCTTGCAGGGGAAACCTAGAACGGAGACTCAAACATTCTAATTTCGACTCTGGGAAAATATTTCCAGATTTCATTCGTCCTATTTGTCGTGCCATTTTCCAGATCACTGGATATTTGGGATTTGTTTGGAAGTTTGTGCTTTGGCTTTGTTGTTTTCAACAGTGGCTGGTGATCTTGCTAGGAGAGTCAGTTGTAGTTGCACCCTTGATCATTTGTGGTTTGATTTGGATTCAGAGCTGCTTTGTCCTTGTGAGATAAATTTACTTTTTGGTTTGAGATTTTTGGTGCGTTTGGTATGTTCTCTCCTGTCTTCTGCATTTGTTTTGGCTACTGGGATTGCATTTTAATCACCTAGGTGTTGTTTGGTTGCTGCATTTTCTGGTGGTGCTTTGTTCTCTGACGTCGAACCTTCATTCTCGGTGTGTGTAGGCCGGTTCTTTTCTTCGAAGGTTGCTTTGTGAGACTCAGTTCAGTTGTTTCCACTATTGCAGCACGGTTAGCGTTTTCGTTTCGTGCACGTTCACTTGTCTTCAGTGGTTGGATAGATTCTTCATTTGTTATGTTTTTCAGCACGTTCGTGAAGTGCTCTTTTGTCTTTGGCGCCGTACTTGTGGTTGGCACCTACTATGCTTTATTGCGTTTTCCATTAGTTGGATATTCTGGGCAATTATTTGTTGTTTGGTGATCCTTGTGTGACTCATTCGTTGTTTTGCCTCCGGTGAGATGTTTGGTCTCTAGTGAGACGTTTGGAGAATCGTTTGGTCTCTGGTGAGACCTTTGATGTTTGGTTTCTAGTGAGATGTTTGGAGTATTATTTGGTCCCTGGTGAGACCGTTTGCTGTTTGCTTCAAGATCTCATGAAGAAGCAAATTAGTAGTGATTAGTGGCTGTTCACATTCAAGTTGTTTTCAGCTTGAGAGGGAGTGTGTGAAAATTGGGTGAAGAGGTTCTTAGGAAGAAAATTATTTTGTTTGGATTTATTTATATTATGTTTTCTTGTAACAAGTTGAGCATGATTAACATCTATGATCCAACTTGAGGGGGAGTGTTATAATATGGATTATGGTTAGATCCATATTATTAGGGATTAAGTTAGATCCACAATTGTAGGGTTTACTGTTAGTCTCTCTCTTTTATATATACCCATGTATTTATCTTAATTAATACGACTTTCAGATTCTTATTCGGTTTACAAAGACATTAAATATATCAATTTCAATTTCTTGGTATGTAAGATTTGGTCAAATTTGACTTATAATGAGGAACATTTGTGATAGTTGAAAGAAAGAACCAACCTTAATTTTACTTGACAAATATATATGCGTGCACATGTAAATTATATTACTACTACTGCTAGTCAAATATCTAAAGTTATATTTCTTACTCTCAAATCAAGATCCTTCTTCTATAACCCTCAAAAAAAAAAAACCTTGCCATTGCAAAATAACTATCAGAGGGATGACTTTTCATATCAGTATATGAGGATAATATATAAGAGCGTGGTAGTATATTCTAAATAACAAAGACAAGATCATTTGCCATGACAAAACAACGATCAAATTTTGACTCACGGGTTGGGATTTTCTAATTCAAGATTTGAAATTTTCAACAATGCCACAAGTTATGAAGAACTAAAAGAAAAGTTGCGTATAGATAGAGTACCTTCTTGTGATGCAATTCAAGGCGGGTTTGAACTCTAAAGGTGGTAGATCTTCTGAAAACTCCATGGAAGGGAAATGAGATTCCATAACATACTTTGGAAGCATAGACTCAGTCATGCACCCAATAGCAGTACAAGACCATGCCTTAATGAAAGAACCAATTGTTGAAGCATCAGCAATCTTGTGAGAAAAGGACATACCAATAGCCAAACCTCCACAATCAAACAAATTCACTTGAACTTTCACTAAAAACCCACTTCCTAAATGGGCATCATCCACAGGCACAAACGGGTGTCCTAAGTCAGCATCGGGTTGTTTAAGGTGTCGGAGATGAAGCCATGGACACGAGCCTCGCAAAACTCGACACCTTCATCGTTACATTCAATTACTTTGTTTTCTTTGACTCTCCCCGCTAGTGGATAGAAGTAGGTTAGAGTCTCAGACAAGGACGTCTTTAGCCTCTCACACCCATCGTTAGAAAACGTATTTTCAATATTGGGATATGAAAACAACATTCGAGTGTGAAATATAGGCGCAATCTGATCAATGAAAGAGAGCTTGTAAATTCTCAGGTTTTGGGGTGTTGGAGAATATGGCTTTATTGTCTGTTTGGACACCAACTCAACCTTCATCTTTTGGGGCTCCATGAAATTAGTTTGAATTTTGCTAAGGCTCGAAATGTCAAGACTCTGCCTCAGCCTGAAAAGCTTATATGCTTATCTAGAAATGTCGTAACATTGATGATTTGGTCAGTCGTCAGAAAACATGCTGAAGGAAAAAATCCAAAAACTTATTTAGATAGGAAAAGGTCGATATAAACATTAATTGGAACAATAAATATACAAAGGAAAAAACTAATTTGCAAAAATGAAAAGTCAAAAATATAAACATGCGAAAGAATTAATATAATAAGCCAAGTTAAAGGACTTTAATGAGAACAATTAATCTCATTCCAGAAAACTTTAATTCTAATGCGTTCAAAATAGCAGCTGAAAATACACTACAGCTAATTATCTTTCTTCACGCTACATTCAATTTGCCTCCCATACGGCCAACGAAAAAATACAAATCCAAAATCTTCTTGGCTTTTAACTTGCCCCGTTTGGATTGAAGAAAATCAGGAGAGGAAAAAGGAAAATTGGAATTTTCCAGTGGCGGCGGTTGTTTGGATCGCATTTTCCCGCCCTGTGCCATTTTCCAACATTTGGATGAAAATTGGTTCCCACCAAAAATGGTGGGAAGCCATTTTCCGGTGCGTATGAAAATGGGCTAAAGTCCATTGTGCCCTAATCGAGAGCGATGAGAGTGATGACGGGGAGAGGAAGAGAGAGAAGAAAGTGATGCCAAGGAGAAGAAGAGAGTGACGCCAGGGAGAGGAAGAGAGAGAAGAGAGTGACATCGATGAGAGAAAGAGTGAGAAGAAAGTGACGCCAAAAAACATTGTGGAAGGAGGAGGAAGAAGACGCATGGCAAAGAATGAAGAGAGTGACGACAGAGAGGAAGAGAGAGAAGAAAGTGATGCCGAGGAGAGGAGGAGAGAGTGACGCTGGAAAACATTGTGGAAGGAGGAAGGAGAAGCTGTCGACGGTGGCCTCTTTGTCACTCCTCAAACCGAAGATGACAAAAATGAAAGAGAATCACGATGAAGGAAAAGGAGAAAGAGAAGTACTAGAAAGGAGTAAGAGAAGTGTCGCAGTGCACACTCATATTGAGTGTGCATGATGCATACTCTAGTGGGCACGAGAGAGCACACTCTTGTGCACACTTGAGTGCATGTGCCTGATGCACATAAGAGTGTTCACTCGAGTATGCATCAAGCACACTCAAGTGTGCACGACTGAGTATATATGAGTTCACACTGTGTATGTTTGTCTGGTTGCCTGCAAATGTGCGTGGCGTTATTTAAAATAATATTTTTTTAATGGGTAAAATGATATTTTGTCTAATTTTTTTACCTTACTTTTTTTCAACCAAACAAAAATCTCCTATCAACCTATTTTATTTTCCAGTGTGAACCAAATGCATCGAGACAAAATATTTTCCATTTTATTCCATTCTTTTCATTTCAATTCCTTTTCATTCCCACATTTTCTTTGATCCAAACGGAGCCCTAGAGGTTTGACATGAGAAAATTCAAATCCTGAAGTAGAAAATTTCAATCCCAAGAATTTTGTTTTTCCTCTTTTCAACACGGCAAAATATTGTTTATCGAGACTCAGAAATATATATATATATATATATATATATATATATATATATATATATATATATATATATATATTTAAAAATGTGATTGGCTCTATTATTTTAGAATCTCGTTACCGATATTTCCAGTTCGCACCTTTTGCCTCCAATACAGAAGAATACAAATGATTTGTTTTTTGTTTTGAAATTCTTGTGGTTTCGATGAAAATGTTCATATCTGAGTAGAAAATTGCAACCACTAGAACGAAAAAGTGTTTTCTTTCCAGTTTGTCAAATGAATACTAATCGTTTTAAAAAGATAAAAATGAGACATACGTATGTACCAAAACAAAATATATGACTTGGGAATTATTAAAATGTCTCGGGTTGATGGTAAACGTAATAGTCAAAATCATTATTCAGCGGGAGAGGATATTCTCATGATCTTCTTTTTCCTTTTCTCTCATAGGCTCATCTGAGCCTTTGATTAGGAAGAGGAGAGAGAAGTTAAAGTAGTATTGTGATTGATTGGATGAATATGATTTAAGGATAATGAGAGATAATGAGAAAAAGATAAGGAGAGAAACCCAACCCGAATCAACAATTTGCGGAACTAAGAAATTTTACACAACACCAACATAACATAAGAATTGAAACGATGGTACAATGAAGACAAAACAACAACATATTACGTGAGGATAAACTATACATCAATACTTTGAATCTTGTTTCATACGATAGCTGGATTCAAGGACGCAAATTGAAGCAATTCATGTATTCCTTTTCATCACTCGTGTCCATAAGAATAATAGAATTCTTTAAATTATTCCTACAATTAATACTTGTCCCCTTGGTTTTTCCCCACCCAAAATCTGCTTCATAAAACCCAAAACGACACCAGCTTGCAAAAACATAGAAATCTACGTGTGTTTGGGATAGCAATGAGAAATTAAAAGTGGTTTTTTTGTAGTACAACTTATGCAAACTTAAAATTGGGTTAAAATCAAATTGTGTAATGTGATTTATGTTTGAATTGACGGTAGTATAAATAACTTTTCTAAAACTGGAAATTGTTTGGATTTGTCATAGCATAGTCGCTTTTGTGATAATTATAAAAGAAAAATCAAAATCAAAATCAAAATTATAAAAAAGTTAACTTAGAAAATTTGGCAATGCTAAAATACATAGTTAAATATAATTAATGAATAAAAATGCATATAAGTTTAAAGTTTTCCATCAAATAATATTACATAACCAATCGGATCCCATGTCCCATATAAATTGATCTCTAATTAATTAAGCAAAGTATCATTATTAAACATTTACTATCAAACTCTCCAAACTACCCACTACCCAGAACTTTATCTAGAAAATCAAACCTCTAAAAACAAACAAACAAGCATAGCATAATTCAAAATCATATTAAAAGAGCCTGCTCTCAAGAAAGGAAGATTTGTACTGAACCATGATGAGCAACACACCAATAAGAGCAGCCACACCCCATGGCGAGCTTCCCTCTGATGGAACAAGCAAAAGCTCAAAACATAATTTTATGACCAAAATAAAACCAACCGCAGATGACATATTCGAAATTAGAGCAGATAGGTCCTTTCATTCTAACAGATCAAAACATTAAAGGAACAAGTATGGGACTTTAGGCAAAGGAGAAATCTGGGTTAAATGAAGCTTTAAAGCTTACCACGCAAAAGAAGCCACCGACAGACAAGGGATCGACGAGCAGAGCAGATCGAAGACTAGATTGACACTTCAAAGCAAGGCAACCACAAAGTGCCTTGCTTGTACAGATCGGCCAGCCTAAGAGCGAAAAGATTATTCCAAACAAGCACGTGGTCTCTGTCGGACTTCAAAACGAGACGCTGACTTCAACACGCATGGCCAGGGAGTGGAGAGAGAAATAACATGAGGGTTGTTAAAATTTCAAAATCAAGCATGTAATGCTTGTAACGGTAATTAGACTTTTTTTTTTTTTCACCAGCCAATTGTGATGAGCCATGAGTTATGGCTTAAAAAACATAAGCCACTTAACCCCTAAAAGCCCAATTAGCAAAACTCCCTACCAAATGCAGCCTAAAAAGTGAAAAGCTACTAATCCCACTTTTAGCCACCCAATCACGCTTTTGGGTTCTCATAAGTCATACCAAACACACTAGGTCCTCTACACTAGTTGGATGTAATGTCATTCAATCCCTCACAAAACACTAGTCTCTCCCCCGTGCATTCCACATGCCGGTGCATATTGTTTGATAATATATCCAATACTTTAGTTTTGGAGAATTATGTCATATATTATACGGAATGTATCGCGCAAAAGTTTGACAACTGGAAACATGACCTTCCAACGTTTAACTATTTCATAATTAATATTTAAGTGTTTTCTCCCAAACAATCTTCCCCACAATTAAAAATCAAGTAGCTTTTCATTTTCCAACAAACTTATAATTAATATTCAAGTGATTTTTTATTACCAGTAGAGACTCTAACTTACATATTCCAAATTCTGATTTGATATTTATTTATCATTTTCAATCAATCACTTTAAATTCTGATTTAATTGAAAGAAAATAGGAAATCTGACCAAGAGTAATTTAGTCTTTTTTATTTTAATGTTTTAATTTCTAATCCTTCAAAATAATTACCATTTTTATGGTCCTTTTTAAGAAATATTATTTTTTTAGGTCCTTTATTATAATTTCCCCTTATATATAAATACACGTATCTAGAGATAGGTGGAATATGAAAATTTCAGAGAAATTAAAGGAAAACGTAATATACTTTAAAACATTAATAAAAAGAATTATTTTGTGGAGCCTTTTAGATGCCCTATGATCTCACTAAGACGTTAATAATTTTTTTTAAACCTTAGGCGAAAAATTTATAAACCAGAGATCTTATTTAGGAAGACCTAAGCCTGATTTATCCTCTATGCACTCACGACATATTCCCCCCAAAGTGACGGCACAAACCTCCTGGACTTCAAGATATCTTCCATTTGTTTTGATGCTCGATTCATTTATTTATGCTTTCCTTCCTTTCTTTCTTCATATCTCCTCAGCTTTATCCTTCATTTATTTTATATTTAATCGGTAAGGCACTCTTCACTCCTTTCCTTAGTTTATATTGATAACCTTTCTTCCTTCGAACTAATTAATAGTGCCGCATACATGTTATAATCCATACAAGTCTCTCGCATAAGAGTTTTTTCTATCAACTTGAGAGTGTGAGGTGTCGTCCCCGCGTGGCTGTGTGAGTGTACGGAATCCACCCACTGTGGATTTTCCAGTGAAAACTGTGGTCTTTTTCTCCTCCCTGGAGTTGAGACAGGGTGAGGTGTGCATGAGTGTGTCTTAGGTGGTGTAAGGAGCTGGGAGGTGATCTGGGACAGGGATGGCAGAAAGTGGCAGTTGGTGTTAGGGGCGAATCTAGAAAATTTATGAAGGGTAGACATCAGTGGTGGGGGGATTCGGGGTTCAGGGGTAGTGCCTCCGATTTTTTTTTTTTAAGGAGATTTTTAAATGAATTAAAAAACAAAAGAATATAAAAAAAAGAAAAAATATAAAAAAAAAAAATTCATGAAATCAAGTGAATACTAATGATGTAATAAGAGATGCTACACTTAATGAAACTAAATATGCTTATCTTATAATGTCTGTTCATGTATATCCAATTGCACAATCAAGATTAGCATCATATACAGATTATGCAATTAGCCAATATAACACTTTCTCGCTATAGTTATCACCAATTAAAAGCCAGCATCAAAACTACAGGAAGACCAGTAATAAAAGACAATGCTGTCAAAAAAGTAGCCAACGAATGCACAATGATATCAGAGAAATTGTGAGACTATGAAGCAAGATAGTTTAACTGAGATTCCAGTCAAAGTAGTTTGAGGCTTCCATATAAAAACTCTCAAATAAATCGAAGAATTCTTCCCGAGCATAAATGATAATGCAGATTAGATGAGAACATTTACAGTTGCTTCACACAAAGAAGATGTCAATTTTCGAATAGAAGAAAATATCTGATGATGGCTAATTTTAATACAAATACTATGAATAGACATCAAAGGAACACAAATGAATGAGCTTTAGGAGCAAACATATATGAAGTAGAAATAAGTTCATACACACGCTAAAGACATCTACTTCCTCACCTAACTAAACTAGATGATGAATGAAAAGGGAAAAAAAGAAAGATCGAATCCTGAACGGCGAGAAAGATGAAGGTTGGGAATGAAAGATTACTTCACCAAAGAGGATGAAGATGAAACTGAGAGTGAGTGAGAGCATGAGTGCACCTGAAAGTGGTGAGAAGCGGCGAAGACCAGTGCTGGCGAGCAGAGACCGAGGGGGGAGGGAGGGGAGGGAGCAATAGGGAGAGAGACTACGATGAGGGATCTGCAATTCGAACAATCAGCGAGAGAGTCGCCTGACTGGAACCTAAATTTTAAGAGTGGTTTCGGATTTCAACCTAAATAAAAAAAAAAAAAAACGTTTAGATTTATTTTAAGGGTGGGCACTTGCCCCCTAGTCATACACCCACGCCTGCCCTTGGTTGGCGTCTGTGGTGGAAGCAGGAAATACTTTTAGCCCGGGCCAAAAAATAAACAATGGCAGAGGCAGAAGTATGTTATTTTACATGGTCTTTCCTTATTTTAGATTACCCCCTTTATCATGAAATTCTTTAAAGGACTAGTGATCTCCAGACTCGATCAGAAAAAGGAAAAAAAAAATAGTTTCAAATCTGACAAAAGAGGAATAGAGTCAAACAGTCTTGATAGGTCTCTCTCTCTCTCTCTCTCTCTCTTTTGCTCAAGTTGATAGGTCTCTTTGACCACACCAGAAACATGCTTTTATTAAAAGAAAATATAAAATTTCCAACTTTGACTGAATTGGCACTTCTCACAACAATGGAGGTGTACCTAGTTAAAAATTGATGTGCTACGTGAATTTACATTGCTCATATGATCCTTGTCCTTTCTCTACTCAACTAGTGGTGGAAAGGATGACAGTAGAGTGGAGGAATCGTGTTGGTAACATTTGAGCGGGAGGGAAAAATGATAAAAATAAGGGTAAAGATGCAAAAATACACATGTGCTTTACCCTCGGGAGCGCCCAACACCATATACTTTTTTTGGGAGCAAAAATGCACACAAACTTTCTTAAATGGAGCGAAAATACCATCTTCGTTAACAAACACTAAACGTCTGTTAGTTTTTAATTTGTGGGCCCCACCTGTCATTTTTTTCTCTCCTTCTCCTTTATCTCTCTCTTTTTTTTCTCTGACATCTAACAACAAAACGTTTTGAGATGGTAAACCCATGGAATCACAAAAAAGTGACTGAAAATGATGCATCATTACGTTCAATACATAGAAACATATCCAAATAACAAGAAATTCTAAATAAAAGAAAAACAAAGAGCGAAGAGCAGAGGAGGAGGAAGAAGAACTTGATCTTCCATGAAAAATGTAAAAATGGAAAGGATGAAATTCAAAACTAACAAGCCTACAACTAAGTAACAGACCTTAATGAAGCAGACCTGTGAGTTTTCATGAAAGTACTGGTACTAAACAACCGCTCAAACACCCCAAAAAAACAAGAAAAAGGGGAAAAAGAAGAAGAAGAAAACATATTGTTTAGAAGGCAAAATGGTTGTGCGTAAGCACAACCATATCAGAGCCACTCCACATTTTCCTGCATTTTTCCAGAAGCCAAGCAAGAGTAACAATGTAAAGCATAAAAATCAATAGAAACTAACTCACCGTCACTACCAATGAATGGAGAGTTGAATGAGAAGATGGTGAAAGTTGTTGTGTGCGTGATTGACGAGCTTATGGCTTCAGTGGGGGGAGCGGGAAGGAATAGAGTACAGGAAAACAAGTCCCGCCAGGATTTTGTTCTAGGACAACAAGTTCCTCTCAGGCTTTTCATCGAACAGTTTGCACGCATCGATCATCATACTGCATTTCACATGCATTAGCAACACTCTGTTCCTCATATACAGATCTAGCTCAAACCCATTAGTAACCATGTAATTGAACACCCTCTTGACACATCTTATCGATTATATTTCAGACTAATGCAAGCACTCACTAACGCATCTTATGTACTGCTACCCATATCATAACCGCCTTGAAGCTCCAAGAATTCAAATAATTCCAGTGCCTTACGGTACCTACTACACAAAACCAACTTCTCTATCTGACTACATAGTCCCGGAGGGGGGGGGGTTTAATCGAGGATTTCTCCAATACCGATTCTTTTCTTTCATCAAAACTGATTTTCAAAGGTTTTGGCATCGGCTGGGGTGTCGCATCCCTGGTTCCATAAAAGAACAATGGATCCGCGAATAAGCTTTCCTCCATATTCCTCCTTTTAACAGACACTTATTGGACGAAAATGAAAATCCATGAGTAGTTTGGATATGATCGAACGAAAAAGTTTGACGGAGGCAAAGGGCAATGTCCATTTCTCAGAATAAGAAGCGAATGTAAAAGAGGGCAAGAAGAAAGGAACAGAGAAAGGAGCGAGAGATGAGGAGGCAGCAAGTTGGAAAAGAACGAGGGAAAGGAATAAGATGGAAGATGAAAATGGAGAGGACAGAGATCGTGAAGGGGACTTCATGTTGGGTTAGAACGAAGTGAGGGAAGTAAAGAAGAGAAGAGCGTAGAGAAGAATCGGCATTGAAGAATCCGCCAGATGTCAGAGAAAAGAAAGAGAGAGATAAAGGAGAGAGAGGGAAAAAATGATAGGTGGGGTCCACAAACTAAAAACTAACGGACGTTTAGTGTTTGTTAACGGAGATTGTATTTTCGCTCTATTTAAGAAAGTTCGTGTGCATTTTTACTCCCAGAAAAAGTATATGGTGCTGGGCGTTCCCGAGGATAAAACACATGTGTATTTTTACTCGATCCTTTACCCAAAAAATAAAATAAAAGTGTGATTACAGAGACTACTACAAAAATTGGATATTACTACCCTAAACGACGTCCTTATTAAGAAATATGAAGTAAAAAATGAAGGCAGTGGCATTCTCGTAATTATTTGTAAGGAAGTTGAGCCTTGAGCGTCCTAAATTAGTGTTGAAGACTCCTAAAATTGATTTTTGGCATCCTAATATTGTTTCAGGACGCCTAAAATATGAAAATACCATGGGAAATATGATAATTTTTTGTTTGCCGCCATGGGATTTAATTTTTTTTGGAATAAAATTCATCGTTGGCGTCCTAACCTTTTTTCAGGATGCCTAAAATCTGGGAAAAAATTGCTTCTCCTATGGGAAATATATGGGATTTTTTTGTTTGGCGCTGTGGATGTTTTTTTGCATTGAAATTTGGAAAATTAAAATATTGGCATCCTGAATTAAATTCATTAATTGGCATCCTGAAGAAACGTCAGGATGCCAAACGTGAAAAATTGGTGTCCTCAATTCACGTTAAGGACGCCAATATTCGAAAATTGGTGTCCTGAATATACTTTCAGGATGCCAATATTCCTTTTTTCCATTCATTAATGAGACTCGGATCAACACTTTTCCCTTCACGCACACTCCTCAGTCCTTACGATAGTGAAATCTGTTAGTTCTCTATGTGTTTTGATGATAACTGACAATTGTAAACCCAAGTTGAAGTTTTTCTTTGCTAAGTTGAAAAACTTACTGTCAAAGACAAACTTGAGTTTTGGTTTGAAAAATCGAGTTCGGACTTGACAGGAGTAGCTCAAGTTTTTGCAAACTTAGACAAACTCGAGTTTCAACTATGCAGAGAACTCCTAAGTTTTTCAAAGACAAAGCAAACTCGAGTTTAGTTTTAATGAACTTGAGTTTGACAAGATAGAGAGCTATCAACATTTTGAACTCCAGTTTCCATTTGGAAACTCCAGTTTGTGCTAGATAGAGAGTTCTCTAAGTTTCCAAGTCTTTGTTGGAAACTCGAGTTTACAACATACAGAGAACTATACTCCACTCTAAACTTGTGAAAACTCCAGTTTTGTTTTCAAAACTCCAATTTGCATTTGGCATAATGTTTTTCAAAGTTTTCACTATTCTGAGGAAACTCGAGTTTCGTTTGGAAACTCGAGTTTCATTTGGAAACTCGAGTTTGTAACTTACAGAGAACAACTCAATATTTCTAGAGTAAATACCCTTTTTGGTCCCTGGAAAAACACATTTGACCCTTTTTGGTCCCTGAGTAAAAAAAATGTCATTTTGGTCCTTTTTAGGGACTAAAAGGACCTTTTTGGGAATTTCTAAGGGATTAAAATGTGCAAAAAAAATGATCAAAAGGACTAAAAGGGACCTTATTTTTCCATTTTAGGGACTAAAAGTGACTTATTTTTTTTCAGGGACCAAAAAGGGCATCCGTGTCTTTTCCAGGGACCAAAAAGGGTATTTACTCATATTTCTAAAGATTTTAAAACTCCAATTTTCATTTTGAAACTCCAGTTTAGATCATACAGAGAGTTTTTCATTTTTCCAAAGATTTGTGGAAACTCGAGTCTCATTTTGTAAACTCGAGTTTGTTCCAAGCAGAGAGCTTTACTCTATTTGAACTTTTTGAAAAATCCAGTTTTCATTTTGAAACTCCAGTTTTGAGCTTTTGGACTTCAACTTGTTTTTCATCATAAAAGTCCAAAACTCGAGTTTCACTTGACTCGATTTTTGCTCCTGTCTCAAAACCTATTTGAAAATCCAAATCGCGACATCCTTCTCTGTATAAAGGAAACTCCAGTTGGATGAACAAACTCGAGTTTGTGTCGCAGAGTTTGAAAATCAAACTGCTCAAATTTGTGAAACCTTTGTGTTTGATCTAGATACTTCTTGTCATCACTCATTACTATTATTGACTATGTTTAATTAGTTTGTTAGTGAGTTTCAGATGATTTTAAGAGTATTAAATGAAGATTTAGCTTAAAGCAAAAAGTGACTTCAGCACATTAAATGCAATGTCCAGAAATTTTGTACTCTTTTGGACAATCATTCTCTACACGATGCAAAGAGATTAATGTTTCTTTTCCCTGACTAGAAGCTGCTATTCCAATGGACTTAATTCAAAGGAAGTCAACCATGAACTTCTGTGAACTTGGATTAACATTAACCAAGAGAGAGACTGGACCAAGCTTCAACTTAATCACCTCATCAATGTCTCCAACAGTTACATTGAAGAATCCAACGGTCACTTAATGCTCTCTTCATATATAAGGAGCTGCATTCAAGTCTTCTCAACAACAAATCTGCAGAAAACAAAAATCATTCAAGTTTCCAACTACTCTTTCAGTTTTTTATTGTAAAGTATATTTTGATACATTTGTACCTCAGTGTTTATCATTATCCACTCTTAGAGAGAGTTTCATTTATTGAAATCATTTATTGTAAGAATCTCAAGTCAAGAGGACTTGGAGATTGAGAATATCATTGTAATACCCTAAAAACTGACATAGGGTAAATATCATAAATTGGTAGAGTATGCCTATTGAAAATAGGTGAATATGAGGTCTCAAACACCTTGTATTTAATTTATTTTATTATTAGGACAATTTCTCTTGAGATAAGATAATGTGCGAAAAGGTCCCTAAAACGTTAGATAATTTGCAAATAGGTCCCTAAAATATTTATGGGTTATAAAATACCCTGAAAATATTATAGAGAGGCAAATAAATAATTATTTGAAATAGGGAAGAATATTTTCCCTAATTTAGGTAATTTATTAAATTATTACCTTGGAAAAATTGAAGGAGAAAAATCAAAAAGTATTGTGGGGCCATAATTGACCCCATGATTTTTAATATTTTACATGGAGCGTAAAATACCAATGTCAGTCCAATAGTTGTGAGATAATGATAAATCCTAATTAATAAAATTGTCAACAATTAGTAAGTGATTAGATGAATAATTATTGGCTAATTGTTGAAGAAATGAATAAAGTGAATTATTAGCCAATTGGAGTAATTACTAATTAAGATGATTAAGGTATAATCTAAGGGATTAAGAAGAGGGTTGAAAAGTCAACAATTGGGCAAATAGGAAGCAACATCTTTTTTCAAAAAGATGGCCTCATTTTCGAAATAATAATACAAGAAAAAGAAGAAGAAAAATTGAAGAAATTTTGGTAGAAAACTTAGCAAGTAAGTTGTTGAAAAGTCAAACAAAATATATTGGCCAATGAGAACATAAAAGCATGGTATATCTAAAGCATGTTCCTTGGTCATTGATGGCCATTTAATTTCAAAAATTAAAAGGGAAAAACAAAAGGAAAATTGAGTGAAAATTAAATAGAAGACTTAGTAGAGAAGTTTTGAAAAGTAGAAAGATATTTTGTGAAAAAGCATATAGGATAAATGAGAACCAATGGAAATTAAATCCTAACTCAAAATCCTTGAATAAGTTAGTAAACATCTGGACATATTATGATTCAGTGTAATTTTGTTCAGAAGTTGACATTACCCGAAGCGATTTCCGTAACCGGCGGAACGGTTAGGGAATAAGACGAAAATCTTCGGCAGGCAACGGAATGCCCTGAATGGAATAAAAAATTTAGTTAACCAAGGTATTTTTAAAGAGGAAGAATAGACCTACAGGGCTATGTTGCCGGTTTTCTGAGATTCTACAAGATTACGCGAATCGAACACCGATCGGGGGACTTTATCGGTAGAAACCTTCTAGAACAAGGACATGACATCACCTTGGTGACATAGGATGACATGAGGGACGTTTTTTGTGGTGGAAAATAATGGAAAATGAGTGATTCTCAAGAAGCCACATCTTTATCTTCTTAACCGTTGATGAAAAGTTGATCCAACGGTTGAAATCCATGGACTTTTGTTATAAATAGCCCTTCCAACTCCTCTTCATACTCACCAATTCACAAACATTCTTAGAGAGAAGTTAGAGAGAGGAGCTATGGAGAAGTGAGAGCAAGAAGGAAGTGGAGGTTTTGCAAGGGTAACTTCTCCGGTTCTTAGTTTTTCGGTAGTTCTTGAAATTCTAGGGTAGATGTTGTTTTGATCTTTAATCTTCCAAGTATGATTATATATCATGTTTTAGGGGGTAATTAAGGTGTTTATTTCGAAAATATTGTTGGGGTTAAAGATATGTCAAAATTCTGGAAGATTAGAGTCAAAGTAACGAAGTTTTGGCGAAATTCCGCCGATTAGGGGAGTCAGGGGAAAAATGGTAATTTGTACCTAAAATTCCTGTTACGATGTTTATCATTGATAAACGTGATATTATCCCTATAGGATATCCGAGATCAAGTACTGCTGTTGTACCGCCATCATTCATATGTCATACCGCTGTTTTTCGTCAAAAGTACTATTTTCCGTCAAACGTACTGTTTTCCGACAGAAGTACCATTTATCGTCAACGAAGGTACGTTCGTGTACTGTAACACTAATTCTAATGTTTATGGTATGCGTATATGTGTTATGTGTATTGTATGCCTATTGTGGTAGTTGGTAGCTCTGTAATATGTTACGTACTGTTGTTATGAATATACGTATAGTAGGCCTATGTGCTGTCAGGATATACTTTTAGGGGGCCTATGTGCTGTCAGGGAGGCCTATGTGCTGTCGGGGTACACTTTAAGAGGCCTATGTGCAGTCGGGATACGCCTGTTTGTTGA
Source organism: Acacia pycnantha (assembly GCA_025563575.1). Lineage (NCBI taxonomy): Eukaryota > Viridiplantae > Streptophyta > Magnoliopsida > Fabales > Fabaceae > Acacia > Acacia pycnantha. The sequence continues at coordinate 213,087 of JAMWYP010000099.1, read as the reverse complement.
TACATTTGTTGTATATATTGTTTATGCATGTGATTATCTGTAATCCATATGTGTGTATGTAAGCATGAGGTTAACCGTTACCTGAGGTCCGGTGCGGATCTCAGCTCTTAATGTAGCATCAGGTTCCGGAGGATCGAGGACCGAGGACCGAGGACCGAGGAGAGAGGCAAGCAGCCCACATAGAAGATCCGGCTGAAGATTTCTTTCTGTTGTTATATACTTTTGAACCACCCGGTTTCTGTATCGCTGTTGTATCCAGCCAGACTTACGGCATTTTATTTATACATATCAGTTACTCAATTGCTCCGGTGCTCTACTCTGATGATTTGAGATGAAAGAAAAATATATATACTGCTTTTAAAAATGGGATGTTACAACCATATTACAACTTGTAAAGGAGAGTGTATCCTATAGAGGATAATTTTCGAGTGCAGAGTGTGTAATTGATATTGTGAGTTAGTGAAAATCCCAGAGTGTCTGGGGACTGGACGTAGGTCAAGGATTTGGACCAAACCAGTATAAATCTTCTTGCGTCAAGCTTCTTCTTATTCTCCTTTGTTCTGCTCTATTTTAGTTCTATAAAACAGAACATCCGAAAAAGTTTTAAAATCCCCAATTCACCCCCTCTTGGTGATTTGCTCCATCTACAAAATCCTCTCGTCTTTTCCTCCCTCTCCCGAAATTGTCTCACACTCACACTCACCGCCTCCTTCCCCAAATCTGGCCTTGTCGTTTCCATTTTCGTTTGCGTCTCCTCCGTCTCTGCCGCATTGCGCCACCGTCTCTCACACTCCTAGCTCTCTCCCCGAAACCAAAACACAAGTCAGCCAACCAAGCCCTATTACTGGTTCGTCGCAACTCGTTCCTTAGCTATCTAGAAACTTCACAGTAAACTTCTATTATTAGTTTCACATGTGTGCACGTAAGTATGCTTGTCAAAGTTGGAGCCAGGCTTATTCATAGGCTTTTAAGATTTGAAGGCTCAACCAAATATAGCATTTATAGATGATGCCCACATGTAGAACTCTCAGTGCTCACAAACCTAGCCGTCCTTGACTAGAGTGGGTAAACATTGAGCACAATCTTCCATCTCTATCTACTGCACCTTTTTGTAAATGTGATGTGCTTAAGCCTTTTCACTTCTTTGGTAATAAGCAATGCACTAAATAGTTGAAGTTCTCTTTCCTTTATTGTGCATGTAGTTTGGCTATTGTTTATTTTTTACAAACTTGTTTGTGGCTATATATGGTTGACGATGAGAAAATAAGGGAGTTGGAATTCAAAATTAATTGAAATGATAGAAACTAATTTTGATCTAGATATTTTAGTGTAGTCTTTTGGTTGTGATAAGATTATAAAGAAGGATTTAAATTCCATTTTTACTTCAACTCATCAAGTGAAATCTGTTGTGAAAATTGGCTTGAGGAAATTTTTTAGAGTACATTATTTATGCTTGTTTTATGATTTGGGATATGAAAATGTATAGAAGAGCAATTTATTTGGATTAGGATTGTTCACCTCAATGTTGAAAACTTAGAAAGGTATAGAAATTGTTTCAACTTACATGACATCATGGTGAGATTGTGCGAGCAAAAAAATGGAATCTTGAAGCATGTATGAGAAGGAAAAACGTGATGTTTAATTTTCTTCTTGTTTGGAACTATTTGAAAACATAAATTAGCTAACTACAGATAAACTCCTTAGGGAGCATTTAATACAGGGATAAATTTATTCCTGGAATCACTTGTAAAAACCATGAAATACACCATAAAGTGTAGACAAGACCAAAAACCTATGTAATATAATGACCTATGCCCAGTAGAGGATGGAAAGGACTCTAGAAAGGCCAATCAGCCTTTTTTTTTTTTGCTCACATCAGTTTGCTTGCAGGTTCTAGACTAGTTCTAACATCTAGTTGATTCTCTTGGAAGAGGTGCCATGTTGAGGAGTATCTAGTGATAGAACCTTGGTTCTGACATTTTTACGGTTTTGAGTTTGATGGTGGGTTCAAATCCTTGAGTTGTCACTTAGAAGCTTGAATGTCCACAAATAAATATTTTTGTTGGAAAGGGGTCTGGATAGTCCAAAGTCCAGACCAGAGCCATGCTGGAGGGGACCATTGGCATGGAAATTTTTAAGTGAATGAAGCTGATTCTGATTAAAACATCCATTCTTTCAGAACATGTTAAAGCTGGTAGGCTTAGATGCCAAGTAAAATTCTGTATAAAAACACCAAGCATGGTAAATAGGGTAACATGTATGCATCCAAAAATCAATCTCATATTGCAGTCCCTTCCTTGCTATTGACGATACCTGAGAATAGAAACTAACTAGAAGAATAAACTCCTAAAAGATAATGATAATAGAGAATTAAGACTTCTAGACAATACTAACCTTTATGACTCATACGTTAGAAACTCCAAATCCTTTAGTAGTTCCACACTATTAAGGTTTCACAACAATGTGAAGTGTCAAGATGAACCACCCCCCCCAACAAAAAAAAAAAAAACTCAACCATTAAAAAAATAGCATTCGTGTAATGCAAGTCAGGTAGATGATTTACTTGCAACATCATCAAATCTTTGTTACTACACAAGGAATATAATTAAGTTGAAGGGACTCAATTACCTGTGAAACTCAATTACCTTGCGTTTCTTACATAGCCAGCCAATCATTTTCATTTCCTGTGAAACTTTATGGTTGTTGGGATATATAATAGAAGTTTACTATCTGGAAATTTGTAGTCTTAAGTTCTCAGTGATTACTTTTTTTTCGACTACAGAAGCTAATAACCCTTTTGAGTATTGTGACTTGGTCACGACAACAACCCACAAGAGCTTGAGGGGTCCTAGGGTAGGTATTTTTAATCATGTTGCTTTTATCATACAATTATTTCCTCTCATATGTTAGTTTGAATAATTCTAATGTTGTCTTTATTGTTGTTGTCTTTAGGTTGAATAAAGCAAATGAATTTCAAGCATCGGAATTTAAAGTTGAGGTAATTATAGTTAAATATTTTTTTTGTTGATGTGCATTGAACTAGGTAAACTTTGTAGTATGAATGATAATGCTTAGAAGTCCATAATTTATAGTTTATGACTTAGACAACTTAGATATATTTTTATATTTTGTATTGATGAAATTATTGGATTTAATAGCTGATATTTTCTAAATTGCTTTAGTTAATAAGTTTTGTTGAATTAAGCTAAAATTTTTTGTTGTTGAAATTTTGGGATGTCTTACTATTGAGGGGAAATGCTGCCGATTTTTTTTTTTACAAGATTGAGAAAAAAGCATGTCGTTCTTGAAATTGTTATGAACTTGGCTGATGTTGGAAATGTCTTAGGTGATAATAAAATGGGTCATAGTTAGATGAATGCGTTGAGAACTAGTGAAGAATATGAAAATGGGGTGGAAGAGTTCATTGAATTTGCTAGAAGGAATGTGGCTACAAAAAATGGGATGTCTTACTATCAAAGGGATATTGTTGATATAAGGGATCACCTACTTTATGATGTAATAAATCTTCGATACACAACGTGGATATGACATGTTGAAGAAGTAAGTACCAGTGCGTCCCACAAAAATGAAGTTGAGGTAAATGATGATGGAATGGAGAGAATGATTCATGATGTTGAGGAAGAATCTTTTGCACAATCACATGAATATGATAGCGTCCGGAGTGATGTAGAGACACCTTTGTTCCCTGGGTGTACTAAGTATACACGGTTGACTGGGACCTTACATTTGGTCAACTTAAAGGCAACTTGTGGCTGGACCGATAGAAGTTTCACATTGCTTGAATTGTTGTGTGATATGTTGCCAGCTGATAATGTACTTCCAAATCGTATGTATGAGGCCAAGAAAATCTTGTCTACGATAGGTATGGAGTATAAAAAAATACACAGTTGCCCTAATGACTGCATATTGTACAGAAATGAGTATGAAGGCCTTAGTAATTGTCCAGAGTGTAAAACTTCATGATACCCCGGCCTTCCCCAACAGCAAAGAAAGTTTTAACCCTTCAACTATTAATCTTGGCGAACCTTCTCATACTCCACAGGGAGGAGTATCTTGCACTCTATATTTGGACGTCCCACACCGGCGTATTGTTGCGATGCTCTTGTTTACACAGATCAAACCACCCACCATAATAAGAAAATTCCAGAAGACCAACGTAGGGTGACTGTGAAATCTGTTCGAGAGGGGGAAGAAAAAACAGACATCTCAATTGATGATGAGGAGGTTCTCGATTTAGGCCAGGCCATAGGATCGCTCATCCTTTGGCCGAATCATAATTTAGATGGCGACGACATCTCCAATGGTAGGAAATACATTACTAGAACATGATTTTCATTGGTAACCCACTCATAATCTGTGTTTTATGTTTTCATAGATTGAACAAGCTACGAGCAAATTTCCCTACTTGGCACAGTTGCTAGAGTTGTACAAGGACGTCAGCTATATCTCCTTGCAAATGCGTGCAGGCATTGTCAGCGCAGAAAAATCATATCCCTTAACAATTAACAAGGAAGATCTGCAATAGTTTATGAGTATGGAGTGTTTAGATATAGAATTTCTTCAACATGCAATCATGTAAGTTTTTTCCCCTTTAATTATTGCATTGATTTTTTTGTTTTATATATTCAACAACATTTATCATTTATATTTTGATCATATAGTGTCTGCCACAACATATGCGTCCAGATAGGCCGAACAGGTTCATATGGATTCTTATGTCCTAGAAGCACGACTTCAAATCGCAGTAAGTTAGCCAGAAGAGCGTTTTATGTTGGTTGTACAATGGGCGACGAAGAATTTCCTTGTTATCTAGCGCCAATACTTGAAAAGTACGTATTTTAGTTTTGTCTATATAAGATTTTTAAGAATAAATTGCTTTCTTATCTTAATTTAATATTAATATGTATATGTTGTAGTGGTCATTGGACCATGTGTGTTGTTTGTCCCTCCAACAACATATGTTATTGGTTGGATCCCTTAGGTGGCAAGCCAAATGATGAAATCAAATCCATGTTTACCGAGTAAGTAAATTTTTGTCTAAATCATTGATTCTTCATTTAAATGAGTTGTTTTCATGTTTGTTAATTTCCATTTTAATGATAGTGGTCTCAAGACGTTTTGAATGCTTTCTGGAGCACAAGAGCAAAGTCAACCGAAGTGGGCTTATCCGAAGGTAAGTAGTTTCAATTCAAGTTATTTCATTGACACAGTAGCTTTCGATATGCCTTTATTCGTTTTAACAATTTGCTTTTGATTTATAGTGCCCTCGACAGCCAGAGAACTCTGAGTGCGGATACTACATTATCCTTTATATGCATTCCATCGTTTCCAGCAGATGTATTACAGGTTTTCAACGCATACGTAATCGCTCCGTGTTTCTCAAATGATATTATTTTTGTTGTTGTACTTGAGTTGTTAATTATTTCATTCACTACATTGGTTTATCTTATACCATGTTTTCTGATTTACAGCTATTTTCCTAAGCTGTTGTTGCAATCGTTCTTAAGTTTCTTAGAACTCCTCGAAAGGAGGTCATCTTCTTCAACGGACAGAGCCTCCAGCGCAGAGCTTTTCTTACCCAGAACAATCGCCATATGCTTGTGTTTATTTTTGCTCACTTTACAACCATCTCACTTATCTCAGAACATAAGTCCCACATTATTTTATCTTTTACTTACTTCTCATCATATAATTCATTCTTCCTTTCCTCCATCCCATCGAGATCATCACAGCACTTATATTCCATTAGTTTCCACTATTTTATTTGGCCCATATATATTAATAGAATCAAATCAGTTTTGTTTTTATTTTTACCTCGCATCATTTATTCTGAGCTGGTTCAACACGGAGCCCATATACCCAAATATACACAGCATCCATTTCATCTTATATTCCATTCCATTCTCCATTCATCAGTCCATCGGCCAACACCAAACAGAGAGTGAGCGGAGAGCGCGGGAGATCACAACCACCTGTCTCATGTGATTTCCGACAGCTCACCACACCAATTCCCCCATCTTCCGCCACCTCACTCCCCACATGCACCAAATATTCAATTTGGTCAGCACACAAATGCTCTCAATTCTCATTTCACCCACTCGGTCCTGCACTTGCAGAAACAGAGAGCGAGGGAGCGAGAGAGCGATTGAACCGAGAGAGAGAGAGGGAGGCCGAGCGTTCATTGAAGAAGAGGCTAATGTGGAGAAGCTAATCTATTGGGCACGTCGGTCTTGGAATCAAGGTAGGCCTAATCCTCTTCTGAACTCTAATCTGTGATTAGGATTTTGGTTCTGAAATGTGGGGGAAAACACCAATCAAGAGAGGGATAGACACCCTATGTGATTACAAGATTTAAGTTTGCTTGAGACTAGAAGATAACGGTTAAATTGAGTATATGCTTGAAGGTTTATGAATGGCGCTGTTTGAACTCTGTGAATACATTCTTGAATATGAGTATGAAACCTTTGGGTGCTGTGAATTTACCTTCCATGTTTCGATTAGTGAAGGTTTTAAAGAGAAGTATTAAGTTGTTGAAATCTAAAACCTGGCAGCGTAATTTTTGGGCTAATTTCTGAATTTGCCCCTTATTAAATAACTATTTACCAAAATGCCCCTGTTTGAAACCTATTTCCCAAAATGCCCCTGTCAGAAACCTATTTCCCAATCTGCCCCTGTTTAGTCGACTAAATTTTTTGGTTTAGTCGACTAAATTTTTTGGTTTAGTCGACTAAATGGTGGGCAAAATTTTTAGTCGACTAAACCAAAATTTTTAGTCGACTAAACCGGTCGATGTTTTAAAAAAAGCCCATACCGACATTTAGTCGACTAAACCAAATGGTTTAGTCGACTAAATGTCTGTATGGGGTTTTTTAAAAACCCCAAATCGCGCCTAAACGAAACGAACGAACCCTAATCGACTAAAACCTCTCCCCAAACCTCTCCCCATCTGTTTTTGCCTCAAATCCTTGTTCAATCCGTTGTTGAAGGTATAATTGTTGTGTAATCTTTGTAGTTTCACTTTGTTAAGCTTTTGTTCTTGTTTGTAATCTAAAACTCTCCCTTGTACAGCTTGAAATTGTGGTGTGAAGGATGAGTTCAAGTTCAAACACACTCGTTACTGTAATCTACTATAGTGGGAGGCATTTTCAAGGTTTCAATGGTGTTCAATTTGAAGGAAAAACAAAAATGATGAAAATCAAACGGGGCACTACGTACAACGAGCTCAAAGAAAGAATTTCCCAAAAATTGGGACTACATGGAAGCCAATGCATTCATCGAATAATGGCCAAAGTGGAGATAGTTGGTAAGGATAGTGTATACTACATTAGTAACGATGTATGTGATGATGAAGACGTAGATTGTGTCATAGATGCATTTGCTAATCGGATATCACAAAATTTTATTGAGATATATGTTGAGATTGAATCTGGTGAATCATCAACCGTACCCATGCATACAAGATCTCCACAGTATTTTGGTGAAGAAGAAAGACCTGTCGGTTTATCTGCACCTTCACAAGGCTTAAGTCAGATAACATTGACGGAAGAAGAGGAGAATGAGAAAGAGGAGGATGAGGAAGATGAGAATATGGACAACGATGAGGAGGACGAATATGAGAGGTTTATTTCACTAGGTGAAAGCTCAGATACTGATGCGGAAGATGAATTTGATACTCGCACGAACCCTGGGAGTTCGAGTACCGCAACAATGCCACCGCTGAATGTTCAACCAGTTAGCAGTGGTAAGTTATTAAACTTGTATTTGTATTTGTAATTTCGATTTAGTGGTTATGACAAAAAGAACATTTTGACAAATGTAGAGCCTGGGACCGAGCCATTTTGGAACGAAAACCCGCACTATTCGTACATTGATTGGACGCAGTGTGATGATGAGATGGAGATGTTGTATGGTGATGATGACGAGCAATGTGGTTGGCATTTAGGTGATCCATTATATGTGTCTCGGCAGCTTCCTTCAAAGTCGAAATGCAACATGCTTGTGAAATTATATTGCATGAAGTCTCATCGTACAGCCAAGGTTATAAAAAGCGATGACCAAAGGTTTGTGATGAAGTGTCGACTAAATGCTCAAGGTTGTCCCTGGTATATGAGGGCAATTTTCCCCAAGAATGGATATAGTTGGGTGGTGAGTAAGTGGGGTAAAGAGCACACATGTCTGAATCAGAGTCTCACCCGTGATCATAGACAACTGGATACAGATGTTATATGTGCATCTATTATCGTAGGTTTTCATGTCCTTTTTGTTTTAGTTACATTCGGTTTGTTTATTGACAAGACATTTGGAATTTTCTTTGTGTTCACTAGGTATGTTAAGAGAAGATCCATCTTTAAAACCAAGTCTGATACAAGAGAGGATACAACGTTTGCATGGATATAATATAACATACAAGAAGGCTTGGATGGCGAAAATGAAGGCCATTGTGAAGTTGTTTGGTGATTGGGAGGAATCATATGCATTGTTGCCCAATTGGTTGTCATACATAACACAGTGTAACGTGGGTTCTGTTTACAGGCTTGAAACTAATGAATTGTGGATCCAACGTCGTGTGGTGCCAGACAAACGCGTCTTCAGTAGGGTTTTTTGGGCATTTCACCAGACCATTGAAGCCTTCAAGTATTGTAAGCCCATACTGCAAATTGATGGAACCCACTTGTACGGAAAATACAAAGGTGTCCTTATGATTGCGACTTCACAAGATGGAGATGGGAAGGTCCTTCCCATTGCCTTTGCTATTGTCCCTCCTGGTGAAACGTACGAAGATTGGTGGTGGTTTCTTTGTCTCCTACGTGATCATGTGACGCAGAGGCAGGGTATTTGTTTGATATCTGATCGTCACGCCAGTATCATTAAGGCGGTTAAAGATCACCCTACTTGGCAGCCTCCACATGCGTATCATGTGTATTGCCTACGACATGTCGGTAGCAACTTTAATACTAAATTTAGGGACACGCAACACTGGCTTTGGTGAAGATGACTTGTAGTAGACTTGTCGACTATTTCGTCAGAAGGCGTGTTGAAATTAGCAAACATATGGTTGCAGGCAGGATAGTCGCAAAATCGGTAGAAGACGCGATACAAAAGATGGACCAGTTGACAATCACATACCGTGTGCGACTGTATGATAGAGATTTACAGTTATATGAGGTTGAGAACGCATACAACCAATCAACACATGAGGCCGGTGACATCATGAGGGTCGACTTGATCAATCGCAAATGCCAATGTGGGAGGTTCACAGCTAGAAGGTATCCTTGCAGCCACGTATTAGCAGTATGCAAAGCGGAAAACTTGAACTACTACGATTATGTTAAACCATATGGTCTAGTCGACTAAACCAGTAAAATATTGTGATTTTTACTGGTTTAGTCGACTAGACCATATGGTCTAGTCGACTAAGACCATCCAGAGACGAAATCATAGGTCTCTGGATGGTCTTAGTCGACTAAATCAAATGGTTTAATCGACTAAACCAGTAAAATATTGTGTCTATTTTACTGGGTTAGTCGACTAAGACCATCCAACAAAATCAAAGAAACATACAAAGACAATGACAAACTTTAGAGTAGGTAAACACATTATACTGAAACATCAATCCACTCATTTATTCGAATAAAAGAAACATAGTATCCGACGCGCTTACATCAAATTTCAAATCTAAAAACAACAATGACAAAACAAATAAATCTAAGCTTCCTCCTCAGATGTGCCACCTCCTCCTCACCCTCCTCATCATCGGCCGCCTCCTGCTCCCGACCAAGCCGCAACCGCCCAAGCCTATGCTCTATCCCCGCATGGAGGCCTCGTATCCACTTCCACCTTTCATTCTCCTTCCTCCACCTCTTTTTCTGTTTCATCTCCATGGCATTGATGGCTCTCATGACATCACCAATGGAGAATCCACCTTCCGGTTCAACCGTTTCCTCCGTATGAACATCCTCATCATCCTCATCTTGAACCTCAGGAGGAACAATAGGTGGAGCCTCGCCAACATCAGCATCCTCCTCAGGCACATTGGTGTAATGCCACACACCATTTTCCCCCTTCATGATCTTGCATTGCTCCACTAGACGTTGACCAAATCTAGAATTCCACGCCCTTTGAATCACCATTTGCTCATTGTCCATAGGAACACGAAAATACTCCAATATCCTTTGAACCAGATAGGCATATGGGAGTACAAAGATTAGGCTTCGTTTGGCCTTCATCATCATCCAGCAAATGTAGTACCTCCAATTGACATTAATGGCATGCCGAATAGCCCACATGACAGTATGTCACCCTCCAACATCCTTGAATGATTGAAAGGTCGAGGGAATAAAATGTGAGTCATGACGTAGAAGAGGATGCGGGCATCAATAGTCATCTGGCCCACTGAAACGACAGGTCTCCAAGGTCCTAGCCTCCTGGCCTCACGCACAGCATCCTCCCGATTATATCCCGGGAAGGGTACAGTGGCAGAATCCCCGTCATACATATGAGTCTCCAATGCATCAAAGTTATATCCCAATAAGCTCCTCCAAAGAATCGAATCCACCACTATGTCGGTCCCACGACGCGAGACTCCGAGATGACTATCAACAAAGTTCATGTTATGGTAGAAAGCTCTCACCATAACCTCGAATAGGGACAAGTCATCTCTGCCAAGCCTCTCAGATGGGCAATATCCAACGTCGGCACTATCTCAAATCCATCACGAGCAAAGAATGCTATGTCCAGTGACTTCGGCTTGCAGATGGGTCTCGTGGCAAAATTCGCAACGAATTTTTCGTGCTCTTCGACGTTGTTATCAAATAGATAACCGTAAGGGAGATCCACAACAGCTCCCGTTGTTGTGATTGTTGTGCCCTAGAGGAGGATGCCCCGCGGCAAGCCCGTCGTTTAACCCGCCTCCCATGCTCGTTGCCGGTGTTAGAAGGAGATTCTCTACGAGGCATGACGACAACAATAACCTACAACAACAACAACAACAACAACAACAACAAGTTAACAACATCCAGAGACAACTACAACCATCTATTCTCAACCATGGTCTATAAACTTATTTCAAAGAAGATAAGTCTACAAAACTTATTTCAGTCTTAGTTTCGATTTTCATGATTTTAGCAAACTCTAAAACATTGACTTACAGTACACAATGCAACAAAGCACATTTATGGGGAGAGCATCAATGCTATATACCCACACACATATCATATCACTTTCAAGGAATTGGACCACCAATCAATCAAGAATATATAGTTTTGCAAATAAATAAGAATGAAACAATACATCACTAGCAAGACTCATTTGGAATAGGGGAATCCACCACACCCAACCACATATATTCAATCGAGACTCATTTAAATCACACACAACAACGAAATATGGGAGAAAAACATAACCCAACGCACCAAAAACGCAAAAACGCAAAAACAACCGTCGAAATTCAAAATGGAGATGAGAACATACCAAAAGTGACGCAAATGACACAAGAACAAGTTTTCTTCGCTACCCACCAACGGATTCAACAAGAATTTGGGGCAAAAACCGAGGGAGAGGTTAAGGGCAGGTTTAATCGATTAGGGCTGGGTGTGTGAGAGGAGGCGCGATTTGGGGGTTTTTAAAAAACCCCTCTGCCGACATTTAGTCGACTAAACCATTTGGTTTAGTCGACTAAATGTCGGGTATGGGCTTTTTTAAAAACCTCGACCGGTTTAGTCGACTAAATTTTTTGGTTTAGTCGACTAAATGTCGGGGCCATGGAAAAAAAATTTTGCCCACCATTTAGTCGACTAAACCAAAAAATTTAGTCGACTAAACAGGGGCAGATTGGGAAATAGGTTTCTGACAGGGGCATTTTGGGAAATAGGTTTCAAACAGGGGCATTTTGGTAAATAGTTATTTAATAAGGGGCAAATTCAGAAATTAGCCGTAATTTTTGTCTCTGGAAATTTAATTTTTACAATCAGAACAGTAACTTTTGAGTTAGGCAAACACAAGGAAATTGACCTCTTTTGACCATGAAATTTTTACAGGAGATAGTATTCTCCTTAATTTTTAAAATGAGCATTGGATCACCTAAAACGGAGGTCTATTACTCCAGTTATGATTTTTCAAAGATTAGTCAAGAAATGTAAAAAATTCTGGACATTGGTCATGTTTTTCGAAATTTGGGAATTTTCTCAGCCATAAATCAACTAATGACTTTAATTTATGAACATAGACTTATCAAAGAGTAAGTAGAAATTGGAATTTGTAACATCCCATTTTCAAAAGCCGAATAAAATTTTTTCATCAGAGTAGAGCAACGGAGCAAGAGAGTAACTGATACTTATATTCAAAATGTTGTAAGTCTGGCTAATTACAGTGACGATACATTATTCTGAACGTCTAACATAAACGTAACTACATACATAGAAGAAGACTTCAGCCGGGTCTCTATGCGGGCTGCTTGTCTTTATCCTCGGTCCTTGGTCCTCCCGACCCTGAAGCTATGTTAAGAGCTGAGGTCCCATGCACCGAACCTCAGGTAACAGTTAACCTCATGTTTACATACACAATATATGGACTACGAATATCCACAACAAAAACAATAATAAGAGCACTCAACCAAAAGTACAACAAGCGTATCCCATAAGCACATAAGATGTGTGGCCCTTAGCAAACGTATCTCAATAGCACATAAGATGTGTGGCCCTTAGCAATCGCACATAAGTCCCCTGACAGATGTGTGGCCCTTAGCAAACGTACCTCATCAGCACATAAGCCCCCTGGCATATGTGTGGCCCTTAGCAAGCGTAAACATATCAACAGTACATAAACATACCACAGAGCTATCAGCTACCTCATATAAGCATACCATACACATAGCACATATACGCATACAATAAACATCAAGCTAGTGTTACAGTACGCGAACGTACCTTCGTTGACGGAATTTCGGTACGATCCGTTGATCGAAACGTGATCACATATATCCTATAAGGATAATATCGTTTTCATTAATGATCAACATCAAAAAGACATTCTAGTCCCAAATTACTATTTTACCCCGACTTCACTAACCGCGAAATTTCGCCAGAGTTTTTCTACTTTGACTCTAATCTTCCAAAATTTTGCCAAATCTATATCCCAATCATATTTTTGAAATAAATATCATATTTAACCCTAAAACATGATATTAAAATTATACTTGGAAGATTAAAGATCAAACTAAGATCAAGCTAGCGTATTACATTTCTCCTCCCGTTAAATAAAATTTCGCCCTTGAAATTTGCTCTACCTTAACTAGACTTTGTACTAACTACACTCCGGACCTTATGCTCTGGCCTGACTACAACGATCTTGTCATGTCGTACTTTGATATATAGTGTTTCCATGGCGCCCATACACCGCATCAACACCAGATATCATAAATGTCTCCATGGTGCCCAGACACCATGGCAACACAAGATACCTTAAATGTTTTCATGGCGCCCATACACCATGGCAACATAAGATACCTCATACTCAATGACACGATCGCAGTCGGATTTGTAATAACTAAGAAACATGGAACACGTCACGGAGGTGGTTCACGTAATCATATAATTTAGCCTAGAGAAGATTTCCTACTAAGAGATAGTACCTTGGACCATTTCTGGAAGTTCTCTGTCCACTGTATTAGTTAGTGCGTACATTCGACCTGGGTTCTGTGGCCTTAACTCCGCAGCTTTCTCAGGATAGTCTGCGATAAAGTGTCCTGGCTTCCGACATCTGTAGCAAACCCGTCTTATATAACAGTCAACACCAGGATGGTATTTCCCGCATTTTGGACATGGTTGGGTCTCCAACATTCTTGGATTGTTCTGCTGCCCAGTCTGGAATGGCCTCTTGCTTTCTCTCTGGGAGTTACTCCATGGTGCCTCTCTCTTCCGCGAGGAATTTCCACCTCGCTACGTCCTGCACTGCTAGTGCTGAAATTCTGGGATCTACGCAGCTCCTTGAGGTTTCGCTCAATTAACCGGCAAGATTCTACCGCTTGAATTAATTTCGAAAGCCGTTGAGATACCAATCTTTCCCTAATCTCGTACTTTAACCCGTATATTAGTATGTTTGCCATACTACTTTCATCATCATTTTGCCTTAGGTGTGATGAATAACGTGATAGATTAGTAAACCGGGCAAAGTAGTCGTCGAAAGTCTCCTCATGACCTTGTCGGTTGTGAAGTAACTCTGACTCCTTGGTCACTTTTATCGAGGGAGGAAAGTACTGCTCGTTGAACTTCTCTAGAAATTTTTCCCAAGTAACGGGACAATAGCGCGTTCGTAGTGTTTCTGTCATGACTCTCCACCAACGATCTGCATCTCCTTCTAGCTTATATATCGCCAGTTGAACTTTGCGATTTTCCGGACACTCCATCACTTCAAAGATATTTTCCAACTTCATCAACCAATCCTCAGCCGTTTCCAGCCTAACTTGGAAGTTGGGGGTTTCAACTTACAGAACTGTGTAACCCAATAATGTGAAGTGTCTGCATCTCTGGGTGGTCGAGGTTTGTTCACCACTGCTCTCCCATGTCTTGGGGGTGACTGGGACCTTTCTGATCCCTCAGCTTCCTCGGTTTGTTTATCATCTCCTTCACTCTCTTCCTCATTCTTAGATTGTTCTTCCTCCTCGTGTCTTGCTTGCCTCTCAGCTTACCTTTCTGCACGAAGTTCCTCTATCATTTCTCTTAGTTCATCTATCATCTCTCTTTGTTCATGTACTATAGCCATTGCCTCTTGCTAGACAATCTGTTGGTTTGGTTCTTGAACTAGCTGGTCAGGATCTACTACTGGTACTGGAATCATCCGAGGTTGTCTACCTCGTCCTCTGCCTTGGTCCCTGCCTCGGCCTCTGGGAGCTTTGGCTCCTCTTAAATTTTCCATGTCTCGTTCTTTTTCCTTTATTAGGGAAAACGTTAGAGATACAAGGAAGATAACGATTAGTATATCACAGACTTTATCGCACTTAGTATTTACTCGGCACATAGATTTTATTGCACTTAGTATTTACACTACAAACGAATAGACACCCGCAATATTTCCCTCGTTCAAGATTCCGTTGATTTGTTCCACCCAAAAATGGGTACGGGGAAAATGATGAAAAGTGGATCTAATCCAGTCTCCAGAAGGTACGGAGTTATCAGGGTTATCAGGGTTATCAAGGTTATCAGAGATATCAGGGTTATCAGAGATATCGAGGTTATCAGGGATTGGTATCGGTATAAGTACAGATGATGGATACACCAGCTCTGGGTTAGAGTGATGCACCGACAGAGGGTGGTACACTGGTTCAGGATGGTATACCGGTTCAGACTGGAATACCGAAGTAAGGTGGTACATCGACCTAGGGCTATATCCGTACTCATTTTCAAAACATGCTCTTTAAAAAGGCGTAGAGCCTAACTCCGTTACTCAAACCAATTAGCCAGGTAGGTGTCTATCATGGGAGTCTCATCGAGTTCACGGCGACTGATTGACTTACCCACATAGACTAGCCCTGCCTTCTGCACCAATGGTTTGCTTATAACATAGTTAGATTTATGCCAGGACAACTGCTCTGATACCAAAAGTGTAACATCCCATTTTCAAAAGCCGAATAAAATTTTTTCATCAAAGTAGATCAACGGAGCAAGAGAGTAACTGATACTTATATTCAAAATGTTGTAAGTCTGGCTAATTACAGTGACGATACATTATTCTGAACGTCTAACATAAACGTAACTACATACATAGAAGAAGTCTTCAGCCGGGTCTCTATGCGAGCTGCTTGTCTTTATCCTCGGTCCTTGGTCCTCCCGACCCTGAAGCTATGTTAAGAGCTGAGGTCCCATGCACCGAACCTCAGGTAACAGTTAACCTCATGTTTACATACACAATATATGGACTACGAATATCCACAACAAAAACAGAATAAGAGCACTCAACCAAAAGTACAACAAGCGTATCCCATAAGCACATAAGATGTGTGGCCCTTAGCAAACGTATCTCAATAGCACATAAGATGTGTGGCCCTTAGCAATCGCACATAAGTCCCCTGACAGATGTGTGGCCCTTAGCAAACGTACCTCATCGCACATAAGCCCCCGGCATATGTGTGGCCCTTAGCAAGCGTAAACATATCAACAGTACATAAACATACCACAGAGCTATCAGCTACCTCATATAAGCATACCATACACATAGCACATATACGCATACAATAAACATCAAGCTAGTGTTACAGTACGCGAACGTACCTTCGTTGACGGAATTTCGGTACGACTGTTGATCAGAACGTGATCACATATATCCTATAAGGATAATATCGTTTTCATTAATGATCAACATCAAAAAAGACATTCTAGTCCCAAATTACTATTTTACCCCTGACTTCACTAACCGGCGAAATTTCGCCAGAGTTTTTCTACTTTGACTCTAATCTTCCAAAATTTTGCCAAATCTATATCCCAATCATATTTTTGAAATAAATATCATATTTAACCCTAAAACATGATATTAAAATTATACTTGGAAGATTAAAGATCAAACTAACATCTATACTAAAACTACCGATCGAAAAACTAGAACTTAAGACTAGGGACCGAAGAATTTACCCAGAACTTCGCTACTCCTTCTCCAGAACTCCTCCTTCTCTCTAACCTCTCTCTATTTCGAAATTACTCTTGTGAATTGGTGAGGAATGAATTGAAATGGAAGGGGCTATTTATAGGAAAAGTCCATGGATCTCAACCCTTGGATCAACTTTTCATCAATGGATAAGATTAGACACGTGTGGCCTCTTGGACATCACTCCTTTTCCTCTTCTCTCCTCCACAAAAACGTCCCCCTATGTCATCCTTCCAAAAATGACATCATCCCCATGATGTCACCCCTTCTACTTTACGGATTTAATCGATAAAATCCCCTGTTCGGTGTTCTTATCGCGAAATCTTAAATAATCTCAAATATTTCTTGACATAATTAACTCTGGAGGTCAATGGTATCACTTGAGAAATATTTGGATTAACAGAAATTATGGTCCTATTAAGGGTATTTTCTAGCCTACTAACCATTTTAGGATAAACGCCGTAGGTTACGGAAATGACTTCGGCTATAACCCACTTCGGGATAAAAATTCACTTGTTCATAAAAAGTCCTGATGTTAGAAACATAGTTCAAGGATTTCAAGTTATGATTTATTTTCTATCGGTTCTCATTTATCCTATTTTCTTTTTCAACAAATATCTTTCTACTTATTTAGAAATTCATGGAGAATTTTGACCAAGGAATATGCTTCCCACTTGCACAAATATCCTATGTCCATGTGTTCCCATTGGTTGATGTATTTTTCCAAGGATTAAGGTTCAATTAATTAGAAACATTAGATTAGCTTTATAAGATTAAATCTTAGCCATTGATTAATGTTGGCTTGTCAAAAATTGTTTATTAAGATGGCTTAGTGCCTTAACTCCATGATTAGTAATTCTTTGTTGGTTAATTAGACTTTAGGGTTTTTACATAATCCATCTTATACATTACTTAACCATGCTTAATTAATTAGCAATTATTCTTATGCTAATTCCAATCCTTTATTGGTCATTAATCTCCAATTAGGGGTTGTATATAATTAACTTTGAATATCACATTTGTTCATGTTTAAACAATTAGCAATTAATTACCTATTTAATCACTTACTAATTGTTGACAATTTTCATAATTAATATTAATTATTTTCTCACAACTATTGCACTGAAATTGATAATTTATGCTTCATGTATTATTTTAAAAATCATTGGGCAACTTATGTTCCCCAAAATAATATTAAATTTTACCTCATTATTTCCCAAGGAAAATAATCCCATAAATTACCTAAATTAGAGACAACATACTTTCTAATTTTTAATAAATATTTAATTGCCTCTTAGGATTTATCATAATATTCTCGGGGTATTTTATGACCCACAAACTCACTTAGGGACTTTTGGCACTTTATTTCTTTTAATTTTAAGGAAAATTACCCTAGAAAAATAAGATTATTACCTCACAGGATATGAGACCACATATTCACCTATTTCCAATAGGTATTATTTACTAAATTATGATATTTATAACAAGTGAGATTTTAGGGTATTACAGAATCACTCCATTTGGAATTATATCAGTCGAGTTATAAATTTTCCAAATTCTCGGAAAAGTTAAAGGCTGAATTTTTTTTAGAGTAAATACCCTTTTTGGTCCCTGGAAAAACACATTTGACCCTTTTTCGTCCCTGAGTAAAAGAAATGTCATTTTGGTCCTTTTTAGGGACTAAAAAGGACCTTTTTGGGAATTTCGAGGATTAAAATGTGCAAAAAATGATCAAAAGGACTAAAAGGGACCTTATTTTTCCATTTTAGGGACTAAAAGTGACTTATTTTTTTTCAGGGACCAAAAAGGGCATCCGTGTTTTTTCCAGGGACCAAAAAGGGTATTTACTCTTTTTTTTAAGTCTTAAAATAGCCACCCATGAATTGTGTGTAACCTTTAAAGTAAAAGTCCCTTTGGATATATTGAAAGGTTAAATGGCTGAGATGGAATTTATTCTATAGTGAATAGTATCTAATTAAATAAGTCTCAATTAGTATACATCCCTAGTCATAAGGATACTAAAGGAGCTAAATCTTGATTATGTTATTAAGATTGAATTGATTGGTAACCCATCGTTATATGTAAATCTTAATTATCGGACCTAAGAATCGCCCGTGCCTGAAGGATAAGCGTAGTGATAAGAATTTGGTGGAAGGGGTTTTGTCGGTAAGACCAACAGGTTGTAACTCTAATCTTACATTCTTTGCATAGCTCACTACAAAAAAAAATCAGTTTTTGCGACGGAAAAAATCCGTCGCAAAACTGGGCGCGTTTTGCGACGGATTTTGTCCGTCGCAAAAATCCTTGTCGCAATTGCGACGGATTAATAAACTCCGTCGGAATTTGCGACGGATTTTAAATCCATCGCAATTGCGTCGCAATTACGACAGACTAAAAATCCGTCGCAATTGCGACGGACTAACAATCCGTCGCAATTTGCCACGGATTTTGAATCCGTCGCAATTTGCGACGGATTTTGAATCCGTCGCAAATTACGACGGACTAAAACTCCGTCGCAATTGCGACGGATTTTGAATCCGTCACAATTGCGACCGATTTTTTTAATCCGTCGCAAATTTATTTTTTTTTAAAAAAAATTTAAAATTAATTTTTCGAAAAAATACTAATTTTTTTTAAATAATTTTTTTTCTAATTAGAACTAACTTTAATCCATAAATAAATAAATAAATAAATAAAAATATATATATATATATATATATATATATATATATATATATATATATATATAGTCCCGAAGTATCAAGCATAAGTAGTTTTACATAGAGAAAACAAATATAAATAATATTATCCTGAATAACATGTACTAAAAAGTAGTCTAAAGAGCAGCATGATCATCATCAGCATTAGCATCACCACCATCAACGTTGTCACCATCAACAGAAGCCGGCCCCTTGTTTTTCATTAGGGACATAAGTTGAAGCTGCATCTGCCTTACCATCTCGCTTGTCTCATGCAGCTCCTCTGTCTGCCCTTGCATCCGCCTGACAATCTCGCGTGTCTCATGCGGCTCCTCTCGCCTGCGCCCGGACCAACGCCTTCATCTTCTTCATCTCATCTCGCAAAAAATAAGGAACTACGTTTATTTTTTGTACTTTATTCAAATATAATAGGGAATGAAAATGTAACAATCAATATCAAATGTATTATGTTTACCTGCAGAAACACCTTCATGGTCGGATGAGGAGCGCTTCGTTTGCTTAAATCGGGCCGGGAGAGGCACCGTGCACGAAGATTCTGCCTTTGTTGTTCATTCCACTCTGCACCTCGAATGAATAGACTCTCGTTATCGACCGAGAGGATGTGGGGTCGCTCGCAGCTGCGAGTCTCTCTCTCCGTCAGCCTCTTATAATTGTCCTAGAAGCAAAAAAATACATCACAGATAAGCCATGTGAAATGAAATAAATATATGTTGATGTTTGAAACAAAGAATGCAATATAATATCTCACCGCTACTTGCTGCGCCTTGGCGTTAATCCAACGCGGCTCACTCCCTTCAGACTGCTGGGAATGGGTACGCTCAAAGGCAATCTAGTCAACATCTTCTGGAGCAACATCCTCAGACAGTGCCTGCAAACACAAATGATGACCGTTAAATAATTGTTTCAAAGAACAAAATATTGAATAGTTAAACCCAAAATAACGTGTACTCACAATTTTTCGTTTATGCTCACTCAGTGAAATGCAGCCGCCAGCATAGGAAGGTCCTTCCATTTTGGCCCTATTTTGCTTATTCTTCTGACTTTTAATTTGAAATTTCTCATCGGACGCCCAATGTTGAAGTAATTGGTCAGCAACCTCAGGTTGAATCCAATCTTTCCGGCCTCTACCTCTTCTCAATTTAAAGAACCTCTCATTCAACCATTTTCCAAGTCTTCATGATGTTTAGGCAACGTATTAAACTTACGCTGAAAATCAATGACAAATAATCAGTGGTGCAAATTTGAATAAGAAATTAATAACCATAAATTAAAACACATAACTTACCAAGAACTCATTGAACCAAGCATCCCGATTATCCTGAGGAATCTCTGTCCAACAGCCGTAAGGAAGATTGAAGTTACGAAATATTTGGTTTGAGATGATACTAGTTGCCTCATTATTTGGTAGAAATCTGAACACAGAGGATATTATGGAAATATTAGCATAGAAACTAAAGGTAGAAAATCATAACATTCTTATTGCGAACTTTACATGACTTACTCGGTGGTGCCAATAGGACAAATCCAAATCTTTCCATTTGTAGGATCTACCGATCCCCAGATTGGTTCCTCGAAAGAACTACCTCCTTCCCGACATGGCTTTGAGGCGATGCATTGTCTTTGAAAGAAGGAATGTCAACTACTGAAGATGCTTGTACATAGATGATTTTAGAAAACTAAACATATGTAAATCAATTAGAAATGGTAAAGTAAACCTGCTCTGCTCCTTGCTGTGGACTATGGGAAGTTCCTGGCCCACCTCTACCACCCATGAATGAGTCGGTAGTAGATGGCGACGATGACATATAAAGAGACGGTGACGATGACATATAAACCGACGGTGAAGATGACATCTCAAATAGCGGAACATCTGGGGAAGCGCTGAGCCCTCTGCCTACAGAGGCACCAGATGACGTCCCCCTACCCCCTCTGATAGGACGGGGTCGGGCTCGACCACTACTACGTCCACTACCGGAACGTCCTCCTTGATGCTCCATCTCTGAACACTTATAAACATTATGTATATATATATATATATATATATATATATATATATATATATATATAAAGATATTTACTAAATATGACAGTAGCGAAGTATATGACGGAGTATGTAGTATAATTAGATCGTCATAAAAAAGAACTAACACACATCAACCGGACGATATTTGTTCTTCATCATCTGCTTGCATGCCTTCCTCTGGAGTCTCATAATCGTCGAACTCAGATTCACTATCAGAGTAAATCATTTCCTCATCATCGTCTGATTCTTCATCTTCAATTTGGATATGAATCAACTCTAACTCCGCAGCCGAATTAAACAGATTGCTTGGTACATCGTCGTCGGCAATGTTTAAGGGAAGTACATGTTCCACATCAGCCTGGAACGGTTCAGAATACCGTCATTTGTTTCTGACTCTTTCGTGTTTGGTATAATATGCCGTGCTTTGGTTTTGATAACTCCCCTCCACCCTTGACGGGATGTGGGGTATAAGGTATAGTAAACTTGTTCCGCCTGTTGAGCAAGGATGAATGGGTCATAACCAACCGTATATCTCCTTGTCCAGTGGATCTCAACATGACCATATTTGTCCACTTTTGTCCCACGCGGGCTGTTATCAAACCACTCACACTTAAACAGAGTCACCACCTTGTCCCACTGGTAATGCAACTGAATTATCTCGATTAACTTCCCGTAGTAGGCTCCCTCGACCCCGTCAACTTAGTCACCTCTACAACATACACCGTAATTGCAACATAGTGTATTTGCGTTCGCTTGAACAGTTGAAAACCGATACCCATTGATTACGTATTTGTTGCACCGGTAACAATTATTGCAGCTCCATAAGATAAACTCCACGCAACTTCATTGCTATCGATGGATTTTGCACGAAGTAGGATCGAAACCATTGAGGAAACTTAGACTTCGTGATTTGCTCAACTTCGAATCGACATCGAAGGATTTGTCGATCGAACCCGATTAGAGAAGTAATCGTAACAAAAAGATGAAGTTAATACGTAATATTTCCTAAACAGTAAAAGAAAAGAAATCTTACTTTAAGTACTGAGCGGCCTCTTCACAATTGTTTAGAATGTACCACTCCGCTACTTGCTTATCTCTTCCTTCTAGAGTTGACCTCCAACGTTTTCCCACTACTCGGCCTGAAAAATTAAATATTGAATTTTGATTGCAAGTATCTCCGCCATCATCGTTGCGAGGTACCCCTCTCCATCTTGATATCATTTCAGGGGGATAATAGTATGACGCAAACTTAGTGGCCTCTTCGACTAGAAACGCTTCAAATGATAGATCCTTCGACGTACCTTGGATTTTTGATCTTGTTCTTAAGTGTGCGTAAAAACCTACAATGGACAATGTAAGGGGAATTTATAAACTAAAGCACCATGTCTTTCAATTAACAACCGCACGAAAGAAATATATATATTACCTCTCAAACGGATACATCCACCTATATTGTTGCGGACCACCTACCTTTGCTTCGTAGGCCAAGTGAACAGCAAATGTTCCATTGAGTCAAACATGCTAGGAGGAAACACCATCTCTAACTTGCATAGCGTTATTGGTATGCTCGCCTCTAAGTGACGTAACTTTTCAACATTAAGTTCGAAGCACAAATTTCTCTAAAGAACATGGATAATTCCGTCGAATAGACCATATATGCTTCGGAAGTGCTTTGAAGGCCCATGGCAACAATCTCTGAAAAAACATGTCAATCATGACTCTTCATCCCGAATAACTTCATCTCGTGCAGATCAACACATCTTCTCAAGTTTGACGCATAACCGTCGGGAGTTTCAGATCTGTTACCCATTGCAACAATTCTAAATTCTGTTGTTTGTTGAATGTGTACGGTGCTCTAGGTTTGGACGTCCGTCCCGTGGCATTCTCCACCAAATGCAAATCAGGTCTTCTGCAAATCACTTCTATGTCCCGTCTTGCGTTTACTGTATCCTCCGTCTTGCCCTTGGTGTCCATCACGGTGTACAGAATATTGCAAAACACATTCCACTCAATATGCATTACATCAAGGTTGTGTCTTAACAATTGATCTTTCCAATATGGTAGTTCCCAAAATATGTTGCGTTTGGTCCAATGATGATCAACGCCGTATCCCTCAGGTTCGCTTGAACCAGTCCCTTCTTCGACACTTTGAATGTACTTCACCCTGTCCCATATTTCTTGGCCACTTAAACGATGAGGTTGATCTGCTCGTTCGACCACATTCCGCATAAAGTATTTTTTATTTCTCCTAAACTGATGCTCTGGGGGAAGGAATCGCCGGTGCCTGTCAAACCAACTGACCTTGCGACTGTGTTGTAAGCTAAAACCCGTGTTCTGTTCAAGACATACCAGGCATGCAAGCTTCCCCGACGTTTGCCACCTGCCCGTATTGTTGAAAGGAGCGAACCCATCCGAGCATAGACCAAGACGAACATTACGGGGATCCATAGCAAAGAACGGATTTGCCTCGTCAAATTTACGCCAAGCTTTGGCATCGGATGGATGATTCACAAAGTTTTCATCCCTGCGATGCTCGCGGTGCCACCTCATATGCGCAGCTGTTTGTTCTGATGCATACAATCTCTGAAGTCTGGGCACGAGAGGAAAGTACCACATCTTGCTTAATGCTTGACGCGTCGTTCTCCTTCCATTCCTCACAACTTTGTATCTGTCATGTCCACAGAATTTTCAATTGGTCATCTCAGCATCATCCTTGTAATACAACATACATCCTTTGGGACAACAATGGATTTTTTCACATCCAAGACCAAGCTCTTTCACCTTTTTCTTTGCTTGGTAAAAATCCTTCGGCAAATTACTCGTCTTTGGGAACAAGCTTACTCATGATCTGTATCATTTCGTTGTAATTCCTCTCACTCATATGGTGATCGGTCTTCAAGCTTAGTGTTGCTGGGGTAGCCGATAGCGATGAATATTCACTATTTTCAAAGTGTTCGCCCCTTCCCATAACGGACGTTGTGCTTCTTGAAGCATTTTATAGAACCTAGCGGCTCCGGATGAGGATCCTCTCTCATGTATTGTGGTTGAGTACGTGTATCGTTCTCCTCTCCAATGTATGACGGTTCAGCATGAGTAGCGGGATCAAAATATTGGCCGATCGACGGTCCCGCGGCATCCATAACCAACTGCTCATATTGATTAAGATTGTCTCGATGACTACCGTCCCCGTAATAACCGGTCGGTGTCCGTCGGACTTCGCCATGACATTCCCAACATTCATAATCCTTCATGAATCCCTTTTACACAAATGGATTTTCACCGTGCTAAGATCTTTAAATCTTAAACACCTACATTTGACACACGGACAACTGATCGCCCTACTTGAATTAGTTGAATGTGCCAAAGCAAATTCGATGAACTCTTTCAAACCCGCCAAGAATTGTTGAGTTAGTTCTCTTTTATCAGTTAGACGATTGTACATCCAACTTCTATCATGATTGCCTTTCATATTTCCTAATTAGTTCAGTTACCAACATAATTAACATGTAATTCGATGCCGAAATCTATAAGATATATGGGCTAAGTTAAAGAGATTATTTAACATTTATAATATTTAAGACTTAATCAAGGTTATATAATCTGCAAAAAATTGTTTTTTTTCAAATAAAACATGTTTTAAAAAAAAACATAATAGTAATTTTTATAAGACATTAACTCAACCAATTAATTTAACTAATTTTTATAAAACATATAAATTTCATTATTCCTTAAACTCACATATTCTTCCTATTTTTAATTAATTAATTAATTTTCTTATCCCTAAATATCACTGTTTATTGTATAACTAGTTAAGTATAATATTTTATATTACCAAATTTCAATGAGACAATTTTTGTTAAAAAAATTTTAACATTCATTATTTTACTGATTTCAGAACTAGTTAATATCATTAATTTTTCTAAAACATAAAAATTTCATAAATCCTTTAAGTCACACCTCCCACCAACTTTATATTAAGTAATTAATTCTCGTATCTCTAAGCATCATTTCTTAACATTTCATTTTTATCATTTCAACATAATCCTATTTTTCAACATAATTCTATTTTTCAATATACACAATTTTTCAACTATACAATAGCGAAGTATAAACAAATAATGCAGCATTAATATTCTCACAAATGATCACAAATCCGTAATGAAGAATCAATAACTAATAATTTAATCAACATTCAAGAAATAAAAAATATTATCACACACCATCATTTTATCATAAATACATCTAATACTCAAATCTATATATATATACTGTAGTAAAAAAAAGGGAAGAGGAGAGGTAACTTACATGGAATAGAAGTGCCTAAGGAGAGGAGAAGGAGATGACTTGACAAACTGATCGGTTGAAATGGACGGGAATGACGCCGGAAAGTGATTGGCCGGAGGAGAGGGATGACGCCGAAAAGTTTTTGACCGGAGCACCAAGAGTCGACGGAGAAGAAGAGAGAAACGGATGGCACTCAAAGAGAAAATGGAGAATGAAAGTTCGGGGTTTAAGACGCGATTTGCGACGGAAAAATTTTCCGTCGCAAATCGCTTTTTACGACGGAAATGGGTGTTCCGTCGCAAATTTGCGACGGACACCCCGTCCGTCGCAAATTTTGCGACGGACGGTGTCCATCCGTCTCAAAATGTCGGCAGAGTTGCCGACATTTGCGACGGACGAGGGCCGTCCGTCGCAAACCTTGCGACGGACGAGGGCCGTCCGTCGCAAACCTTGCGACAGACCCCCTGGTCCGTCACAAATTTGCGACGGACCATGCTCGTCCGTCGCAATTTTTTTTTTTTTGCGAGGAACTTTTTTTTCCGTCGCAAAAAATAGGGAATTTGCGACGGATTTTTTTCCGTCGCAAATTCCCTTGCAATTTACGATTTTTCTAGTAGTGGCTATATATGTTTGTGTGTGCCATATTTGTATGTCCTGCCTTATGAGGCCAGCACCACTCGTGGCTCGATTGAGCGGAAGGGTCGACCATGGGGCTAACTTCCTGGTGGCTAGGTAGGGCCTAGTGCATTCAGTATTTTTGGTATTGAATTGCCAAAATGAATTTCCTTACGCCAATGTATTTGAAAATCTTTGAATGAACACTTGTATTACAAGCTACATATTGAATGTAATACTTGAATTTGAATGCTTTATATGCTGTGTGGACTACTTTGTTTGGTTGATTTACATATATATTGCATATGCTAGAATTTGAGATTAACTTGTTACTCTGGGATTCATTCATTTGAATCTCAGAGCCTTCCTTAAATCCAGGACGTGGGCAGTCTAGTAGGCAAGGAGGAAGAGGCAAGGGCGTAGTTTTTGCTTGACTTGGGAAGAAGGTGGTGATGAAGATGCTGATGAAACATTTAGTTTCATTTATGTATATGGAGTTTACTATTTCCTTATGACGTAGTTAATATTTTGTGTTAGCCGTGTATGGCTACTGGGATGTATATATTTAATTAGATACACATGATTACGTAGAAGTAGTGTGTGTGTGTGTGTGTGTGTGTGTGTGTGTGTGTGTGTATATATATATATATATATATATATATATATATATATATATATATATATATATATATATATATATATATATATATATATATATAATGGCGCTAACTATTGCTGCAGGGACAGGCTTGTATATAACAAGCCCAAATCATGGTGAATGATTTAGTAGAGCACTAGGTTAATCGGAGAAATAATGAATTACGTACTCTGATAAAACCTAACAAGGTTGCATGTATGATGTATTGTTAATGACAAGTTTGAACCACTGATAAAATGTTTTCAAAGGTTTTAACTGTTTCAGAAAATCCCATTCGAACTGTATTATTATTTTGAAATTTTTCTTTAAAGAATGGCTTTCTTTGCAAGAACCAAACTTAGACCAGTGGTTTAAATTTTTATTAAATATTACATCTTTGCATGATAAGTGAAGATGTCACTCTGTTCTGGACTCAAAACAGTGGGGTGTTGCATCTCTTTTTTCTCAACAAAATCATCCCAACTAACTATATATCTGTACGTTTTAAACACAAACCTCGCGACAATTTCACAAACAAACATAACTTACAATGAAAATTCCAATGATATTACACAAAGCAGAAAACCATAACATAAAACGAGAAAGGACAAATGAAACTATATATATATATATATATATAGCTCAATAATTAAGCTTTTATTGTTTTATATGATAGTTGGATTCAAGGACGCAAATTCAAGCAATTCATGGTTTTTCTCGACCAAGGCCATATCTTGTTCGATCAAAGTCACCCAGGCCTCTATTCCTTTTCCATCATGTGTATCCATCAAATAAATAGAATTATTTATCTTCAAAGAAGGAATACTCACCCACTTGGGTTTTCCCCATCCAAAATCTGCTTCATAAAACCCAAAACGACACCAACTTGTGCACATATAGAAATCTATGCCTTCTTTGTACGCCAATTCTACGTCCTTCCATCCCTCAATTAATGATGAGAAAGCATTATTTTTATCTCCAAGTTTATGAGCTCGTTCCCTTGAAAATAGTTCAAGAGCTTTCCTTAACTGAACCACCAAGGATTGTAAGTCCAATATGTCTGTACTACTGTCATTGGTCTCTTCTGTTTCTGCTATGAAATTACTTAAGCTGTTTCCAACAGAGGTCTCAGGTAAAGGTGGGTTTGTCCTTTTACGAATATTTATTGCTTGGCCTACCTTGGAGCGTCTTTTGGTTATTCCCAGGTTTATTCTTGATGCTGTTGTTGCACATTTCCATATGAGTGCCAATACAGCCTCCACTCTTGTTGGTTGCTCCACCAGTTTGCTTGAAGCTTTGGCCTTCAGTTTTGTGATATCTGAGGATTCAAACACATACCTACGTACACCCAGTTCAATTTTGGTTTCTCAGTAAGCAATGTTTACTATTTTATTGGAATACTTTTACAACTTATGACCAGTTGAGTTGAGAAGCATAACAAGTTGTGAAGGTCATTGTATTTTAGTTGTCTTAAAAGATCATTTCTAACATAGTGGTAAAGCTATATTGATCACTTTCGGAAATCCTATGCTCAAAATTACATCTTCATCGTTTTACCTCTAAATTAATAATTACCACTCCAGTCCTCTTTGTAAGTCTGTTTTGTCTAAAATTTTTGGTCTTAAATATAAGTCTACCTTGAGAGTCATTAATGATTGTTTTTCAAATATATCTTTATTGAATAAGTGAGAGAAAATGTACATTCATTATTAAATAAGGAAAATTTGGAAAAGTCAATCAATTTAAGACATATTAAATATATCAACTTCCATTTCTTGGTATGTAAGATGTGGTCAAATTTGACTTATAATAAGGAACATCTGTGGTAGTTGAAAAAAAGAACCAACCTTAAGTTTACTTGACTAATATATTTGCGTG
The DNA here is from genome assembly GCA_025563575.1 of Acacia pycnantha. Classification (NCBI taxonomy): domain Eukaryota; kingdom Viridiplantae; phylum Streptophyta; class Magnoliopsida; order Fabales; family Fabaceae; genus Acacia; species Acacia pycnantha. The sequence continues at coordinate 184,277 of JAMWYP010000099.1, read as the reverse complement.
CAAGTGGAAATGCAATGGTACGTAGTATATAAGAAAGAACCAACCTTAATTTTACTTGACTAATTTATGTCAAATTTGACTAATATATTTTCATATCAGTTTATGAGGATAATATATAAGAACGTGGTAGTATATTCTAAATAACAAAGACAAGATCATTTGCCATGACAAAACAACGATCAAATTTTGATTCACGGGTTGGGATTTTCTAATAAGATTTGAAAGTTTCAACAAAGCCATAAGTTATGAAGAACTAAAAAGAAAAGTTGCGTATAGATATAGTACCTTCTTGTGATGCAATTCAAGGCGGGTTTGAACTCTAAAGGTGGTGGATCTTCTGAAAACTCCATGGAAGGGAAATGAGATTCCATAACATACTTTGGAAGCATAGAGTCAGTCATGCACCCAATAGCAGTACAAGACCATGCCTTAATGAACGAACCAATTGTTGAAGCATCAGCAATCTTGTGAGAAAAGGACACACCAATAGCCAAACCTCCACAATCAAACAAATTCACTTGAACTTTCACTAAAAACCCACTTCCTAAATGGGCATCATCCACAGGCACAAACTGGTGTCCTAAGTCAGCATCGGGTTGTTTAAGGACGTCGGAGACGAAGCCATGGACACGAGCCTCGCAAAACTCGACACCTTCATCGTTACATTCAATTACTTTGTTTTCTTTGACTCTCCCTGCTAGTGGATAGAAGTAGGTTAGAGTCTCAGACAAGGACGTCTTTAGCCTCTCACACCCATCGTTAGAAAACGTATTTTCAATATTGGGATAGAAAAACAACATTCGAGTGTGAAATATAGGAGCAATCTGATCAATGAAAGAGAGCTTGTAAATTCTAAGGTTTTGGGATGTTGGAGAAGATGGCTTTATTGTTTGTTTGGACACAAACTCAACCTTCATCTTTTGGGGCTCCATGAAATTAGTTTGAATTTTGCTAAGGCTCGAAATCTCAAGACGCTGCCTCAGCATGAAAATCTGATATGCTTATATAGAAATGTCGTGACATCATATTGATGAAATTTGGTCAGTCATCAGAAAACATTCTGAAGGAAAAAATCCAAAAACTGATTTAGACAGGAAAAAGTCAAAGATATAAACATGTAAAGAATCAACATATAACAGTCAAGTACATTAATTGGAACAATAAATATCAAAAGGAAGAAATTAAACTGATTTGCAAATGAAAAGTCAAAAATATAAACATGTGAAATAATTAATATAACAAGCCAAGTTAAAGGGCTTTAATGAGAACAATTAACATCATTCCTAAAAACTATAATTCTGATGCCTTCAAAATAGGACTTGGCTTATATCCTTTGCCGATTGGTGTCCGCTGCCATCCGTTGCTCCAGATGGCACCGTTTTGACGCAAAAAACACCTTGCTCCCTTTTTTAAAAAAAACAATAAATATTTCAGAGCATTAATAGGTACTAAAAAAATAATTTAGGATACTGAATCGTACTGAAAAAAATTCTTCATGATCTTAAAAAATTATCTTAGAATCTTGAAATAATATTTTAGGATCTTGAAAAAATATTTTAGGGAATTGAATGTTACTAAAATGATACTTTAGGATATTGACTGGTACTGAGAAAAATAATTCATAATCTTAAAAAATTATTTTAGGATCTTGAAAAAATATTTCAGGATACTGACGGGTACTAAAAAGATATTTCAGAATACTGACTGGTACTGAAAAAGTAATTCATGATCTTAAAAAATTATTTTCAGATCCTAAAAAAATATACTTTTTTTTAGAATTAGTCAATACCTGAAATATTTTTTTAAGATCCTAAAATAATTTATTTAAGATCATGAATTATTTTTTTAGTACTAGTCAGTATCCTGAAATATATTTTCAAGATCCAAAAATAATTTTTTCAGTACGATTCAACATCTTGAATTATCCAGTGGCTTAGAATATTTTAAAACAAAAAACAAAAAACAAAAAACAAAAAAAGGGAACAGGTGTGTGTTTTGCGCCAAACGGCGCCGTTTGGAGCAGCGGATGCCAATCTGCAAAGGACATAAGCCAATCCTTCAAAATATAGCTCAAAATACCAAGGTTCTGAAAACCGGACCGGTCACTGAACCGGTGGGGGTACTGGGTCAAGGGTCAGTGGGTCAGACCGGAGTCAGACCGGGGTCAGACGGTATTAATTAAAAAATATAATTTCATTATAATAGGTAAAAATATTTATATATTCTAGTAAACAAATAGTTTATATAAATTTGAAAGGATGTTTAAAATTATATTAATTTTTTTTTTTTAAAAATGGAGATCACCGTTCATCTTGGCTTTGCAAAATATTTAGTTTTATTGAGTTTACTTTATTCAATTTTTTTTTTGGTCAAAACTTTATTCAATATTGCCTTCACGGGTCACAAGGTTGGTTCAGTAATCGTACAGGTGATACTATCACATCTCATTAATTGGGTGAACTCCTCTCCAATAAAGTTTTAAAATCATATCTCTCCTTGGAATCAAATCTTTGGGCAGGAGCCAAAATCCATCGTGGGAGTTGCCTTCAAGAAACATACAGAGTAGAAAGATGAAGAGGGTTTGAAAGAGATTGCAATGGAAGGGAGACCTTGGCTGCTGAGGGGTTTCCAACGTTGAGTAACTAAGCTAGATGACGATTCTTTCTTCTCTCTCTCTCTCTCTCTCTCCCCCTCCCTCTCCCCCTGCCGTCCTTCCCTCCTCCACCATAACCCAAAGAAATTTTACCAAATGCTTGATCTGGTTCTTCTTCTTGCTTGATTTGCTTCTTCTTCTTCTTGTTCTTGGATCTGTTAAACTCGCGGCGACTCTGGTTCACATCTCTCTCTCCCCCCTCTCCTTCTCCTTTTATGTTGTCTCACTGGCGAGTTATCGAGCATTGCAGAGCCATCGCGATTTTTTTTTTAAAAAAAACTCCTTGACTCGGCCAACTCGGCCGGGTTAGGCCGAGTTGGCCGAGTTGACCCCGGTTCAACTTGGAACCCGGGGTCACCCCTTAAACTGGACCGGTTGTCCGTCCGGTTCGCCGGTTTCCGGTCTGAACCGGCCGGTCCGGTCCGGTTTTCAAAACATTGCAAAATACACTACAGCTAATTATCTTTCTTCACGCTGCATTGAATTTGCCTCCCATCGGTCAACAAAGAAATACAAATCCAAAATCTTTTTGGCTTTTAACTTCTAGAGGTTTGACATGAGAAAGTTAAAATCCTGAAGTAGAAAATTTCAAACCCGAGAATTTTGTTTATCCTCTTTTCAACACGGCAAAATATTGTTGGGAGAATCACACTCAGGTCCCAAGGAACACAAAAAATTACAATAAGGTCCCAGCAAGAATTCACATTACAAAGAAGTCCCAAGGGACCTGGTTTTAATTATTTGTGAATGTACAATTACCAATTTGTCCTTCCTTCCAATTCCTCTCTCTCTCTCTCTCTCTCTCTCTCTCTCTCTCTCTCTCTCTCTCTCTCTCTCTCTCTCTTCTCCTCTCTCTCCGTTCGAATATGCTTTCCCTCAATTTATCCGGAGGCATTACTAGTGAGCCTGTTCAACGATGTGGACCAAAATAGGCCGTCAAATTCAGTCCGCACATTATCGTGTTCGTCTACATTTCCGCCACAATTGTAGATGTATCTTGAGATTTTTGTTTGGTGATAAGATGCATCTTGAGATTTTTAATACGTTCTTTATTCCCACCTTAGAGAAGAAGAAACAGCTGGAGAGAAGAAGAGACATAAGAAACATAGCAATTGTGGCGTTACCTTCGTTTTTTGCATTGTGACTTCCAGAGGCTATTTACAACACAAAAAGTATAGATTTACAACTGAAAAAGTATATATTTACAACAAATATGAAAACCTTCGTTTTTTCCATTGTGACTTCCAGAGGCTATTTACAACACAATAAGTATAAATTTACAACTGAAAAAGTATATATTTACAAAAAATTTGAGAATTTTGACAGCAATATAATTTCATATAATTTCAAAGTATTAAGTTGTATGAGTAAGTGGCTATTTGCACCCACTCATTGAACTTAATATCATATAATTTGACTTCCATGTGTATGCTATAATTACAACTTCTTTCCCACCCATCAAAATACAAAAAGGGGTGAAACATGAAGTCACTTGCCCTAGGTGTATGCTATAATTACAACTTCTTTCCCACCCATCAAAATACAAAAAGGGGTTACATGAAGTCACTTGCCCTAGGTGTATATAGACAAAATGACAAAACATTTAAGTCACCAAAAGCATGTACATATTCTTTTCAGTTGGGATTTGGATTTTTGCATGTCTTCACTGTGTGTCCAGACTCATGGCATCTCCCACAATGATACTCCTTCTTGTTTTGAAATTGAGATTCAATGCGTTTTCTTTTTGGTCTCCCTGACGGCCTTGTAGTAATGGGAGGCTCCAAGAATGTTTGTGTTAACATATGTGTCACTGTCGGGGCATCAGCACGCGGACAATCATGTGTTGCCATATTTCAGGACAATCTGCAATAAGAGGATTGTATTTACAACAGAAAAAGTATATATTAGCAACAATAAAAGTACGTATTTACAACAAATTTATTATCTTTTATCAGAACTTTTTAAACAACGATTCATAATCATATCAACCAAAAACCACTAAAAACAGAGCATACCCTCTGTTACCCCTCTGTTACCTTCCCAAAAAACAGAGCATAATGTTTGAAAACCCTCCCCAAGAACATGAAACCCCAACTTCAACAATAAAGATGATATCTTTAACAAAATCTTAGCATTACTTATCTAGATATGAGCTTATAGTCCACTAATGAGCTCAAACTTCAACCCTTCATCAACCCTGAACATACACCCATAGAATTCGAACAGAGAGAGAAGATGACGGCTACAATCTAAGCTTTGCCCAAGATATGAAAATGTCAATGCCTTCAACGTGGAGATTCAATTCACCGCTGCTCACGTGTGGCTCCATTTTTCCCACTCCGATTTTCCACTTCTCATTCCGGCTCGTGCGCATGGTTTTCCACATTATCCACTTTTCGTTTTGTTCCGGCCGTTTTGATTCCAAAGACGTTTTGTTTCCTTTCTAATGTAGGAAGGGCAATAAGGACTTTTCTTAAGATGAATTATTAACAAAAAAGTCCCTGGGGACTTCTTTGTAATGTGAATTCTTGCTGGGACCTTATTGTAATTTTTTGTGTTCCTTGGGACCTGAGTGTGATTCTCCCAATATTGTTTATAGAGACTCATATATATATGCTCCCCCTAGTCCTTACGTACCAACTAACTTTTCTCACAAACCAATAAAAATAGTTAAAGTCAATAAAATTGTCCTAGAATCTAAGTAATTTCCAATATTACCCCTACTAATTACACTAAACTCTAATATTATCTTAATTATTACTTTCACCCATTACCTTTATTAATTAGGGTCAGACATGTAAAAAAAATAATCAATGCTCATTAGGAACAAGCAAATACTTTATAAAAAGAATCAAATAAACTTGCTAGTTGGCTGTAGTAATAGAATCTCGTTACCGATGTTTCCTCTTCGCACCTTTTGCCTCCAATACAGAGGAATACAAATTGTTTTGTTTTTTTGTTTTGAAATGCTTGTGGTTTCGCAGAAAATGTTCATATCTCTGGGTAGAAAATATCAACCACTCAAACGAAAAAGTGTTTTCTTTCCGGTATGTCAAAGGAATACTAATCGTTTTAAAAAGAAAAAAATGAGACATACGTATGTACCAAAATAAAATATATGACTTGGGAATTATTGAAATGTCTCGGGTTGACGGTAAACGTAATAGTCAAAATCATTATTCAGCTAAGATAAGTAGGTACAAAATCAAACACTTCTTGCTGGATGGCCAAAAAAAAAACCTCTGGGTTTTTTTTCCCTTGCTTTACTTTCTCATTTCAAATAAAACGATGTATTCAATCTAGCTATCTCAAATGTTCAGTAATTTTTTAATATAGGAAAAAAGATTTTTTTTTTTTTTAAAGAAAAAAATAGTGAGATCCAAGCCTAGAATGCATTGATCGTTCAGTTGAATTTGATTCACTTATATATATATATATATATATATATATATATATATATATATATATTTATTTCACTGATTTTTATTAAAACTAGACATGATTTTCCATGTAGGAAAAAGAAATAAATTAAATCCTTATAAAAAATATAATTTTTTATCTACCTATCCTAACTCTCCCCATAGGGAGGGACTCACTTACACGCCGGGCCAACACAATACACACTCTCCCCTTAATCACATGGGGATCCCACAACCCCTTAGGAAATTAGTACCTCCTCTAGCCCCTCTCTTCACTTAATTTTCTATTATTGGATTTTCTTTTAATGGTTGAGATTTATCACTCATAGTCCATTTTTGTCAGAGAATCGATCAAATTTTCATCGGTGGGGATGTAGTCCATTTTTATATTTTGTCTTTCAACATTAATCTCTCGAATGAGGTGATACTTGTAGAGCGTACATGCTTGGATATCTGATGAGACCTAGGTTCCTTGCCTTGAGCTATAGCTTCGGTGTTGTCGCAATAGAATGATATTGGATCAACAATGTTGGGAACTACTCCAAGTTCATTTATGACCTGCTTGATCCAAATTGCCTCTTTAACTGCTTTTGAAGCTGCTATGTATTCTGCCTCGGTCGCTGAGTTTGTTGTGGTCTCTTGCTTGGAACTCTTCCAACAAATTGCTCCACCATTTAGGATGTAGATGACTCCTGATTGGGATTTACAGTCATCTCTATCACTCTGGAAATTTGCATCAGTGAACCCTTTCACTTTTAGCTCATCCTACCACCATAAATCAGAAACATATCCTCAGTCCTTCTTAAGTACTTTAGCCTGGTATCTACTCGTTATGCTTGAAGCATAAGAGACATCTGGTCTCATACAAAGCATGACATACATGATGGATCCAATTGTTGATACATATGGAATCCTCTCCATGCGTTCCCTTTATGCCAGTGTCTTGGGACACATAGCCTTAGAAAGGCGAATGCCATGACTGATGGGAAGAAAAGCCTTTTTCGACTCATCCATGCTAAACTTTTTTAGCATTTTGTCTATGTATATGGATTGGGGTAATCCCAGCAACCTTTTAGATCTATCTCTATAGATCTTTATACCAAGTATATAGGTCTCATCCCCCATATCCTTCATGGTGAAGTTTTCTGATAACCATATCTTTATGGACAGTAACATGAAAATGTCATTTCCAATGGGCAATATTGTTGGAAATTATGCCCTAGGGGCAAGTCATTGTACTTATCAACGATCCCCATATGAATTGGGTAGTCGAAATGTCTTGCTAGAGGCCGCTTGCGACTTGTGGGCTGGTACAGTATTGGCCCGCTGCCAATCTCATGTGGGCTGCGGGTCGCACACAAGAATGGCCCAACACGAGCAAGCCAGATTCATTGAATCTTAAATGTGTTTAAGATTTAATGAATACTTATTTAATCTAGGATGTGTGTGTGTATATATATATATACATACATATATAAATATATTATTCGAAAATAATAATGGTATTATTTATTGATAATAATATTATTATATATAGTATTTAATTTATTTGATAAATTAAATAACTATAATAAATTGAGATATTGTATCTCAGATTTATTTTTCGAATAAAGATATTGCATATCAGATTTAATTTGAACTGAGATATCGGATCTCATTTTAAATTAAATAGAACGATATCATATCTTGATTTAATTTATAAATTAAATTAAATCAGAGGGCTTTTAATTCGAATTAAATAAATAGATTTGATTAGATCTATCAGATAGATTTAATTAATATATTTCTTTAATCCAGATTCAAAATTTGTTTTGAATATAATACGCCTGCTAGGTTTAGAAAAACCTATGGGACATTTTGTCGAGCGTATTAGAAAGCCGCAAGAAACCCTAGATAGAAAATACAAAGACGCACAGTTCAGAGGCACTAGCACGCTTCCGTTCGTGTTTCTGAAGGCTGTTCGTGTGGATACCTGTAACATCCCAACTTTTCAAAAGCAGTATAATTTTTTTTTTCATCAGAGTAGATCACCGGAGCGATTGAGTAACTGATATGTATATATATAAAATGCCGTAAGTCTGGCTGGATACAAAAGCGGTACAAAAACCGTGTTGTTCAAAAGTATAATACAACAGAAAGAAATCTTCAATCAAGAAATCTTCAATCGGATCTTCTACGTGGCCTGCTTGCTTCTCTCCTCGGCCCTCGGTCCTCCGAACCCTGAAGCTATAGCTGAGATCCAATTTAGCGCAATGGATCTCAGGTAACGGTTAACCTCATGCTCAAATACAACAGTATACGGATGACAGATATTCATGAACAATAATGACAACACATAAACATAGAGCAGTAGGTATAATCGGTAACCCTTAACAGAGTCTCTATCCGTGAATGTATAATCGGTGACCCTAAATAGAGTCTCTATCCATGAATATATCTCGGTAACCCTAAATAGAATCTCTATCCGTGAATGTATAATCGGTAACCCTAATAGAATCTCTATCCGTGAATGTATAATCGGTGACCCTAATAGAATCCCTATCCGAGTCGGTGACCCTAGACAGAGCCTCCATCCGAGTCGGTGACCCTAAACAGAGCCTCCATCCGAGTCGGTGACCCTAAACAGAGCCTCTATCCGGGGTTGTATCTATCACATATGGTAAAACTAAGTACAATTCCATAGGCACGGTGCATATAGCACCGAATAGAATGGCCAGGTAAGTGTCTACCATAGGGGCCTCACCGAGGTTAACGATGATCGGTTGGCACACCTACGTAGACTAGCCTTTCCTTCGGCACCAAACTATCCACACATCATATCATCACATATTTGCATACTATAAACATCAGAGTCAGTGTTACAGTACGCGAACGTACCTCCGTTGACGATATACGGTACTTCTGGTACGTTTTGACGAAAACTGCACGTTTGACGGAAACAGCGGGCTGACAGCGGCACGTCGAACAGCGTAACGACAGTAGATCAAGGTTTCTGATATCCTATAATGATAATATCACCATTATCAATATTTGACATTATAACGGGCATTTTAGGTAAAAATTACCATTTTGCCCCTATTCCCCTAATCGGCGTAATTTCGCCGGGCATTTTGGTCTTTTTCCAATCTTCCAACTTTCAATTTTGGCCACATAACACATCTTTTTTGCTCAAGCCACTTCTCCACCACAAAAACTCCTCCAAAACCGTGCTCCCCCTCCCCAAGGTCATTATTGCATTGTCACCAACTTTTGCTTTATGGTCTTGCACCGATAAAGTTCCCGATCGGTGTCCGAATCGCGTATTCTTGTAAAATCTCAAAAATCCGGAATCACAACTTGGAAGACCTTTTCTTTCTCATTAGAAATTTCTAAGCTAACCTAATTTTTGATTCCATACAGGGTTTCAATGGTGCTGCTGAAGTTTACGGAAAAACGTGTCGGTTTCGGAACGAAATTCCGGAAGCTACCGCCTTCTTATTAGGAAAAAGCTCTACCGGCTTCAGAATTAACTTCCGGAAAAGTCTAACAGAAGATAAAAATCCACTGATCAATATTTTACCTTGACTTTGGAAAACCTATTCCTGGTACTCTAGATAGGATCCGTTTCCTATTTATTTCATTACTATTCACTACACTTAATTATATTATATTACAAAATCCTATCATCTTATCCTCTTAAGATTTCTTTGTCCCTTTTTATTATTATTTTATTAATTTTCGTTTTAATTAATTAATAATATATAAAATAATTATTGAATAATTTTTTTATATAATTTTTTTACAAAATTTTCCTATTGGTCCATTCTTGTATTTAGGCTTAAAAATACCTAATCTCATCTATTTTTCTCAAAAATTTCCAATTAATTAGTAAATATATCTTTACTAATTTTAAGCCAAAAACCACAAATTTTAGGGTTTTACATAATTATTCATGAATTTCCTTTGCTTATGCTTAAGTAATTAGCCAATAATTACCTAATTACTTTATTATCACTAGTTGATAATTTTCTTAATTAGAATGCCTCATTACCTCATAAATTTTACACTGACATTTCTGTTTCCATGTCCTCTGTATTATTTTAGGATTTACAAGGGCATTTTAGTCATTTCAATACTTTTTGAGCATTCTTATTCAATTTCTCCAAGTTCATAATTTATTAAATTACCATAATTAGAGATAATATACTCTCATAAATCACTTGGTCATTTTAGAGAAGGTAGCCCACCAGTTCAATTTGTTCTGCAAAGTTACGATTCGGAAACCCTAAATCAGATTTAAACGCTATTGAGCGATCCGTCTAAGGGATTCGTTAAATCAGGTTTTGCGTATGCTTTATATATGTGATATATATGCTTTAAACCGAATCTTGCATGCTTAAAATCGAAATATATGATAAACCGATTTTGAAGTATTCATCTTTTATCCAAAAGATCATCCTTTTTCGAAAAGATCGCGTTATGAATACGATAGTCTGCACTAGGGTTAGGTTCAGATTCTGTGGCCTTTTCGATCACGTTCTGAAAGGTTCAGATCGGAGATCACGTTAAAGTCGCACAATCTGATTGGGGTCGAATACGTTCAAGCACGATATTGTTCTGAAAGGTTCAGATTCGTTGATCATGCATGGACGATGATTGAGGTCGGAATGTTCGGAGTCACTGGACACGTTAGGGTTCATCCTTCAACTGCGTTTGTATTTCTGAACTATCCAGATTTAACGATGGTCAGGTTCGACTTGATCACGTTCGGACGTTCAAGATCAAACACGTTAAGGACGACTCTCTTTTGTGCGACCATACTCGAACAACGCGAATCTGGGATTTGAAATTTTGGAAATTATTTTTTTGAAAAATCACGTTTTTTTTTGGGAAATAATTTTTGAAAACAAAAAGTTATTTTGAAAACTTTTTCTTGGATCGCCGTAGGGATCCCGGCTGATTGTCCGTAGCTCGAGAATTTAAATCATGAATATAAATTAGAGAATTTATATCATGATAAGTTTAACCATAATATTTTATTGCATATCTATATGAATTAAATATATGGTGTGATTTAACTTGTTTGGGTATGGTGAACAATATGGCTCTAGAATTTACAAGTGTTGTATTTTTCCAAATATGGCCTGCGAGCCATGCCTATCTCTAAACATTCTCTATGTAAAATTCTCATCTCATCTAACTCCCCTTGTATGTTGAAACGAGGTTTCTGAAGTATTTTTCTTTAATTTTATCTAGAGAAGTCATCTCATTGGCTTGAGAGGATTCTAGGTTAGGTGAGCCATGTTGTGTCACAGTCCTTAAATTTTGTTTTGGTTTTGATCCTTGCATGATTTAATTTAGACATTATATGATACAATAGAGACTGCACTCATATAATTGATAGTATTAATTAGATTAAATTAAATAATACCCTCTAAATAAAATCTTAAGCCATAATGCCGTCAATTAATGAATACTTATCGAAACCTAGATCACCCATTTGTATGTTCCACCAAAGTGGATGCATCTGAGTTATCTTGGTGAGACGAGAGTGAGTAATAGTGATACTCAATATTCATTAATTGTCTTGACTTAATTGAGATCATCAAAACGGTTTTGGATCTCAAGGCATTAGATGGGATTAAATGTGCCGGTCATATGATGATCGAATCCTATAAACATCTAAGAATTACATGTGATGTAATTGGCAAATGTTTGCCTACCTAAATAACTTCAATTTAAGCGTCCTGCCAAAGCAGACTTAATTTTAAGCCAAATATGGGTCTTAGCCCACTAATTATAATGAGGGTTGTTAATTCAGTGGGAGGTTACTACTTAAACTTTGCATATCTTTAGTTGTAGAATCATGTAGTCTAGTAATACTTCAACACCATCAATGCGATCAGTCCTTAAGAAGAACGAACTTGATGAGACAAACTTTCTTGACATGTTTGGGAACTTAAGCGTTGATCCTAAACACGAAAGAAAAGAATATCTCATCAATCAACCCATTCCTGACGAGCCTACAGCTGATCCAAGAGCTCTGACTAATGCTTATACGAAGCATAAGGATGACTTTGTGGATACAGGATGCCTGATGCTTGCCACTATGCTTCTAGACCTCAATAGAGATCTAGAACATGTGGAGGCCTCTGGGATGATTGTTCATCCTACGGAAATGTTCCAGTAACAGGCAAGGCAAGAGAGGTATGAGACCACAAAGGCCTTTCATTGCTTCTTTTACAATGAACTTGGTCATTTGAAAAGAAATTGCAAACTCTACCTCGAAGATCTGGACAAGAACAAGAAGGATAGCGGGGCTATCGCTTCAAGTATCTATGTCATAGATATTCGCTTTTCTACTTCCTCAACATGAGTATTAGAAACTACATGTGGATCTCACATTTGAATAAATGTAGGATCTCAAGGACAGTAGAAAATTGAATGGACATATCTATGACATAACTACTAAAAGGTTCAAGTCAAATGATTTGAATCCGACCTATCTATGGCATTGTCGTCTAGGCCATATAAATGAGAAACGCATTTCGAAACTCCATAAAGATGGATTTCTTAACTCATTTGATTTTGAATCAATTGATACATGCGAGTCTTGTTTATTGGGAAAGATGACAAAGGCGCCTTTTACTGGACACAGTGAGAGAGCCACTGATTTATTGGGCCTCATACATACTGATGTGTGTGGACCAATGAATACATCTGCCAGAGGAGGTCATTTGTACTTCATTACATTTATAGACATTTTCAGTAGATATGGATATATCTATTTAATGAAACATAAGTCGGAATATTTTGAAATGTTCAAAATATTCCAAAATGAAGTGCAAAATCAACTTGGCAAAACAATTAAGACACTTCGATCTAATGTTTCGAGCGGAGAATCGAACTCTATTAGATATGGTTCGATCTATGATGGGTCAAACAGATCTTCCACCTTCCTTTTGGGGCCATGCCCTAGAAACATTGTGTTCACACTAAATCGTGTTCCGTCAAAGGCGGTTGAAAAGACACCATATGAGATATGGGTAGGAAGAAACCCGGTTTGTCATTTCTTAAAATTTGGGGATGTGAGGTTTATGTCAAACAACAAGCCTCTGATAAATTATCATCCAGATCCTCAAAATGCCTTTTTGTGGGGTATCCTAAGGAAACTAAAGGATACTATGTCTACAATCCCACCGATCACAAAATGTTTGTTATTCTGAATGGTGTCTTCTTGGAAAAATAGTTTATCTCTAAAAGAACCAGTGGGAGTAAGGTGAACCTCGAAGAAGTTCGAGAGTCACAAGACAATGTAGAACCACAGATGGAAACCGGAGAAGACTCACAACAAGTTGTTGAGCCTACTCATGTAACAAAAGACCCACGAAGGTCCGATAGAACACGGCTACAGCCTCAGAGATATGGATTTCTGATTACTGGAAGCCGTGATGTTTTGCTCATTGAGCACAATGAGCCAACTACCTATCGCGAGGCCATGGTGGGACCCAACTCCGAAAGTTGGCTTGGTGCCACAAAGTCTGAAATGCAATCCATGTACGACAGTGAGGTATGGGCCTTAGTCGATCCACCTGAAGGTGTAAAAATCTTTGGGTGCAAGTGGGTTTTCAAAGAGAAAACTAACATGGAAGGAAAAGTAAATATCTTCAAGGCACGACTGGTTGCAAAAGGATTCACTCAAACTCATGGTGTGGACTATGATGAAACCTTTTCCCCAGTTGCAATGGCCAAATCAATCAGAATCCTTCTTGGCATTGCATCATATTATGACTATGAAATATGACAGATGGACGTCAAAACAACCTTCCTTAACGGAAAGCTCCTTGAGAATGTGTACATGACACAACCTGAGGTTTTTGTGCGTCCGAGAGGACTCTGGTAAAGTTTGCAAGCTTCAAAGGTCCATTTATAGATTGAAGCAAGCATCTCGGAGATGGAATCATCATTTTGATGAAGTAGTCAAAGAGTTTGGATTCATTCAAAACATAGATGAACCTTGTGTTTACAAAAAGGTTAGTGGGAGCACAGTTGTATTTCTAGTGCTTTATGTTGATGACATCCTACTCATTGGGAATAACATTCCTACCTTGCGAGTGTCAAGTCTTGGTTAGGAAAGTCTTTCTCAATGAAAGATTTAGGCGAAGCCACTTACATCCTTGGGATTAGGATCTATAGAGATAGATCTAAGAGGCTGATAGGCCTAAGTCAGAGCACATACATAGACAAGATACTGCATAGATTCAGTATGCAGGATTCAAAAAGGGGGCAGTATGCCCATGTCTCATGGCATCCATCTCGATGAGAATCTATGTCCTAGTACACAGGATCAAAGAGACCGCATGAGTAAGATTCCATATGCCTCCGCCATTGGATCTATCATGTATGCCATGTTATGTACTCGACCAGATGTGTCATTTGCCTTGAGTATGACTAGCAGATATCAGCAAGATCCCGGCAAGGGTCAGTGGACTGCTGTCAAGAATATCCTTAAGTACTTAAGAAGGACTAAGGACTTATTCTTGGTATATGGTGGCTTGGATGATGAGCTCTGTGTGACTGGTTACACAGATGCGAGTTTCCAAACTGACCAAGATAATTCAAGATCACAACCAGGGTATGTATTCCTGTTGAATGGTGGAGCGGTAAGCTGGAAGAGCTCTAAGCAGAGCACTGTAGCTGAATCGCAATGTGTTGAGTATATAGTAGCATCGGATGCAGCTAAGGATGCCTTTTGGATTAGTAAGTTCATTAATGAACTAGGGGTGGTTCCTACCATCTCAAATCCAATAGACTTGTTCTGTGACAATAGCAGCGCTATTCCGCAGACCAAGGAGCCTAGGTCACATCAAATGACCAACAATATACTCAAGCGATTTCATCTTATCAGAGAAATCAATGATAGAGGTGATACAAAAAAAAATTTATTATGCAAAGTACCAGGAGAAAGCAAGTCATTATACTTTAGACGATTAAAGTATTATCTTTTGTTATCATTTTGCTTGCATGTTTAAATTGATAACTATATCCCTGGATATATCTAATAGATTATCCTAAATGTCCCTGGTCGGTCATCTACGTGGGAGCGAAGATAAGATAAGAACAGGAAGTTGACATTTTCCATGCCTCATCCTTAACCAAATTATCGCGTGACAAAAGGGACGTGACATGGTTGTACGATAGGTTATATCGCATAAACAATGACGTTGATCCTCTTACTAAGCCGCTTGCACAAGTAAAACATGAGCGTCATGTTAGGGCAATGGGAATTAAGGTAATTAATGATTGCACCTAGTGCAAGTGGGAGTCTGTTGGAAATTATGCCCTAGGGGCAAGTCATTGTACTTATCAACGATCCCCATATGAATTGGGTAGTCGCAATGTCTTGCTAGAGGCCGCTTGCGACTTGTGGGCTGGTACAGTATTGGCCCATTGCCAATCTCATGTGGGCTGCGAGGTCGCACACAAGAATGGCCCAACACGAGCAAGAGTGTCAGATTCATTGAATCTTAAATGTGTTTAAGATTTAATGAATACTTATTTAATCTAGGATGTGTGTGTATATATATATATGCATATATAAATATATTAAATTCCAAAATAATAATGATATTATTTATTGACAATAATATTATTTTATATAGTATTTAATTTATTTGATAAATTAAATAACTATAATAAATTGAGATATTGTATCTCATATATATAGTATTTAATTTATTTGATAAATTAAATAACTATAATAAATTGAGATATTGTATCTCAGATTTAATTTTCGAATAAAGATATTGCATATCGATTTAATTTGAGCGAGATATCGGATCTCATTTGAAATTAAATATAACGATATCATATCTTGATTTAATTTATAAATATAAATTAAATCGTAGGGCTTTTAATTCGGATTAAATAAATAGATTTGATTAGATCTATCAGATAGATTTAATGAATATATTTTTTAATCCAGATTCAAAATTTGTTTTGAATATAATACGCCTGCCAGGTTTAGAAAACTGACGGGACATTTTGTCGAGCGTATTAGAAAGTCGCGAGAAACCCGAGACAGGAAATAGAGAGACGCACAGTTCAGAGGCGCTAGCACGCTTCCGTTCGTGTTTCTGAAGGCTGTTCGTGTGGATACCGCTAGAGGAAGGCGATTCTAAAGAGTCGGCTTCTGCTGTTCGAGAAGGTAGCCCACCAGTTCAAATTGTTCTGCAAAGGTACGATTCGGAAACTCTAAATCCAGATTTAAACGCTCTTGAGCGATCCGCCTAAGGGATTCGTAAAATTTTTACTCCGCTGCGTGTACGGATCCCAACAGTGGCATCAGAGCCAACTCAACGTGCGTTTAAATTAGGTTTTATACGTGTGTTTATGTATGAGATACATGTATGGTTAAAACCGAATACAGTAATGTGTTTAAATTCAAAAACTCGCGTTAGGGTTTCTACCGATTCCAAGTCAGACTGTGTGGCTGATTCGCGTGGATCTGAAATGTTCAGATCCGATGTCGATCAGTTCGTTAGGGTTTGAATTTTTCGAAAAAAAAAATCACGTCTTTTTTTTTTGAGAAATTATTTTCGAAAATAATATTTTATTTTGAAATTTCTAACGAGACCGCCGTAGGGATCCCGACTGATTGTCGTGTAGCGAGAATTTAAATCATGATATTATATTATATATTGTATATAATATAATGTAAATTACAGAATTTAAATCATGATATTATATTATATATAGTATATAATATAATATAAATTAGAGAATCTAAATCATGATATTATATTGTATTTATAATATAATATAAATTAGAGAATTAAATCATGATATTATATTATATATAGTATATAATATAATTTAAATTAGAGAATTTAAATCATGATATTATATTATATTTATAATATAATATAAATTAGAAAATTTAAATCATGATAAGATTAATCATAATATTTTATTTCATAATTGTATGATTTAATATATGTTGTGATTTACCTTTCAAAAGTTGTTTGGGTATGGTGAACAACATGGCTCTAGAGTTTTACAATTGTTGTAAATTTTAAATATGGCCTACGAGCCATGCCTCTTTCTTTAAATACTCCTGATGTACTTCTTTTTGTTTTAGAGAAGTCCTCTCATTGGCTTGAGAGGATTTTAGGTTAAGGTTGAGCCATGTTGTGTCACAATTTTAATTATGTCTTGATTTGATGATTGCATGATTAATTTAGAATTTTTAATTATGGTTTGATTATCACTCATAATTAATTTAGAATTTTAATTATGTTTTGATTAGATCACTCATAATTAATTTAGAATTTTTAATTATGGTTTGATTAGATCACTCATAATTAATTTAGAATTTTAATTATGTTTTGATTAGATCACTCATAATTAATTTATAATTTTAATTATGATTTGATTAGATCACTCATAATCAATTTAGAGTTTTAATTATGTTTTGACTAGATCACTCATAATTAATTTAGATATTATATGAGATACAATAGTGATTGCATTCATATAAGTATAATTAATAGGATTAATCTAATTTAAAAAGTCGTACTAAATAAATCTGAAATATTTTTGGTTCGGTCCTAAAACTCAAACTTTAAGACCCAGGACAAAAAAGAGTCGACACGCTCTTAAAAGATCAAATATTAAGACAGGACAAATATCAATCCGGTCCTAAAGATAGCGGACTCTAAGACCGGGAGGAATAATTACCCGGTCTTAAAGAGCCCCCGACTTTCAAGGCCGGATTGTTTTCAATGGACCTATCTTAAAAGCACTAACTTTAAAGACCGCTTAACACCTTTAAGAGCGGTGTTATATATACATTCTGGGTCTTAATATTTGAACATTTAAAGACCGTATTTTTTATTTGCAATCTAAATTTTCCCGTATTTTTCCTGTTTTGTTCTTCTGATCAATATATACACAAATCCACCATACAAAAAGCACATAAAAGTCGATATACTTTAAGCTACAAGCTATGAACATGAATAAATTGAATTGGGAAAAAGAATACAAATATTATCCACCATGAGTTATATGGCCTCTTAATTAAGTCTAAAACAACTAAAGTAATTTATAAAATAAGCTAACATATAACTAATTACAAAGGCAATGAGTTACAATACATGCAAGACGTAATTCAACATACAAATGTAGTCCAATATATTATTATTCACCATGCCTTCATTTGATTCCACCCAACAACGTAACATGCATCCTCTTTTATAACATGCCCCTTTGAAAACGGATCCGCCACTTGAAAACAAAACAAGAACAAATTCATATTCAATGATGACATTGTTTAATTAAGAACATAGAAATGACATATAATAATTGTTAAAACCTTAAAGTTTTCTAAGAATCTCGCATATGAATATTAATTACCTTATGAATTGACACTTTTTATAAAGTGATATCCTCCCATATCCCTTCTTGATGATCATTTCTTATGCCGGGGTTCATTATCAGCTTCATCTTCTTCGTTCATGTCCGGTAGACCCTTGTAAAGGAGTACTCGGGAAGATCACCATAATTTGAATGACTTTCCTCATCAATATCAATGACCCTCTTTCCTTGGAGAGCTACAAACCACATTTTATTTTTCTTGATCGGTGATATAGAACACTTGTTTTGCATGATCTCGCCATAATAAAAGGTTCATCTCCAAAATTCTACTATTGACATCGACTAAAGTGAATCCTAGTCGATCGATCTCGAACACCATTATTGACATTAACCCACTTGCATTTGAAGATGGGAAATCTAACTTTGACATAGTCCACCTCCCAAATCTCTTCAATAACCCCATAATATGGCATGACCGCCAATTTAGGCCTCTTGTCTTTCGAACCGGAGAAGTGCATAAGATTCACTCTCTAACATAACACCCGCGTTGCAGATTTGTGCTCCTATCATCTAGGGACTTCGTGTAAAATGTATAAACCATTGATCACATACGAATTCCAACTTATGACATCAAACTCGGGACCACGTGCTAACCATTTCATTGTCTCGTAAACACATTCGGATCCCTCGACCTTTTGTTTGAACCCGATCTTGCAAAAGTTATGTTATCTTCCCACTAATCAACCTTTGTTCGGTCATTCGATGGTTCTCTTTCCTTACATCCTCTTTATGTGAGATATGCCGCTTGAACTTCATCAACATTATTCAAGATGTATAAGTGGACTTGTGACAATTCATCACGATCTTGCACACTTTACCGAAGCCCCACGTCTACCCCTTCAAAGATTGACGTTTGGAAGCCCAATATGTCTTACTTTGGACAAATAATTTTGACAAAAAATTCCATGGCTATAACCCGAAACATATTCACGAACAATTGATGCTTCGGCGATGCAACGTTCTTCACATACCCTTTTAGGAATTTCATAGATCTTTCAATAGGGTACATCCACTAGTAAATGGATAGTGGCCGCACAACTTTATCTCCTCACTAGATGAACAATGAGATGAACCATGATGTCAAAAAATGAAGGAACAAAAAAGCTTTTTTCAAGAATTGGCACAAGATAAGATATCCTTCATTCTCAGATTCATCCAACTTTTCAATCTTGAAAACTTTACTACAAACCGCATTGAAGAAGAAACAAAGTCTAGTCAAAACGACCGAAGATCATAATCCTCGATCCCTCGAATAGCTACAAGGGAGTAGCCTGTTGCATCAAGACATGGCTTCGATCATGAGACTTTTGGCCTACTAATCTCAAGTCCTTCATCGAGACAAGCCTCTTAAAATTTGAAGAATACCCCGAGGGAACTTTTGTGCCATGTAAACACTCACAAAGCTTCGTTTCTCATCCTTAGACAAAGTATGGACAGCCTGGGACAATAAGTTCTCTTCCCATATGGCCTTGGATGCAAGTCTTCGCGTATTCCCATTGCTTGCAAAACCAATCTTGCCTTAGCACCATCCTTCGAACTACCTTGTATGTTGAGAAGCGTGCCCACAATACTATCACATACGTTCTTCTCCACATGCATGACATCAATATGATTGTCTCACATCAAGATTGCGCCAATAGGGAAGATCAAAGAATACACATCTCTTCTTCCATATATTTGTTTCTTTTCTACTTTCTTTCCATGCTTACCGAAGATGACACCGATATTTTTAACCTTTTCATACACTTGCTCCCCAGTCAATGCCACCTGAGCTTCTTCATACTCTTGGCCACCAAAAAAGGCCTTCTTTAATCGACGATATGGGTGGCCCCGTCTAAGAAATCTCCTATGTCCAAGATACACCGTCTTTTCTTCCATGTTGAAGTTGATGGTAGCGTATTGCCTTCTTCACAAACCGGACATGCTTTATGGCCTTTTACACTATACTGCGACAAGTTCCAGCTATGTTGGGGGAAGTCGTTTATAGTACAAAATATCATGGCTCTCATTCTAAAGACCTCCTTCTTGAAAGAGTCAAAAACATCGACACCTTCTTCCCACAACTCCTTCAAAGTCTTCGATCAAGGGCTCTAGGTAAACATCTATGTCATTTACTAGGGTTGTTTTGGTCCCGAAATCAACATAGACAGGCATGATGTACTTTCGTTTCATGCATAACATAGGAGATAAGTTGTAAACAATCGTGACTACGGGCCACTGAGCTATGTATGCTGCTAAGGCTTCCCATAGGGATTCATTCCATCCGTCTTTAAGAGGCAAGCCTCGAGGTTCCTAGGTTCTTCGAATGAGTTCGGAAATAATTGATCGATCTTCTTCCATTGAGAAGAATCGGCCGATGTCGAAGCCGTCCATCCGAAATCCTCTCATCCGCATGCCACCTCGTGTTTTTGCATCATTTTCATTCGCAAACAACCGCTTGAACCTTGGTATGATTGGAAGATACCACAACACTTTTGCAGCCCCTTATCCACTTGTACCGTGGGTTTCACACATCACAACTCGCTCTCTTCAAACTCTTTTCTATATAATACACAATCATTCGAGCATGCATGGATCTTTTTGTACTCCATCCCAAGTGGACAAAGTATCTTCTTAGCATCATAGTAGCGATGCGGCAACACGTTATCATCCCAACATGTCCTTCAAAGCCTCAAGCAATCTCAAAACTCTTGTCGCTCCATCCATGACGTGCCTTCAAGCTTTCTACCAATTTCAATACAAATGCTTAACAATTGGTATTTTTTACACCCACTCGGTATAGCGGTGTCTCGCATCACCGCACATATTACCATATGCATGTGATCGCTCAAAAGCCTCTTCTTCTACATCACGGATAATGTCCTCTATGCG
The DNA here is from genome assembly GCA_025563575.1 of Acacia pycnantha. NCBI lineage: Eukaryota > Viridiplantae > Streptophyta > Magnoliopsida > Fabales > Fabaceae > Acacia > Acacia pycnantha. The sequence goes on along the minus strand of JAMWYP010000099.1, from coordinate 162,920 downwards.
ATCATCCATATCCGTGTCATTATCATCAAAGGCCACTTCCCCATGTTGTTTCCCACTTGACGGCACTTGTTCACCATGCCATACCCATACCGTATAAGTCTTACAAAATCCGTGACAAATTAAAATGTGTGCGTATAACTTCGTGACATAGTCGACACTCATTCAAACATTTTACACAAGGGCAATAATATTCCCCCCATCATCATGGGCATTTTTTTTAGCAAATTCTATAAATTCCCTAACCCCATTCTGATATTCAATACTGCTCGTAAAGCATCTATCCAACTCGTGATCCATAGTAGAATTCCTATATATTATTTAGACGAATTAAGAATTACATTTGGTCATAAATGCATCACAAGTTGAATCGAAGAACCAAAATAAATGCAAGACGAGGAAATTAAAGGCAGGGATGAAGGTCTTGTGGACTAACCCGTAGCATATGCGTTGCTGCCGAGTCGCTCTTACTTCTCCGCTCACGAACGTTGATGCTGCGCACAAGACAAGCAAGAGTAACCTAAAACACTTGTTGGTCAGCTTGGGTAGGTCTAAAGTGCAAATATAATCTTCAAAAAACAATATATTCAAGTAACAACAGAGAATACCCATAACAACATTACACCGATTTCGTTAAACCCATGAAAACCAAGAACGATAAGTCGGAAAGTAATAAAGTTTTAACCGAAACATCTTTACAGCCTTCGTCTATAGACGTTTAGCTAAGGAACCAGAGAGTGATTGTCGAGAAAGGTACGCCAAGCAAATGACGAAGCCGAGAGGGAAATTTCGAGTCGGAACCCGAGTATTCACTTTCGGCGCGACAAGAGTTCGCCAGAGGGAAATTTAATTTTTCCGCAACGACAAAGATACCTTATTTAGCTTTTTGGATTTTATTAATACCTGCTATTAATTAAATGTCCTGGTCCTAAAGATACAACTAACATTTTAAGACCGGAGTTTTAAAATTATCCGGTCCTAAAATTTTATTAGATTTTTAGTTTTAAGACCGGAGGTTTATAAAACATCCGGTCCTAAAATTCAAATTATCTTTAGATCCGTTACTTATAAAATAAAATGTCCGGGTCTTAATGGCCTTCGTGATTGGTATATTAAATCAATAAAATAAATGATATTTTTTGGACAAAAATAAAGCAAAATTGAGAATAAGTTTCTTTAATGAATTAATGGAGAAGAGCCAAAAATTCATACAGTGTTCTTAATGTTTCTTACATTACTTCGTAATATATACACAACAACAAAAACACAAATGAAAAACAAGCTGAATATTATCATCCACAAGAATCGACGAACGAACAACGCGATTTCGGCGTGAAGAGCATTAATTTCCACGGGAGATCGCAAGTTGTTGTCTTATTCTCTCCACCCGCAATATGAATGGATCATTACAGAGAGCGGAGAGGGGTCGAGGTAGGCGCGCTGGGCCAACAGGTTGAGAGGGGGATTACGAACATCCGCATGGCGCCTTCAAGATGACGGTTGAACTTAAAGCAAGAAAAGGATCGCGTAAGGATCGAGGGGGTGCGGTATGAGCAATCTCTTCATCATCCGAAGAAATAACAATGGGTCCAACGACCCGAGAGTCTTCTGAAACAATACGACGCACCGTCGGGAGGAGGCGCACCATATAATGATCTAGCCATGGCACGAGAGTGAGGCGTGTATGCACCCCTACGAGCGCTTTGCTTGTATCTAACCATGGTTTGAGGATTTTGAGAAGTTGGGGCGAGAGCTAGGAAGTGAGGAGTTAACAAGGACAAAGAGGAGGTAGTGTGTGGAGTATATAAAGACAGATGGCGGAGAGATAAACGCTTCGATGATGAATTCGTCAATTTATTTTTATATTAAACTTTTAAGACCGACTTTTATCTTATATCCGGTCCTAATTTTAATTCAATTACTTTTAAGACCGTCCTTTTATCAAATATCCGGTCCTAAAACTCATTTAAGACCGATATATTACTTGGTATCCGGTCCTAAAACTAATTTTTAATTCAATTACTTTTAAGACCGCCCTTTATCAAATATCCAGGTCCTAAAACTCATTGTTGAAATGAAAGTTCATTCTTTTCAAGAGTCCCTTCCCATTGTTGAAATGAATTCGAGTCTCTTCTGGCTCTACATAAACTTCCCAACTAGGCGTCTCGTATTCGAGCAAATATGGCGTCCTCGTTAATGTTTCCTGCGTTTCACATTCTTCTCAGATGGGTTCTCTATTTAAACCCGTTGTTACTTTCTTAACATTCATCTCCATCTCCTCCTAGAACCTCCACCGTAATGGCTTCTCCACCACGACGAGGTCCTCCTTCGGGCGAAATCCCGAGGCACCTCCATATCCTCCTCCCTTGCCTCCGAAACCGAACTTCGCGATGCCGGAGCACTGATAGCCCGCGCCGATCGATCATAGACCGAAGCTTGGGCAAATCAAGCTTCGTCTATCACGCCGTCAACAACAAGTTGAAAGCGGTACTCGACGCCAATGACGTTGAGTACCATACCTCGATGACGACGTCTCTCCGACCATTCCCTCCCCTCCGACAACGATGGGGAGGATTAGAATTTTTAAGTTTTTTTTTTTTTTTCACACGTCTTTATGAGGCAGCAGAAAAAAAAAATTATTAAATAAAATTTTTATTTCCCAATCGCCTTCCTTGTTTGTCTTTAACTTTATGTTCTTTTTTCTCCGACAACAAGAACAAACAAAACATTGTCCTATTCGTGTGATCAATCTTAAAAATTTGCAGAATAAAGTTAACAATTATGACCATACAAAACAAAACAAAAACATTATTTACCTTTTTTCGAATAAAAACAAACAAGATTGACGACTATTCTCAAGTTTGGACCATCGTTGTCTTCCCCTCAACTTTTCCGCATGTGATGAAAATTTTCAGTGTCTTTTCGTTATCTTCTTTCTTTTTCCAACTAAAAGAAAAGGGACACCGATGACGTTCTTCACATCCGAAAAGTTGAAACGAGAACAACGAAGCACAAAACTTGAGAAGAACGCCGAAACATGGTTGCCTTGAACCCTAACGATATGTCTAAAAATCGAGTCACCAACTCTATTTAAATGAAGAATATTAGGACCGGACGTATAAAATTCCTCGGTCCTAAAAATTAAGCCTTATTTTAAAATTTAAAGTTAGGAGCGGACAACTAACAAATATACGGTCCTAAAGGTTTCGGCAATCTATTAAATAAAATGAAGACTTTTAAGACCTGACTACTAACAAATAAACGGTCCTAATAATTTAGCCGTATATTTTCTATACTTTTAGGATCAGATTTTTAACAAATATACGGTCCTAAAAGTCTCTACCCAAATTTTTTAGAATTAGACGAAGACTTTTAGGACCGGATATTTGTTAAATATACGGTCTTAAAATGGACATCCGTACTTTTAACAAATATACGGTCCTAAAAGTCTCTACCCAAATTTTTTTAGAATTAGACGAAGATTTTAGGACCGGATATTTGTTAAATATACGGTCTTAAAATGGACGAAGACCTTTAGGACCGCATTTTTAACTAATATACGGTCCTAAAAGTCGCGAATACTTTTCAGAGACTCATCTGGCTCATTTCAACATCCGCTCGTACCTCAAATTTCAAGCACTAAATAGCTTTATCCACCATCCCATTCATTCGAAACCCAAAATGGACACACACAAATTGTTCGAAAAAATAAACAAATTTATTATTGAATTACATTGCTATATTTACAAATGAATTAATTAGCTAGTCGAAAAATAAACATATGTATGTAAGGCTATTGTTGCTACAAGATCATATATTATTTACAAATGAATTAATTTAGGACATTAATTATTGTCTTGACTTGGATTTTCTAAGACTAGTTTATACAGATATTCACAAAAACCTCGCGTATGTGCTCGATTTCATCATCATCAAATGGCTCTTCACAGCAAACCTACTCGTAACATCAAAGACAAAAAGCAAAATTAACATATTATGTGCATATTTCATATGTAACATTAAGCCATCGTTGACTCGAATTCACCATAACATCTTACCCTTAAAGTGACTTTAGTGTTTCTTCCGTCACAATATCATATAAGTGTTTCATGACGTACGGGCCACATAAGTTCGATCGTTGCGGTTGCGACGGTCTAAAAATAACAATAAATATATATAAGAGCATATATAGCTTACTCGACCAACTTCAAGGCAATTATGTCATGTCCAATTATGTACTAACCTTAATTTTGTGCCATTTAGGATCTCGTGAGCTGAGCACCACGCTTTTTTACATCAACACGGAAGGTCTTCATGGCACTATCATCAAAATCGAAATTTATCAAGTAATGTTCACCGAAAATTCACAACAGAGATTTTGGACAAGACGATCAAAATGACATTCTTACTTGTTGATCATCACTTGCAACGTAGTCGATGGATCGCGTGAGTGGAGCATAAGAAGATAACATAATGCAACTCCATGTTCATGATGACCAACTCGCCAGTGGTTGCTGAAAATTCACAGCGAGAAAGTACTGGTGATATATATATATGTAGCATAATTATATTAAGTGAATTGCAGCATAAGTATATATGTATACCCGAGCCAGATTGTGGAAACAAGTACACCTTTCTTTGCACTTTACACAACCTATTTGATATGTACTCTGTCTCAATTCCAGAGGTAGTGTTGTGCTTGCATACACTGGGCACAAGAATCCAAAATCCAGCTTTCGCCCTCTTGAACTGCCTTTCTCGTGCATGCACCTACAAGAATGACATCGATGAGGGAATTAGTATATATGTATATATGTGTCTAAACGGTGCATTTCAATTATGTAATCAGGAAGAAGATACTTACTTCATAAATAGTTGAACACATGCACTAGTAACCTCAGCTCGTGAAGCGACATGGACTCTACATCTTCATTATCAACTAAAAGCGGTTGAGGATGAGGAGGCCTACTACTTCATTGACAAAGCCACGATTTATCTTTAAACCATTTTTTGGTTACCAAATCTTTTATTTTTTTCCTTGGCCGTCAAGTTAGCAGTAGGGGATGGAACTTGAGGAGGGGGTGGAGCTTGAGGAGGGGGTGGAGCTTGAGGAGGGGGTGGAGCTTGAGGAGGAGTAGAGACATCTACAAGCTTCACCGGCCAAGAGATGAAGGTTCCCTTGACATCACTCACAACCTCTACCATCCGATTGGGAGAGGACAGTGCATCAAAGATCACCTCTTCAACCGACACTCGACTTCATCGCACCATTTGTTCGTGGTGTATGCTTGATCCCAAGTTGTGACAGTCCCTTTAGCAACCAATTGTCTATGACCATCACGATCCTCCACATGCGATGACAAGGTTGCTCGACTCGGCATCGTCCAACAATGCAGCCTCCTCTAGTGCTCAGCCGCCGCATAGGTTCACTTGAAGGTGTCAAGGGATCCACACTGGTCTCTGGCCGAGAGCTCGGGAGGAACTTCATTTTCTCCATCTCCTCCTTCATCTTGCTCATCTCGATTGAAACATCCTCAATGTAGCATCTTTCGCCGCTGATTCTCACTTAATTTGGCCGCCGATCGATCCATCTCCTCCCTGGTAACCATACTTTGTCCGTGGCGTTTGGATTTACCAAAGTATTGCTTTAGGCCTACCCGTCCTCCAATCCCCTTACACGCCCGCGTGATTCTGTTTTCTGTCGCAAATGGGTCGAACATCATTCCTCCCGTCCGACGCAAAAGATCCTCCGCTCCTTCTTTTAAGATCTTCCTGTAAGATCACAGTATAACGAAGCTTAGTGATGAAACATGTTTAGTAAGTAAAAATAACAATATCGATACTTACAATTGCTTCAGCAACTACACGAGTTTTTTCACTGTGTAGTGCCGCTTGGCTTTTGCCGAATATACAACCGAGCTCCTCGCGACGTATTGGAGATGGCGGCTGTCAACTACCGTAGAAGGATTGGATTCAACTTCATCTTCTAATCTCTTCCGTTTGGCTGCCATCAAATCTTTTCGCCTTTTCATATCCGCCGCGAGAAGCCCTGTGTGCAATCATTCTTTCTCCCAATCTCCCCGATATTTTTCCCTTATTTTCTGAATCAGATTGAAAACAACTATATATCAATTATGAATTCCGGCCATGTCACTAACAGAAATTAGAGAACTTCGCTTGATATGAACGTCAAACATTAGTCAAATTCACTTCATCAAGTTTCAACATTTTACTTAAGGAAGATGTAGCATTGTAGAAGAAATTGGGAAACCAAAGGAAAGGGAGTTGCGAAAATGCCTTTGCCAACTCGATCAATTCATTCATTCATCATAAATGGTTCCTACACATATTAGAATAACTAACTAACTAAAGCAACGTCTAACCATGGCCATTACACGCTTTTACATATCAAACTTGCATGGAACTAGGACATGCTCCTCTCATGCGGACAAAGGCAAGCAAATGTATACTTCTATTCACACCAAACCATTTAACTAACAGGATTAGATGTACACAATAACATTCACATATCTCACAGGTTAATAAGCAAACAAAAGTGCAAACAAAACTAAATATAACTCACCGTGAGCTTCAGAGTGAGTCCGCTTCGAACAAATTGTTGCCAAGTTTGTTCATCAATAAATTTGTACTTGTCCAGGGTTGATGGTCGAGGCTTCTCTCGGCAAAAATATAAGTGTTAGCCAGAAAGGTCTTAAACTTCCCAACCGCTCAAAGACAGTAAGACAATGTTGAGTCTTTGAACTTCTCTCGCACTGGGGGACGGTGAATGTAGTCGGATAGTGTCCCACATAGGATCCTTTATTGTTTTTGGTCCACATTTTTCCACTTTATCTCGGTCAAAATCTCTGAGATGAGTTGCTCTCTGTCTCCTCGCGAACTCGAGTCCGTTCACTAATAGGCTCAAGTCCGTCAAAATCTTTGAGATGAGTTGCTCTCTGCTTCTCGCGAACTCGAGTCCGTTCACTAATAGGCTCGAGTTTGGCGACATGATAGTTGCATTTCTTACGGTTCTTTCGAGCTCGAGTCTGTCTTTGGTAGGCTCGAGTTTGTGACAGCCTTACTTGCACTCGATTGTTTGGGATTTTGATTTCAATATACATCCCGCACAAAACATATCTACATACTCCGATGCTTAAGTTAGTGGACAATAATCATTAAAAACATAACTAACATTTGAATTACTTACAACTCATTGGGATTTACCATTCCCAATTCTCTTCTTATGAACACAAATTGTTCTTTTGCTAGTGGCTTGGTGAAGATATCAGCGAGTTGCAAGTGAGTTGGGATGAACATGACTTTGACATCCTTCTTTTGAACATGATCTCTTATGAAGTGATGTCTGACATCAATATGTTTGGTTCTAGTGTGTTGAACAGATTCTTTGCCAAACTTATTGTGCTTGTGTTGTCACAAAGAATTGGGATTTCTTTGAGATGAACTCCCAAATCACACAATTGTTGTTTGAGCCAAAGAACTTGAGCACAAAGCAACTTGAGGCAGCAACATACTCACCTTTCAAAGGATGACACAAACCCATCGTGGTCTCGTTTTTGCCGAACCAAGACACTAATGATCCTCCAAAGAACTCACATTGACCACTTGTGCTTTTTCTCGGGCCTTGTATCCCGCATGATCTGAATCAGTATAGGCTACTAAGTGTTCATGTTGATCTTTGGGAAACCATAATCCAAGAGTCTTTGTATCAGAAGATATCTAAAAATTCTTTTAACATGTTCGCATGGGACTCCATGGGGCAGATTGGAATCTAGCACACATTCCAACACCGAATTGAATGTGTCTGGACGACTTGCCGTAAGATAGAGTAATGATCCAATCATTCCTCTATACTTAGTGATGTTGAAGTTAGTCCCCTTTTCATCAGCATCCATGAGTTGCAGTTGAACTCATTGGAGTATCGCTCCATTACAATCAGCTAGACCATATTTTTTAATAGATCTTTCGATACTTGGTCTGGGAAATGAAGATTCCATCATGGCGTTGCTTGATTTGAAGTCCAAGGAAGTAATTAAGTTCTCCCATCATGGACATTTCAAATTCTCCTCGCATTGTCTTGGCAAATTCTTCACACATAGTATCATTAGTAGCACCAAAAATAATATCATCAACATAAATTTGAGCTATTAAAACATCACCAAGTTTATTCTTCTTTATAAAGAGAGTTGTATCTGCTTTTCCTCTAACAAATCCTTGATCAAGAAGGAAAGTGCTTAACCTCTCATACCAAGCTCTAGGAGCTTGCTTAAGACCATATAAGGCTTTCTTGAGGTGATAAACATGATCTCGGATGATGTTCATTTTGAAAACCTCGGAGGTTGTTCAACATAAACTTCCTCCCGTATAAAACCATTTAAAAAGGCGGATTTTACATCCATTTGAAAAAGTTTGAATCCTTTAACACAAGCAAAGGCTAGAAGAACTCTTATAGCTTCCAATCTTGCTACTGGAGCATAAGTTTCTTCATAATCAATTCCTTCTTCTTGATTATAGCCTTTTGCAACTAGCCTTGCTTTATTTCGAATGATTATGGCGGATTCATCACATTTATTTTTGAATACCCATTTAGTACCAATGACCGGATGGTCTTTAGGTCTGGCACCAAGTCCCAAACTTGGTTTCTTTCAAATTGATGTAATTCCTCTTGCATTGCTATAACCCAATCATTGTCCAAAGGGCTTCATCAATCTTAGAGGGTTCAATTTTCGAAATGAAAGCTGAAAAGTAACTTCATTCAAAGTGCTTTTTCTCGGTTCTTACTCCTTGATTTGCATCACCTATCACTTGATCCAGAGGATGACTCCTACCGTATCTCCATGATTTTGGTTGAGTTTGAACAATGTTTTCATAAGCATTTTCACAATGTTTTTCAGCTTCGTAATCATCTTGCAAATCTTTTTCCGTATTTGTTGAAACAGAAGTTTGGTTTGTCACAGAAAATCATCATCATCATCCAAGGACTTGTTAGATTTGGTTTCACGTAAAACAATATGCATAGATTCTTCAACAAGTGTGATTACGAGTATTATAAACTCTATATGCTTTACTTCTACTTGAATAACCCAAGAATATACCTTCATCGCCTTTGGAATCAAATTTTCCCAAGCCGTCCTTACCATTATTGTGATGAAGCACTTACATCCAAAGATATGCAAGTGAGCTAAGTTGGGTTTTCTTCCTTTGTAGAGTTCATAGGAGTTTTGTCCAACTTCTTCCTGAGATATGCCCTGTTTGATATGTAACAAGCAAGGCTCATAGCATCGCCCCAAAACACTTGAGATGTTTGGTTCTCATTTAGCATTGATCTTGCCATTTCAAGAAGCACTCTATTCTTTCTTTCAACAACTCCATTTTGCTGTGGGTTCTTGAGCCGAGAAGTTATGATTAATTCCCATACTATCACGTAATTCTCCAAAGGCATGATTCTCAAATTCTCCACCATGATCTCGTACGAATACCGCAATAGAGAATCCTTTCTCGTTTTGGACCTTCTTGGCAAACACAATAAATTGATCAAATGTTTTATCTTTTGATGATAAAAGAATGACCCATGTGAATCTTGAGAAATCATCTACTATGACCAATGTATAAAGATTGCCGCCAAGGCTTTTTACTCTAGCCGGTCCAACTAAGTCCATATGGAGTAATTGGAGAGGTCTATTAGTTGATAATTCCGTTTCGACTTGAAAGATGATTTAGTTTGTTTACCTTTTTGACATGCATCACAAATTAGATCATTTTTAAAAGACAGTTTTGGTAAACCAATAACCAATTCCTTTTTCTGTAGTTTATCAAGTTGAATCATATTGACATGTCCTAAACGCTTATGCCATAACCAACTTTCATCTAAGTTACCAACAAAACATTTTTCGAATCGAATTGTTTTTAGACAGATTAAGAGTATAACAATTACCTTCTTGGAGCTCAATAATGCTTTGGATTTAATACTATCTAAAGAGAGAGCATCCTTACTTACAATCAAACATTCTTCGAATCAAAGATGACTAGGTTTCCTTTGTCCGTGCTTTGACTCACACTGAGGAGGTTGTGACATAACCCATCCACAAGATAAACATCTTTGATTTGAGGTCCATTGCTATTTCCAATTTTGCCAATGCCAAGAATTCTTCCGACTCATTTCCACCAAATGTTACCTTGCCACCTTCCTTATGTTTGATTGAAGCAAATTTGGATTGGTCTCCGGCCATATGTCTTGAGCATCCACTGTCTATGTACCACTTATTGGGATTTGATGCTCTAAGACAAATCGCATAAGAAGAGATATTATCTTTTAGGTACCCAATATTCTTTGGGTCCTTTTGGGTTAGTTTGTGTCTTAGGAGTCATATAGGATCCCTTAGGCACCCATTGATAATTTCCTATAGGTTTAATCGATCTATCTTTCTTATGAAAACATGAAGAAGTAGTATGACCTTTTCTATTACAATAGTTGCAATGTGCAAAAGGATTTGAGGTATGAACAGATTTTTGAAAATAATTCATGTAGGATCTTTGTCCATGTTTCTTTTGCCTTTCTTTTTGTCATAATCGGGCTTGTAACCAATTCCCGATTTGTCATTTGTAAATCTTTGTCGTTTAAAATTACCTCAAGCATTTCACTTCCTCTAGTGAATTTTTCAAGAGTCTTTGTAAGGTATTCATTTTTCTTTTCGTAATAGAACATTCATCACATATGATATTTTCAGAACCGAAAGATTTTCTACTTGTTGTTCAAGTGTTGTATTCTTCCTTTTAAAACAGAATATTTTTCAGCAAGTTCCTCAAATTCATTTTGAACAAGTTTGTATTCAGTAAACAATTCATTATAAGTTGGTTTTGCATCCTTTTCACAAGCAGAGATAGGCGTAGAAATCGTTTGAACTTGTTCTTCTAATAGTTTGATTTTTCTTTTTGAAAATAAGAGCTCTTTTGCAGTTTTTCTTAAATTCAAGATAAAGAGAATCATATGTTGAAGATAATTCATTATAAGGTAAATCGAATTACTTACCTCTTCGTTGTCCGATTCCTCTTGAGCCACAAGGCGAGAGATTGGCACTTTGTTCCTCTTCGCCTCATCTTCATCGATGAGCCGTTGCCCCATATAGCCGATACATAAGCTCTTTTCTTGAACTTATTGAATTTCTTTTCTTTGTTTTTCAGTCATGGACATTCTCGATTTGATGTGGCCTGGTTTCTCACATTCATAGCATATAATTGGTTTCTTAGTTTCGTGCTAGAATTTCCTTTGTGAAACCTTCGTGAGATTGGTCCTTTTGTAGAATTTCTTGAATCTTCTGACCATCATTCCTAGCTCACCATCTTCATCTTCATCTTCTTCATCGTCATCCGATTTAACTTCTTTGATGGTTTTAAGAGCTATTCCCTTGTTCTTGACATTGATATCATTTAGTCCCTTTTGAATTTGATCTTCCCTCATATTCGGAAAGGCCGCCAAATAGTGCGCCACGGAGGCCATTGATTCGCCTCGAGATTCTTCAATTGCAGTGACCTTGGCTTCCCATTCCTTGGTGAGAATATTTAGTATTTTCCTCACTTGGGCAGGTTGTTCATATTCTTTTCCCAAGGCAATGAGTTGATTGATCAAAGTGAGTGAATCCGAGTTGAAATTCACCAATAGATTCTCCGGCCTTCATCCGCAATAGATCGTATTCACCATGAGAGTATTGATACGATTTTCTTTGATCGCAACTGTTCCTTCATGAGCTATTTCAAGAGCATCCCACATTTGCTTAGCGATGGCAAAGTGCAGATTCTGAAATACTCCTTTTGGCCAAGAGCACTTTGGAGCATATGAATTGCCTTCATGTTGAGAGTGACTTGTTTCTTATCATTGTCATCGTACTCTTCTTCTTTCTTGGGAGTTCTGATGTCAGCTACAACTGAGGAAGGAACATAGTTTCCTTTTTCAAAGACCCTCCACAAACCAAACTCGAGGCCATTACATAGACCCCGAACTTAGCCTTCCGAATGAGTAGTGTTCTCCATTGAAACCTGGGGGTCGGTTGATTGAGGCTCCATCTGGTAGAATTCCTTCCATTGGATCTTTGTGTCTAGGATGTTAATCCTTCAAATTGACAACTAGGCTTTGATACCAAATGAAAACGAAAGGAAATCACCAAGAGGGGGTGAATTGGGGATTTTAAAACTTTTATAATAACTTTGCACCCAAGCTGAAGCTAAACGTAAAGAGATAGGGAAGAAGAGCTTGACACGTAAAGTTTATCCTGGTTCGGTCTAAATTCTTGACCTACGTCCAGCCCCCGCATTCTCCGGGTTTTTCTACTATCACTTAACTCGTATACACACTCGTACTCAAGGATTATCCTCTCTCTAGGATACACTCCCCTTACAAGTTGTAATCAAATCCCAATCTCCAAGTCCCCTTGACTTGAGATCTTTTACAATGAATGAATAATTTGAATAAAATCTCTCTCACAGAGAAGATAATGATAAACACTGAGGCTCTTTGTATATCAAAATACAATACAGAAAGAAAATTCGCTAATCTTTCGTATCTTTCAAGTTTGTAATCAGCTCCTTATATAGTGGTGAGTTGCTATGTGACCGTTACTTCTCAACTTAGCATGTTCTTCATTTGAAATTCAGTTTGATGAGGATTATAGCCGTTGGGTCCTGAATTTCGGCCGATTCACCCCTGGACGCGTGAAATCATTCTCGCCTTCTCGATTCTTCGTTTATTCAATGATTCGCTTGATCCAATTTAATACCTGAAACATTCTCAATATAGAGTAGTTAAATACGTTTGAATATACTAAATGAATGCAATCAATTCGTATAAACATGGTAAGTTTTGCGAGTTCAAAAGAATCGGGATGAAATCAAGAACGATCATATTTGCTTCCGTCTTAAACTCGAGTTCTCTAAGTCGCTCGAGTTCGTAAGGCTTTTTAGAGTATCTCGGTTTATCTTTCGAGAGAGCAAACTCGAGTTTGATGTAAACTCGGAGTTTGTATTTTGTTTCACCATGTGAACTCGAGTTCACGAAGGTAGGCTCGAGTTCGAATACTCTCTAAGCTTTTGTCGAATGAACACTGGAGTAATATCTCACAAGATAAGGTGCTCGAGTCCATTAGTGATTAGGCTCGAGTTTAACACTATTCATGCCTAAGAGTTTTGGTTGCTCGATTAGAGTGGATCGGAGCACGAGTATAAACTCGGAGTTTGTACACTTGCTTTTCTTTCTTCGATGAAGGGCTCGAGTTCATTATTCTTAGGCTCGAGTTCACTTAATTTATTCCATGACTTATTGAAGTGAACCGGAGGTTTGAGCTTAAACTTGGGAGTTTGAAAAGAAGGAAAACTTGGGAGCTTCAAGGGAAAACTCGAGCTTGTAATAACAGCTCGAGTTTACCTATTTTGTAAACTCTTCTTCGTTTGTCAAACCATAGAGTAAACTCTACACAAAAGCATTAGGCTTGAGTCCATATACTTGGGCTCGAGTGTTCATTAAATTATAGCCATAGAAACAAGTGAACTCTACTCAAAAAGAATAAACTCTGGAGTTTAAAGAGATACAATTTAATTAGAAAACTTCCGCCATGGGAAAACTCGAGCTTGTCTATACGGGCTCGAGTTTACTTGTTTGTAAACTCTTATTATTATATCATGAGGGTTTAGGCTCGAGTCTATTTACTCAGCTCGAGTTCGTTATGCTGAAAATATCCCGATGAGCTCTCTTTGCGTAAAACTCGAGTTTGCTTAGTTAGGCTCGAGTTTTGCGGTGACAGAGTGATTTTGACTCTTTTGTCATTTTAAAAGCATTCGTACTTGTTTACAATTGTTATTAATCATCAAAACACATAGAGAACTAACAAGATGGACGTCAAAACAACCTTCCTTAACGGAAAGCTCCTTGAGGATGTGTACATGACACAACCTGAGGGTTTTGTGCGTCCAGAGGACTCTGGTAAAGTTTGCAGGCTTCAAAGATCCATTTATGGTTTGAAGCAAGCATCTCGGAGCTGGAATCATCGCTCGATGAAGTAGTCAAAGAGTTTGGATTCATTCAAAACATAGATGAACCTTGTGTTTACAAGAAGGTTAGTGGGAGCACAAATTGTATTTCTAGTGCTTTATGTTGATGACATCCTACTCATTGGGAATGACATTCCTACCTTGAAGAGTGTCAAGTCTTGGTTAGGAAAGTCTTTCTCAATGAAAGATTTAGGCGAAGCCACTTACATCCTTGGGATTAGGATCTATAGAGATAGATCTAAGAGGCTGATAGGCCTAAGTCAGAGCACATACATAGACAAGATACTGCACGATTCAGGTATGCAGGATTCCAAAGGGGTTACATGCCCATGTCTCATGGCATTCATCTCAGTAAGGATTTGTGTCCTATTACACAAGATCAAAGAGACCGCATGAGTAAGATTCCATATGCCTCCGCCATTGGATCTATCATGTATGCCATGTTATGTACTCGATCGAATGTCTCATATGCCTTGAGTATGACCAGCAGATATCAACAAGATCTCGGTGAGGATCACTGGACTAGCATCAATAATATCCTTAAGTACTTAAGAAGGGCTAAGGACTTATTCTTGGTATATGGTGGCTTGGAGGATGAGCTCTGTGTCTACCATCTCAAATCCAATAGACTTGTTCTGTGACAATAGCGGTGCTATTCCGTAGACCAAGGAGCCTAGGTCACATCAAAGGACCAACCATATACTCAAGCGATTTCATCTTATCAGAGAAATCAATGATAGAGGTGATACAAAAAAAAAAATTATGCAAAGTACCGGAGAAAGCAAGTCATTATACTTTAAACGTTAATGTTATTTAAAGAATTCTCCTTTAGTTATCATTTCATTTGCATGTTTATAGTGATAATCGTATCCTGGATATATCTAATAGATTATCCTAAATGTCCTGGCCGGTCATCTCCGCGGGAGCAAAGATGAAATAAGACCGGTGTGACTTTGATGAGTATGGGGATACGAGTCAAAGTCATAGGCACTTGTAAGAGTACAAGGTGTCGGACCGACCCACTATGAGAAAGCTGCATGGAATAAGTCATAAGCTTTTCTCATGTGTAACCGCGTCACAACGCCCTTTGACCTGAGATCATCATGGATTCCTACATGATGAGTCGCCGGTCTTTGACCTAGTCAAAAGTCACCTTTGACCGGGTGATGATAAAGGCTAGGATCGGATCAGTGGTTCTCATGCGGAGGAATGTGAGTGGTCAAGATGGGATTTGTCCCTCACATTTGTAGAGAGATAATACTGGCCCCCTCGATGAGTGAGTATGAGAAATGTATGGCCATACTACGGTGGAAAGGAGTTTCCATCTCAATTGTTAGACTACTCAAGAATCGAGAAAGTAATGGTCAAGAACAGGAAGTTGACATTTTCCATGCCTCATCCTTGACCAAATTATCGCGTTACAAAAGAGACGTGACATGGTTGTACGATAGGTTATATCGCATAAACAATGACGTTGATCCTCTTACTAAGCCGCTTGCACAAGTAAAACATGAGCGTCATGTTAGGGCAATGGGAATTAAGGTAATTCATGATTGCACCTAGTGCAAGTGGGAGTCTGTTGGAAATTATGCCCTAAGGGCAAGTCATTGTACTTATCAACGATCCCCATATGAATTGGGTAGTCGCAATGTCCATATTCATTGAATCTTAAATGTGTTTAAGATTTAATGAATACTTATTTAATCTAGGATGTGTGTGTGTATATATATATACATACATATATAAATATATTATTCGAAAATAATAATGGTATTATTTATTGATAATAATATTATTATATATAGTATTTAATTTATTTGATAAATTAAATAACTATAATCAATTGAGATATTGTATCTCAGATTTATTTTTCGAATAAAGATATTGCATATCAGATTTAATTTGAACTGAGATATCAGATCTCATTTTAAATTAAATATAACGATATCATATCTTGATTTAATTTATAAATATAAATTAAATCAGAGGGCTTTTAATTCAGATTAAATAAATAGATTTGATTAGATCTATCAGATATATTTAATTAATATATTTCTTTATTCCAGATTCAAAATTTGTTTTGAATATAATACGCCTGCTAGGTTTAGAAAAACCTATGGGACATTTTGTCGAGCGTATTAGAAAGCCGCAAGAAACCCTAGATAGAAAATACAAAGACGCACAGTTCAGAGGCGCTAGCACGCTTCCGTTCGTGTTTCTGAAGGCTGTTCGTGTGGATACCCCGGAGGAAGGCGATTCTAAAGAGTCGGCTTCTGTTGATAGAGAAGGTAGCCCACCAGTTCAAATTGTTCTGCAAAGGTACGATTCGGAAACCCTAAATCAGATTTAAACGCTATTGAGCGATCCGCCTAAGGGATTCGTTAAAAAATTTTATTCCGCTGCGTGTACGGATCCCAACAAATATGTCATCCACATAAAGCACAAGGAAAATTACTACACTCCTATTGACCTTCTTGTAAACACAAGGTTCATCTTCATTCTTGATAAAGTCGTCACCTTTAACAACTTCATCAAAACGAAGATTGAATCTCCTTGATGCCTGCTTAAGCTCATAGATTGATTTTTGAAGTTTGCATACCATATGCTTTTCACCTTTGGACTCAAAACCTTCAGGTTGTGTCATATACAACTCCTTCAGGAAACCATTCAAGAAGGCAGTTTTGACATCCATCTTTCAAATCTCATAATCATGATATGCACCTATAGCTAGCATAATCCTGATAGATTTGATCATGGCAACAGACAAGAAGGTTTCTTCAAAGTTAACTCCTTGCCTTTGACGATAACCCTTCGCAACTAACCTAACTTTATAAGTTTGTATGTTGCCATCTGGATCAGTCTTTCTTTTGAAGACCCACTTGCACCCAATGGGAACTACTCCCTCAGGTGGTGGAACTAAGGTTCATACTTTGTTTTCTAGCATTGAATCTATCTCAGATTCCATGGTTTGAAGCCATTCTGAGGACTCAACATCCTTGACTGCCTCAGTATAAGAAGTAGGTTGTCATGTTCAACAATTTATTGATTCTCAATCACAAAACCATACCTCTAATGTAGATAACTAACCCTAGAAGTCCTACAGGGCTGGGTGTCTATAGCCTCTTCTTGAGGCAACGACTGATTAACAAACTTGAGATCTGTTATCTGTTCAAGGAGTTTAGAATTCCTGAACTGAATAGGCTCAACTCAACGATCACTCTACCAGACATTACTACTAGCCAATTTGAACTAAAAACTGTCATTTCCAGATGCTAAAAGCGGCAAGGCAGTTTGTCAGACTCCCATATGAAGACCCTCACCTTCATCTCAAAACTTTTATGGAGGTTTGTGACACTTTCGTCATCCCTGGAGTCATTGCTGATGTTACACCCCTACCGTTCTCACATCGCAAAACTCGAGCCTAACTAGGCAAGCTCGAGTTTGCTGCAAACAGAGAGCATATCGTGCTATTTCAAAGATGACGAACTCGAGCTCGAATAAATAAACTCCAGCCTAAACTCTCCATGGTATAATGTTAAAGAGTTTACAAATGAGTAAACTCGAGCCTGTATAGACAAGCTCGAGTTTGCCTCTTGCAGGAAATATTTTCCAATTGAAAACCATCTCTTTAAACTTCAAGTTTATATTTTTGTGTAGAGTTGACTTATTTCTATGGTCAGAATTGATGAAAACTCGAGCCTAAGTATATGGACTCGGGCCTAATACTTTTGTGTAGAGTTTACTCTATGGTTTGACAAACGAAGAAGAGTTTACAAAACAGTAAACTCGAGCCCGTTATTGCAAGCTCGAGTTTTCCCGCGCAGAGCTCCCAAGGTTTCCTTCATTCACAAACTCCAGAGTTTAAGTTCAAACCTCCAGTTCACTCCGATAAGCCCTGAAATAAATAAAGTCGAACTCGAGCCTGTCATTATGAACTCGAGCCCTTCATTGAAAAAGAGTAAAGCAAATGCACAAACTCCAGAGTTCATATTTGTGCTCCAGCCCACTCTTTCGAATGATCAAATTTCTTAGGCATGAATAGTGTTAAACTCGAGCCTAATCACTAATGGACTCGAGCCCGCCCGGTTTGTGAAATATTATTTCAGTGCTCGCCCGACAAAATGCTCAGCGATAATTCGAACTCGAGCCTACCTTTCTGAACTCGAGTTTACATGATGAGACAATTTACAAACTCCAGAGTTTACATCAAAGTCCAGAGTTTGCTCCTCACATAAGATGAACCTGATACTCAAAGTGCCTTACGAACTCGAGCCTGACTTGGCGAACTCGAGTTTAAGACGACAACACAAATAATCGTTACTGTTTTCATCCTGATTAGTTTGAACAACAAAATTACCATTTCTATGCGAATTGATTACATTCATTTAGAGAATTCATATGTATATTTAACCACTCTAAATTAAGAATGTTTCGTATTAGTTGGATCAACCAAGACATTGAATTCACGCGACAAATCGAATGAAGAAGGATTTCACGCGTCTGGAATTAAATCAGCTGAAAATCTGAACCCAACGGCTATAATCCTCATCAACCTGAATTTCAAATGAAGAACATGCAGAATTGAGAAGTAACGGTCACATAGCAATTGACCACTATATATAGAACAAGATTACAAACTTCGAAAGCAGAGAATTCAAGCATAAACGAAAAGCAAGCTCAAGAGTTACATATACATTCAGTTTTCTTTCTGTATTGTATTTGATATACAAAGAGCCTCAGTGTTTATCAATATCTACTCTGTGAGAGAGCTGTTATACAAATTATTCATTCATTGTAATAATCTCAAGTCAAGGGGACTTGAACCGAATTGAGTGATAGTAGAAAACCCAGAGAGTCTGGGACTGGACGTAGGTCAAGAGTTTGGACCGAACCAGATAAACTTTCGTGTCAAGCTCTTCTTCCCTATCTCTTTACGTTTAGCTTCACTTGGGTGCAAGGTTATTTTAAAAGTTTTTAAAATCCCCAATTCACCCCCTCTTGGTGATTTCCTTTCGTTTTCATTTGGTATCGAGCAAGGTTGTCTTTTTGAAGGATTAACATCCTAGACAAAAAGATCCGATGGAAGGAATTCTACCCGATGGAGCCTCAATCAACACCCCGTGTTTCAATGGAGAACACTACTCATTCTCGAAGGCTAAGTTCGTGGTCTATGTAATGGCCTCTCGAGTTTGGTTTATGGAAGGTCTTTGAGAAAGGAAACTATGTTCCTTCCTCGCTTGTAGCCGATGTCGAACTCCCAAGAAAGAAGAAGAGTACGATGACAATGATAAAAGCTAGTCACTCTCAACATGAAGGCAATCCACATGCAATAAAGTGCTCTTGGGCAAAAGGAGTATTTCAGAATTTGCACTTTGCCATCTGCTAAGCAAATGTGGGATGCTCTTGAGATAGCCCATGAAGGAACGGCCGCAATCAAAGAAAATCGTATCAATACTCTCATGATCGAATATGATTTATTACGATGAAGCCCTGAGAGTCTATTGGCGAATTTCAACTCAGGTTCACTCATCTGATCAATCAACTCATTGCCTTGGGAAAAGAATATGAACAACCTGCCCAAGTGAGGAAAATACTAAATATTCTCACCAAGGAATGGGAAGCCAAGGTCACGGCAATTGAAGAATCTCGAGGCGAATCAATGGCCTCCGTAGCAAGATTATTTGGCAGCCTCTCCGAGTATGAGGGAAGATCAAATTCAAGAAAGGGCTAAATGACATCAATGTCAAAAACAAGGGAATAGCTCTTAAAACCATCAAAGAGGTAAAGTCAGATGACGATGAAGAAGATGAAGATGAAGATGGTGAGCTAGGAATGATGGTCCGAAGATTCAAGAAATTCTACAAAAAGGACCAATCTCACAAAAAGTTTCACAAAGGAAATTCTAGCACTGAAACTAAGAAACCAATTATATGCTATGAGTGTGAGAAACCAGGCCACATCAAATCAGAATGTCCTCACTGAAAAACAAAGAAAAGAAATTCAATAAGTTCAAGAAAAGAGCTTATGTGTCGCCTATATGGGGCAACAACTCATCCGATGAAGATGAGGCGTAAGAGGAACAAAGTGCCAATCTCTGTCTTGTGGCTCAAGAGGAATCGACAACGAAGAGGTAAGTAATTCGATTTACCTTATGATGAATTATCTTCAACATATGACTCTCTTTACACCGAATTTAAGAAAACCGCAAAAGAGCTCTTATTTTCAAAAAGAAAAATCAAACTATTAGAAGAACAGTTCAAACGATTCCTACACTGTTTCGTTTGTGAAAAGGAAAGTTCTACTTGTCCTAATCATGATATAAAACCAACTTATAATGAATTGTCTACTCGAATATAAACTTGTTCAAAATGAGTTTGAAGAACTTGCTGAAAAATATTTTGATTTAAAAAGGAGGAATACAACACTTGAACAAAGAAGTAGAAAATCTTTCGGTTCCCGAAAATATCATATGTGATGAATGCCTTATTCTCAAAAAGAAAATGAATATCTTACGAAGACTCTTGAAAAATTCACTAGAGGAAGTGAAATGCTTGAAATAATTTTGAAACAAAGAAAGATTCACAAATGACAAATCAGAAATTGGTTACAAGCCTGATTGTGACAAAAAGAAAGGCAAAAAGAAACATGGACAAAGATCTTACATGAATTACTTTCAAAAATCTGTCCATACTTCAAATCCTTTTGCACATTGCAACTATTGTAACAGAAAAGGTCATACCACTTCCTCATGTTTTCATAGAAAGGATAGAACAATTAAACCTGTAGGAAACTACCAATGGGTGCCTAAGGGATCCTATATGATTCCTAAGACACAAACTAACCCAAAAGGACCCAAAGAATATTGGGTACCTAAAAGATGATATCTCTTTATGCAGATTTGTCTTAGAGCATCAAATCCCAATAAGTGGTACATTGACAATGGATGCTCAAGACACATGACTGGAGACCAATCCAAGTTTGCTTCAATCAAACATAAGGAAGGTGGCAAAGTAACATTTGGTGGAAATGAGTCCGGAAGAATTGCCGGCATTGGCAAAATTGGAAATAGCAATGGACCACAAATCAAAGATGTTTATCTTGTGGATGGATTATGTCACAACCTCCTCGGTGTGAGTCAAAGCACGACAAAGGAAATCTAGTCATCTTTGATTCAAGAATGTTTGATTGTAAGTAAGGATGTTCTCTCCTTAGATAGTATTAAACCCAAAGCATTATTCGAGCTCCAAGAGAAGGCAATTGCTACACTCTTAATCTGTCTAAAAACAATTCTGATTCTGAAAAAGGTTTTGTTGGTAACTTAGATGAAAGTTGGCTATGGCATAAACGTTTAGGACATGTTAATATGATTCAACTTGATAAACTACGTAAAAGGAATTGGTTATTGGTTTACCAAAACTCTCTTTTAAGAATGATATGATCTGTGATGCATGCCAAAAAGGTAAACAAACCAAATCTTCTTTCAAATCAAAAACTGAAATATCATCTAATAGACCTCTCCAATTACTCCATATGGATTTAGTTGGACCACCTAGAGTAAAAAGCCTTGGTGGCAATCTTTATACCTTGGTTATAGTGGATGATTTTTCAAGATTTACTTGGGTCATTCTTTTATCTTCAAAAGACAAAACATTTGATCAATTTGTTGTGTTTGCCAAGAAGGTCCAAAACGAGAAAGGATTCTCTATTGCAGGTATTCGTATAGATCATGGTGGAGAATTTGAGAATCATGCCTTTGGAGAATTCTGTGATAGTATGGGAATCAATCATAACTTTTCAGCTCCAAGAACCCCACAAAAAATGGAGTTGTTGAAAGAAAGAATAGAGTGCTTACCGAAATGGCAAGGTCAATGCTCAATGAGAACCAAACATCTCAAGTGTTTTGGGCCGATGCTATGAGCACCGCTTGTTACATATCAAACAGGCATATCTCCTAAGAAATTGAACCAAACTCCCTATGAGCTCTACAAAGGAAGAAAACCCAACTTAGCTCACTTGCACATCTTTGGATGTAAGTGCTTCATCCACAATAATGGTAAGGACAACTGGGAAAATTTGATCCCAAAGTCGATGAAGGTATATTCTTGGGTTATTCAAGTAGAAGTAAAGCATATAGAGTTTATAATACCCGCAATCACACCGTTGAAGAATCTATGCATGTTGTTTTCTCGTGAAACCAAATCTAACAAGTCCTTGGATGATGATGATGGTTTTCCTATGACAAACCAACCGACTCAAAATCAACTTCTATCTCAACAAATACCGAAAAGATTTGCAAAATGATTCTAAACCGAAAAACATTGTGAAAATGCTTGTGAAAACAAGTGTTCAAACTCAACCAAAATCATGGAGATACAGTAGGAGTCATCCTCTGGATCAAGTGATAGGTGATGCAAATCAAGGAGTAAGAACCGAAGAAGCACCTTGAATGAAGTTACTTTTTCAGCTTTCATTTCTAAAATTGAACCCTCTAAAATTGATGAAGCCCTTTCGCACAATGATTGGGTTATAGCAATGCAAGAGGAGTTACATCAATTTGAAAGAAACCAAGTTTGGGACTTGGTACCTGACCTAAAGACCATCCGGTCATTGGTACTAAATGGGTATTCAAGAATAAATGTGATGAATCCGCCATAATCATTCGTAATAAGGCAAGGCTAGTTGCAAAAGGCTATAATCAAGAAGAAGGAATTGATTATGAAGAAACTTATGCTCCAAAGAGCAAGATTGGAAGCTATAAGAGTTCTTTTAGCCTTTGCCTGTGTTAAAGGAATCAAACTTTTTCAAATGGATGTGAAATCCGCCTTTTTAAATTGTTTTATACAGAGGAAGTTTATGTTGAACAACCTCAGGATTTCAAAATGAACATCATCCAGATCATGTTTATCACCTCAAGAAAGCCTTATATGGTCTTAAGCAAGCTCCTAGAGCTTGGTATGAGCGATTAAGCAATTTCCTTCTTGATCAAGGATTTGTTAGAGGTAAAGCAGATACAACTCTCTTTATAAAGAAAAATAAACTTGGTGATGTCTTAATAGTTCAAATTTATGTTGATGACATTATTTTTGGTGCTACTAATGATACTATGTGTGAAGAATTTGCTAAGACAATGCAGGAGAGTTTGAGATGTCCATGATGGGAGAACTCAATTACTTCCTTGGACTTCAAATCAAGCAACGTCATGATGGAATTTTCATTTCCCGCACCAAGTATTTGAAAGATCTATTGAAAAAGTATGGTCTAGTTGATCGTAATGGAGCAGATACTCCAATGAGTTCAACCGCAACTCGGATGCCGATGAAAAGGGGACTGACTTCAACATCACTAAATATAGAGGAATGATTGGATCATTACTCTATCTTACAAAGAAGCCGCCCGTATATTCAATTCAGTGTTGGAATGTGTGCTAGATTCCAATCTGCCCCCATGGAGTCTCATGCCGAACATGTTAAAAGGATTTTTAGATATCTTGCCGATACAAAGACTCTTGGATTGTGGTTTCCCAAAGATCAACATGAACACTTGGTAGCTTATACCGATTCGATCATGCAGGCTACAAGACCGACGTAAAAGCACCAAAGGCCAATGTGAATTCTTTGGAGGATCATTAGTATCTTGGTTCAGCAAAAGCATACCACGTAGCCGTGTCATCCACCGAAGCTGAGTATGTTGCTGCCTCAAGTTGCTGTGCTCAAGTTCTTTGGCTCAAACAACAATTGTGTGATTTGGGAGTTCATCTCAAAGAAATCCCAATTCTTTGTGACAACACAAGCACAATAAGCTTGGCAAAGAATCCTGTTCAACATACTAGAACCAAGCATATTGATGTTAGACATCACTTCATAAGAGACCATGTTCAAAAGAAAGATGTCAAAGTCATGTTCATCCCAACCCACTTGCAACTTGCCGATATCTTCACCAAACCATTAGCAAAAGAACAATTTGTGTTCATAAGAAGAGAATTGGGAATGGTAAATCCCAATGAGTTGTAAGTAATCTCTACCCAATTTAATGTCAGTTATGTTTTTGATGATTATTATTTACTAACTTAAGCATCGGAGTATGTAGATATGTTTTATGCAGGATGCTTATTGAAATCAATATTCCAAACCATCGACCGCAAGTTTGTCAGTCAAGATATCCAAACTCGAGCCTACCTAAGCTAGACTCGAGCTCGAGAGAACCGAGAGAAAATGCAATTATCTCAGTCGCCAAACTCGAGCCTATTAGTTGAAGGACTCGAGTTCGCGGAGACAGAGAGCAACTCAACTCGAGCACCCGACAGACTCGAGCCTATTAGTTAAAGGACTCAAGTTCGGGAGACAGAGAGCAACTTAGCTCAGAGAACCTGACAGACTCGAGCCTGCAAGTTGCTAGACTCGAGCCTAGCAAGAAATTTCAAGGGTTCACACATACACTCTTGAATTCCAGGTTAGTACCGTTACACAAAACTCGAGCTTACACTTGTGAACTCGAGTTTGCGACACTAAAATTTTTTTAAAAACCTGACTGCTCGTCTTCACTTTATCTCACCCTCGAGCCTAAACCTAAGTTCCTCCCAAATTTCTCTCAATCTTCTCGACGAAAACCAGAGAGTATGGCTTCCAAACGATCTGCAACTCAAGATTCCCAAAGCTCTGATCATCAAGAACCCCAATCAAATCCACCGAACGTTCCTCGGCGTCCTCCCGAGCGAAATCGTTTCCCAAACGATTCAAGCACGGAATTGACAAGCAAATTCCTGGTATTCCTTCGACCCAGCTACTCCTATAACCACAATCGGGATGGACAATCCTAAGAAACCCCCAAATGCTGAAACACCATCCAGAAGGGGCAAAGAGAAGGTCTATAAAACTAGAAAGACCAAAACGAGTCCTCTTGCAACCGGTCAGGCTAGCTCTCAAGCTCAATCATCCTCCCATCATCAAGAACATTCTGTTCCTCAGGTATCCAGAGACACCCCGGCCTTATTTGAAATTTACAATCACTCTTCCATTCCTAAGGGATTCTCTAGTGAGTCTGTAACTCTAACGGGTGAGGATGCCATTCGATTCAAGGAGAATTATGAGTCTAAGAGTTTTTGTCCCTCAGTTTATGTCAATTTAGATACATTAAAAGAGGAATGTAGTCTTGATCTTACTCATTGGTTTAGACAATTTGAACCTCTCATATCCATTCGAGCCTCATATAGTCCATCCTTTGTCAAAGCTTTCTATTATTGCATGAAAAGTGACAATCTATTGGATAATGATAGAAATCTAATTGAGGAAAGGATTACCACCACCATTAGAGGAAAACAGATTACCATCACCGCTGAATACCTTAATTCCCTCCTTCAAATACAAAATCCTCCTCCCGTTGCATCCCCAAACTATACCGATAGGCATATACTCACTCCTCAAACCCGATGAGCCTGCCCCCTAAGCAAAGAGCTGCCTGGTACATATATACTAGGAATCTCGTTCAAAAAGGAGGAAACTTCACCCATTTTGCAAAGAAGGACTTTCCTATCTTTGCCTCTATCATTGATCAAGTTCCTCACAATATAGGAGATTGGATCTTCAAAGAAATGTTCAAATTTCGTTTTCATGGAAGGAAAACATCTCAGATACCCTTTGCTAGCCTTATCTCTGTAATCATGTTCCATGAAAGAGTATGGTACCTACCTGCCAATGAGAAACCTGAAAAACCGGAAAAGTTTGGTCAACATATCCTGAACCTTATGAGGATAAGTTTTGATCAAGGTAGTGATCACTCCAAAGCTCCATCAAGACCTGATCAATCAAGAGCCAATCATTGCCCAAGTTGTTTCGATCTTTCTTCCAAGATGGAATCGAATTCAAGAAAGTGAAGAAAGGATATGAGGAGTTGACCGATGCACAAGAAGATCTAATTCTTGAGCATGAGATTATCAAAGACAAAGTGCAAGGTCTCGGTGAACAAATTGGAGATCATTCAAGTGAGCATCCCCACCCTTTTGGTGTCTATGGCTAGCCTCCATGACAAAATGGACAAAGTCTTACCACATCAGTCCATCACTTCGCTGGCCCTAGCTCCTCGGACCCTCCACCTACTTCTGCACCTTCTATCACAATCATAATCCCAATCCAACCAACCACCTCCATAGCCCCTGAACCATCTATACATGATCCTTCTCTTCAGCCAACCTCTACTCCATCTGATCCTCCCTTGTTTGTTGATGACAAAGGGGGAGAAGAGTTGAAGTGAAGAAGCAGTCAATTTAAATGTTTTTTATCATTTCTTATATCTTTGAAACTCTAATGTCATCTTGTAATCTATTGAATACTCTAGCAACATGACGAACTCGAGCCTGAATAAATAAACTCCAGCCTAAACTCTCCATGGTATAATGTTAAAGAGTTTACAAATGAGTAAACTCGAGCCTGTATAGACAAGCTCGAGTTTGCCTCTGGCGGGAAATATTTTCCAATTGAAAACCATCTCTTTAAACTTCAGAGTTTATATTTTTGTGTAGAGTTGACTTATTCCTATGGCTGTAAATTGATGAACACTCGAGCCTAAGTATATGGACTCGAGCCTAATACTTTTGTGTAGAGTTTACTCTATGGTTTGACAAACGAAGAAGAGTTTAAAAAATAGGTAAACTCGAGCCTGTTATTGCAAGCTCGAGTTTTCCCCTGGCAGAGAGCTCCAAAAGTTTCCTTCATTCACAAACTCCAGAGTTTATGTTCAAACCTCCAGTTCACTCCGATAAGCCCTAAAATAAATAAATTCGAACTCGAGCCTGTAATTATGAACTCGAGCCCTTCATTGAAGGAGAGTAAAGCAAATGCACAAACTCCAGAGTTCATATTTGTGCTCCAGCCCACTCTTTCGAATGATCAAATTTCTTAGGCATGAATAGTGTTAAACTCGAGCCTAATCACTAATGGACTCGAGCCTGCCTAGTTTTGTGAAATATTATTTCGTGTGCTCGCCCGACAAAATGCTCAGCGATGATTCGAACTCGAGCCTACCTTTCGAACTCGAGTTTACATGATGAGACAATTTACAAACTCCGAGTTTACATCAAACTCCGAGTTTGCTCCTCACGAAGATGAACCCGATACTCAAAGTGCCTTACGAACTCGAGCCCGACTTGGCGAACTCGAGTTTAAGACGACAACAAAAATGATCGTTCTCTGTTTTCATCCCGATTAGTTTGAACAACAAAATTACCATTTCTATGCGAATTGATTACATTCATTTAGAGAATTCATATGTATATTTAACCACTCTAAATTAAGAATGTTTCGGTATTAGTTGGATCAACCAAGACATTGAATTCACGCGACAAATCGAATGAAGAAGGATTTCACGCGTCTGGAATTAAATCACTGAAAATCAGAACCCAACGGCTATAATCCTCATCAACCTGAATTTCAAATGAAGAACATGCAGAATTGAGAAGTAACGGTCACATAGCAATTGACCACTATATATAGAACAAGATTACAAACTTCGAAAGCAGAGAATTCAAGCAGAAACGAAAAGCAAGCTCAAGAGTTACATATACATTCAGTTTTCTTTCTGTATTGTATTTGATATACAAGAGCCTCAGTGTTTATCAATATCTACTCTGTGAGAGAGCTCTTATACAAATTATTCATTCATTGTAATAATCTCAAGTCAAGGGGACTTGGAGATTGGGATTTCAGATTACAACTTGTAAGGGGGAGTGTATCCTAGAGAGAGGATAATCCTTGAGTACAGAGTGTGTATCTGAATTGAGTGATAGTAGAAAAACCCAGAGAGTCTGGGGACTGGACGTAGGTCAAGAGTTTGGACCGAACCAGGATAAACTTTCTGTGTCAAGCTCTTCTTCCCTATCTCTTTACGTTTAGCTTCAGCTTGGGTGCAAGGTTATTTTAAAAGTTTTTAAAAATCCCCAATTCACCCCCCTCTTGGTGATTTCCTTTCGTTTTCAATAACAAAATAATCTTCCTCCACCACCAATGACTCCAACTACTCCTGTGCAACAATCTTACCCTTCTCTCTAGATTCCGCCCTCAAAGAACTTCCAGAAGCTCTAAAAAATCTGGGATTCATAAATGAATCCCAGAGTAACCGTTAATCTCATATGTAATGCATAAACAGTGTATGTATGTAACTATAATTAGGAAAACACCAAATAATAGCATTTAGTAACAAACACGCAGTAACACAAATACAACATACCATATGCACAGTGTTAACTGCAGAAGGACTACATTCCTAGAACAAACGCAGGACTGCTCAACAAAGCAAGTCTCAGATCCATAGCGCCAGGAAAGACACAGTAGTCGGGATCCGAACCCAGACCACATTGAATACACACAACGCATGTCCCTTTTCAGGAGACACAAGTCTACAATCATGAAAAAACAAACATACTAAGCAACACAAGACATATGAGGATTAGGGTTACTACCTGGCAGTCGACCACAATTATCAGTAAATATTTTTCTCCCGCACTGAAATCAAAGTACCCCTAAAATAACCAAAATATAAATATAAATAACTCCTTCTTAAAGACATTTATTTGATTGCTTAAAATAAGCCTTTCTCAATTCTTCAAAACTCTAAATCCTTTTTCCTCCAAAAGAAAATCATTATTGATAAATTTTCAGCCTTATTCTAAAAATTCCAGAAACGGTAACTGATCTTTAAAAATTCACAACTTAATCTAGAAAAATATGATTGAGGTGGTTCAAAAGTCCAACTGACCCTTAATATGTCTATTTTCATCAAAAAATATTAACTTGGACCAAGCATCACCAAAACTCCAGCCACAAACAAAAATACCATCTCAGGTCAGACAAAGATTTCAGATTCGGGGGCTGTTTTCAAAAATTTAGCTCTCTTAGTACAAAACTTAAAAACTTTCGTGTTACCTATTAAATTTAATCCTTGGGATGTCTATTTTCTATATGTAAAATTCCATAATTTTTTCCAAGTCCATTTGACAGGTCAAAACGCGTAAGGAAGTTGACTGTCTTCCTAAAGTCTTCAATAAACACCTTTCAACATTTTTGAAACTTTTGTTCTTGATTCTAAAAAAATATGATCCAAGCTAACTACTATACAAATAATCATTTTAATCACTTTAGAGACATTAGAATTACCAAAAACGAATCAGATCATGGTGTTTAGGAGGCTGGCCGAAATTCTTCCTCTAGATTAAGCAATCAATCTTTCATTTTTAACCACCAACTCTTCTTATATCATACTAATATTTCTTCCTAGACCGTAAATTTCATATTTGATTCTATATTCACCCATTTTATCAACTAGGAAGACCCAACCAACGTTTATACACTCAATGAACAAACATTTCCAACTTAGCAACTATAAGATCATAAAGTAGTTAGGACTATTATTTACTTGATCTTGGTTTTCTGCCGGCTTGAGGCTTAGATCCTTAGTGATACTTCTTCCTCCTTTTCGGCCTCAACCTTTAACCACCATGAAATATTTTCCTTAAGGTCTTAGTTCCTATGAGAGAAAGCAGAAGAAAGTGGTTTAAGAATCTTAGGACCTTACTTACCTCTTTGAATGTTAAGCTTAGCCCTATTTGTATCTTCTTATTGATTTTTGATCTTCTTCTTTTCTCCTTCTCCAGATGTCCAGTAGCAGAAATGGGAGAGGCAAGTCCATTTAAATAAATCTCCAAGGTTGTTTCATTTAGCCCCTAGAATGTTCTTCATCATTCTAGAGACTCTATGGGAATATATTATTATTTTTCCCCTCTGATCTCACCTTCTCTCTTGGCCAGCGGTTCAGGAACTCTAGAGAAAAAATTCTGATTCCTCTTACTCTCACTTAGTAGGCGCTTCTGAAGAGGTTTAAGAAAAAATATTTCTCTTATTGCTCTTGGTCTCTCAGGTCCGACGTTTTGAGGCAATTTGGGAAGAAAAAATGTATTTTATTCTACTCTCTCTCTTTCTCACACATCTGGTACCATGAGGAAATAGGGAGAAAATATTTTGTGTTCTCTCTTCTTTTTGCATTGATCACGTGCTGAACTACTTCTTTCCTCAATTACTATTGAATTGTCTTATCATATCCCTCTTTCTCTCTTACATGTTAGAAGTTAGGAAATATATATATATATATATATATTCTCATTTGCTTTGGCCTCTCTCACACGTATGGAACATTAGGAATTATTGAAGAAAATTTTGGTGTGTTCCTTTCCCTATTCGTACGACGTGCCTCCCTCCCCCTTACTTCATTAATTGTGTTTTATCAAATCCATTCGATCTCCCTAGGATCCTCCTACACCTAAATCATAATTTTCTATTCTTTCCTTGTCCCACATTCGGCGCCTTAAGGAAATATGGGGATATTTTTTTGTGTTAAATTTTTGCCTTGCTTCATGAGCTCACCACTTCTATTCTTCATAAATGTTGAGTTGTCCAATCATTCCCATCTCTCTTCTATTCTCGAAAAGATGGTGTCTTGGAAAAAAAAAATGTATTTCTCCAATGACACATACCAACCCATCAGAATAATGACTTGTCATGATATGTTTGACATAATAACATCTCTCCTCCTTTTCTTTTAAAAAAAAAACTTGAGTTAGAGGGGAGAGAAGGATTTGGAAAATTTTATGACATATATGTCTCAACCATTGTCCTCTTATATTTATAAGAAGGGTGCTGCTACCAAATCTATTTGTTCCCTCCTTCCTCTTCTCTAAGGAAAATCAGACTTACATTGAAACTACACTAATTTTTCATTAGGATTTTCCCCTTCCTTTTATTGGACAAAAATTACGGAAGTAAAAATATAGATATTGAATTTAATTGACATTACTTATCTCCAATTATCCATAACCAAATTTAATTGCCACCTTTTCAAATAATTCCTCATTATTTTCCAATAATTAATTTATCTTGTCAGAAAAATAATATACCATGCATTGGCTACTTACTACTTGGTGAAAAATTCATATATTCTATTAATTGATTTACATGAAAATTGGGGTCGTTACAGCTGACACCCTTAAAATCAAACTATTCCCATTCTCACTCTGCGATAAATCCAGAACGTGGTTGAATACCCTACCAGCCCATTCAATTTCATCCTTGAATGATTTGGGTGGAAAATTCCTTTTGAAGTTCTTCCCCCAACAAAGAACACCCAATTGAGAGAAGACATCACTAGTTTCCGACAAAGAGCTGGAGAGTCCACTTATGAGTGAAAGTGGAATATCACCTAGAGGGGGGTGAATAGGGGATATCAAATTCTTTTTGCAAAAGAGTTGAAGACTGATAAAAACAGAGACAGAGATAGAGAGAATGAACATAGAGAGATTATACAGGTTCGATCCAACTCTTGACCTACGTCCAGTCCCCAAACACTCTGGGATTTTCACTATCTATTAATCACAAATATAATTACATACTCTGTACTCGAAGTAATCCTTTCACACTAGAATTCACTTCCCCATACAAGTTGTAATTGTACACTTACACTCAAGGTCCCACTACCTTGAGATTAAATTGATAAACTGATAATCAAATAAGTGTTTATGTTAGTTCTTTAAGTATTTTGATGATAACTGATAATTGTAAACTAAATGAAGTTAAAGATTAGAGTAAATACCCTTTTTGGTCCCTGGAAAAACACATTTGACCCTTTTTCGTCCCTGAGTAAAAGAAATGTCATTTTGGTCCTTTTTAGGGACTAAAAAGGACCTTTTTGGAAATTTCTGAGGGATTAAAATGTGCAAAAAGATGATCAAAAGGACTAAAAGGGACCTTATTTTTCCATTTTAGGGACTAAAAGTGACTTATTTTTTTTCAGGGACCAAAAAAGGCATCCGTGTTTTTTCCAGGGACCAAAAAGGGTATTTACTCTAAAGATTAAGTTAAAAATGTTTAAAACTTGTTCAAACTTGAGTAAATACCCTTTTTGGTCCCTGGAAAAACACATTTGACCCTTTTTCGTCCCTGAGTAAAAGAAATGTCATTTTGGTCCTTTTAGGGACTAAAAAGGACCTTTTTGGGAATTTCTGAGGGATTAAAATGTGCAAAAAGATGATCAAAAGGACTAAAAGGGACCTTATTTTTCCATTTTAGGGACTAAAAGTGACTTATTTTTTTTCAGGGACCAAAAAAGGCATCCGTGTTTTTTCCAGGGACCAAAAAGGGTATTTACTCTTCAAACTTAACCAATAACTTTCTGTCAAAGCTTGACTCGAGTTTGGAGTTGCAAAACTTGAGTTAACTCAGTACAGAGAGCTTTCAAAGACATTTGAACTTAACTTGACTCGAGTGTCTGAATGTAAAACTCGAGTCAGTGCTTGGCCGAGAGTTTTCAAAGCTTTTAAATTTAAAAGTAACTCAAGCCAGTCATGGTTAACTCAAGTCAATGCAAGGCAGGGAGCTATCTAAGTATTTTAAGCTTATAGTGACTCGAGTCTATGCATCTTGACTCAAGTCATATTTTGTGGACTTAAACTTATTTTCAAATACAAAAGTCCTTGACTCGAGTTAGTCACTTAATGACTCGAGTTAACATGAGTTAAAACTTTTTCAAAGATGCAATCCCGATGGCTCATTTCTGGACAAAGAGCTGGACTTGAGTACACCTTATTAAACTCGAGTCATGCACTGGAGTTAAACATTTTTAAACTCGAGTTTAAGTCATACAGAGACATCTTCGTTCAAACTTCAGATCTATTTTCAAAGAAGATGATCCAGTAATTGAGCCTAGAATGCTTAACTAGAGTCATGCACTCCAGTTTGCTTGAAATTAACTCAAGTATGACATATCTCTGTTTTACAAACACCACGTCCGTAAATGCCAAATCTTCATGTATGATCTGTATACTTCATATCTTCACTCATTATTGTTCCTAACTATGTTTGATCAGCTTGTTAGTGAGTTTCAGAAGATCAAATGAAGGATTAACTGAAGATTAATCAAAAAGCAAGTGATTATGTTAGGCATTAAATGCTGGCCCAAAAAACTAAGCACGGATTTGACAAGTCATTCTTTGCACATTCCTAAGGCATTAATGTTTCCTTTCCACATTTGGACGCCAAATCATCCAACAGATTAGTCTTAAGGAAAGTCAACAAATTAACAAATTGATTAAAGATAGTTATGAATAGTCATTGGTGATGATAAGAAGTAATGAAATCACAAACAATGATTTTAGATTTACAAAGACGGTGATTTCAAAAACCAGTAAAGTTAACTCTAGTCAAATAATTTAACTTGAGTCACTCCATGATCTTCTTAGAAAAAGAGTTAAGTCATAGAAGAAAGGATGTCTCTATAAGTAATTAACTCGAGTTTAGAAAAAGTTAACTTGAGTCATTGACTAAGGCAATTTTTTTCTTCGAGAGTTAAAAAGCAAGTTGAACAAGAAAATAATACTTAACTTGTGTTAAAGAAAAGATGCTGGAGTCATTGATTGGAGTTACATATTATTTAACTCAAGTCAAGCCTATTCTTTTTCACAATCAAAAGAATTTGAAATCATCTCAGGCAAAGATAACTCGAGTTAGTATTATTAACTTCAAGTAAGTCACTTGAGGAAGATAACATTCCCTCGGGTCAATTCAAGTAAAGTTTGAACATTGGATTGAAAGAAATAGCGCGAGACATCAAATTTAAATTTTTCACAATGGTTAACTCGAGTTGAAAGCACTCTTTTCAAAACTTTTCAAAAGAGTTAACTTGAGGGAAATCATTTTTAACATGAGTTAAATATATTTCAGACTAATTCCTTTGAGTAAAACTAGACCAAACTCGAGGCATTCGAAACCAGAAGCTATTTTCACAAGAAGTTTGAAACATCTAACTCGAATCATTTTGTCCATAACTCGAGTTTGCTTTTAACAAACACTTCAAACACATTTCTGATTCAAGATGGATTTAAACAAAGGTTTTTCCTTGAATCTTTAAGATTATTTCCATTATAATTGTTATCATCAAAACATCAAAACATATAGAACTAACATTCTCTCCCCTTTTTGATGATGACAACACTTATAATGGTTTTTTTTTTGAAAAATAATTATCTTGAGATAAAGCATATTAGCAATAAAAATAGCTCAAGGTAATCATAGATATGCATTGAGACAAAACACATGTATTTCATTCATTAAAGTTCAGAGATACATAAACCAAAACAAAATACATTAACAAACACAATAGCCAAAAAGAAAAACAAACTAAAACATCACTAAGTCTCTTCCCCTCTATCATCAGCCAAAATAGAAGAGGGTTTATTTGATGGAGAAGGTGGTGAGTGATCAGAGAAGATGCTATCAGAAGAGGAGGATGGGAGTTTAACAGTGGAAGGAACAACATACTTAGTCAAGTCACTCTTTAGCCGTGGCCACCAAAATTCAGATTTCATATTCTGATACATTTTAACTGCTCCTGGATGAATAGTATATTTACTTTTATGTGCCTCATCCAGTATCTTTTTCCTTAGATAAACTTTCGGCGGTAAATAAATTCGTCCTTTATATCAAATTAATATACCCGGTGAAAGGTCATAATTTTGTGGTTCACCTTGAGAAATCATCTCTCAGATAGAGTTAGCTCGCACATCATGTTAGTTCTCTATGTGTTTTGATGATAACTGACAATTGTAAACAAGTAAGAATGTTTTTGACAAGTTAAAAACAAAAGGTAAATCATCTTCAAAAATATTCTGTCAACGCCAAACTCGAGCCTAGATAGGTGAACTCGAGTCTGCTATTGACAGAGAACAAGACAGGATATTTTAGCTTTCAAAACTCGAGCCTGTGTTCTTAAACTGCAGCCTAAAACCTCTAGAGAATGATTTCAAAGATTTTACTAAAGTGTAAACTCGAGCCTGCAGATGCAAGCTCGAGTTTGCCTCTGGCGGGAAAGATTTCCAATTAAAGATCATTTATTTGAACTCCACAGTTTGTATTTTGAGTAGAGTTTGCTTATTTTCAAATGTTGAAAATTGATGCAAACTCGAGCCTAAAGATATGAACTCGAGCCTAACGTTTTTGTGTAGAGTTTACTCTGTGGTTTGACTTGGCGAACTCGAGTTTGAGTCGTCAGTACAAATGAACGTTGCTGATTTCATCCTATTCAGATTGAATTATAATTTACCCTTTGTGTGCGAATTGATTGCATTTGCTCTGATGTCTTTTATACCTATAATTAACCATTCTATTTCCAGTAAATTTCAGGTATCCACGATTGATTAACGGAAAAGAATCAAAAGCATTAATGGCACGCGTCAATCAGAGAATCTGTCATAAAGATGAATTCCCTCACTTGGAAATAATTACTACAACGATTATCCAGAATGATACGTTATTCAAATCAATTGAAGAACATTAAAAGACCTTCATTACAGATTAGTCATCCGAAAATCAGGAAACATCATGAACCCAACGACTATATTCCACAAACAGCTAGAATTTCGAATGGAGAGAATTCTGAATGAAGAAGCAACGGTCATAAGAAGACTTGCTGCTATATATAGAGCTGCATACAAACCTTCAAAGACACACAACAAGCAGAAATGAAAATCATACAAACCTTCAAAGACACACAACAAGCGTAAATGAAAATCAGCTCGGAGATTGGGACTCTCTATTATTTCGCTTTTCTTTAGGTCATGCAATATCTTTTGATACTTAGAACTTCGGTGTTGAAAAGAATTTTAAATCCCCAATTCACCCCCCTCTTGGTGATTTCCTTTCACTTTCACATCCTGCATCTTAGCTTCTTCAATTTTAGCTGATATTAGCTTTCCCTGGATGATATTTGCTTTCCAAGTGAAAGTCTTTCAGCAACTCCATCCATTTTCGTTGTATCATGTTAAGATCTTTCTGATCATTCAGATACTTGACACTCTTGTGGTCGCAATACAATCCAACCGTGATACCATACAAGTAATGATGTCATATCTTCAAAGAAAATATAATAGCTGACAACTCCAAATCATGAGTGGGGTAGTTCAGTTCATGAGACTTCAGCTATCAAGAGGCATATGCCACCACTCTACCCTACTACATCAAGACACATCTCAATCCTTGCTTACTAGCATTACTGTATACTACATAGATAAAACTAGGATATGAGATAGTTAATACTAGTGCGGACGTCAATCTCTCCCTCAGCTGTCTGAAGCTCTCCTTACCACATTCATCCCTCATGAGTCTATCATTGTCTTATGCATGCTTACCAAGCATGCAATACAATCATCTTATATTCAACATAAATCTCATTCATCCTGTACCCAAATGTAGTACTCATACACAGGACCCACTGGTCCATTTTCTGAGCGATTGATTACATAGCCCTCATTACCCGATACCTTCTGCCTTTCGGCTCATTTCATTATGGCCTTTCAACTCATTCTATTACCACAGTGCCGGATATTCAGGCCTTCACCACCCATGGAATCACCTTGTGTCATAGGCACTTCAGCTATATCCTAGTATAGTTTGAATATTCTATCAGCCTCAATATATACCTTGGATACACATTTCCAAGGTCACCATGCTAGGCAACAAACACAGTGTTAGGCACGCAGGTCTTACAGCCCAGGTACATTGCCACATGCAACTTTCACTCCAAGTCTTACCGCCTCAAGCCTCTGCTCATCTGTTCCATGTCTGACCTTCCTCAATTCAAGTTCTTAGACTTCTTTCCTCTTACTTGGCATTATAGCTGTCACATACTATCTGAACTATCTGGTTCAAATTTCTGGATCATTCTATTGATAGTTCTCGGTTTTGTGTTTTGATAACAACAAGACTTGTAAAAGGAAAAAGGTTTTAATTCAGTGAAAGTGAAATGTCATATTTGTAATAGTTTACTCAAGCACATATAACTTACTCGAGCATAACCTTGCTCAAGCAAGTAAGTGATTGCTTGAGCATGCTTCTTGCTTGAGCAAGAATATGTGCTGCTCGAGCATGGTACTCGAGCAAAGTTTTCCTGTTACTCGAGCATATATATATCTTCAATGATTAATTCCCTTCTCTCTCAGGTTATTACCCAAGCAAGGATTTAGCTTACTCGAGCATGTTGCTCAAGCACCAAAGGAATATTACTCGAGCATGGAAATGCTCTACTCCAGCACTGTAATCAAGTAGGGTCCTAAGGCTACTCGAGCATGATATTGCTGTGAAAATATAATCCCTTTCTTTCAAGAGTGTACTCGAGCAATATGAGAGTTTTACTCGAGCATACTGCTCGAGCAGAGGATTTTTGTACTCGAGCAAGCTTGTATTCATTTCATTTCCTTAGTGCATCAAGCCAATGTATCACCTCACTCGAGCAACCTAAAGGATGATAACCTAGGTCTCATCAAAGATCAAAACATATACTCTGCAAGTATTACCCCATTTGAGAGATTGTTGAAAGACAAGATATAAAAATGGACTACATCCCCATAGATGATAACTTGGTCGATTCTCTGACAAAGATATAAGTGTATCCACAAAAGTCTCAAGCAATAATTTTATGTCCTCAAGCCAATGTATCCGCAAACACCCAGTCACATAATAATCCAAAAGTAATGAAAGTAAGTAAAATATGTTTTATAGCAAAAAGAAGCATATGATGGCCCCATATGTCAATATACAAATCATTACAGCATCAAGCAAAAGGAGGCCTACAAAGCTGCAAATGCATATGCCTCATGCTACTTCTCCTCGTGACTCAATGAGCTAGAAGTCTGGCCTGAAAAAATATTAAAGAGCAATGAGGTGAGACAAAATCCGAAAAACAAAGATTAATTTACAAGGTATGCAAGAACGGAACATAAGTTAGAGCAGCAGTGCAATGTAATACAATTACATATAACAGTTAATAGTACAATAAGTACACATAGACAAACCCAACCCATCCACCTCACGCCTCCTTGTAACTCCTTGACGTTGGCCCAGTCCGGCAGTGCCGACCAACCAACCCAGTCAAAGGTCACCCTACTCACTACTTCAGGTCAACGAGTCCCCTCACACAGACCTTGAGGTCCGCCGACGAGAGATTAAGAGGTATCTACCCAAACATTATAAACGGTTGTGCATGCACGTTGTGTTGGCTTCCAAACAAATTCACCACAACCCAAATCCACTTATCCATTATGAACCAACTCAATTTAACCAACAATCCGCTTCACATAATAATGTAGTGATATGAATATAGGTATTTCAGAGCTCAATACAATCCCAAGATTACAACTGAAGCCATTCCAACATATAGCAATTTAATATATGAAATATGATCCAATACATACATGAAACATGAACTGGAGTCGGACTGGTCTCAATTAAAATAACATTTTCAAATAATACATATCAAAACATAACTTGGACAGTTATCCATATATTGTCAAACATGCCCAATATATATTCTGTTATACTTTGTTTATATTAGCTTCGTACATGCCGAATAAATTAACTCGTAAGTATGCCGGATTAATTGTCCGACTAAACTAGCACAAGTTTTCATGATTAACTAGAACTACCAATAAATCATCAAATATATATAACACTAAATAAAAAACAACCAAAATACAAATAAAAACACAAAGTAACATAGTTTTGAGTTATTGAAAAATAAAAATAAAAATAAAAAAAGGCTACGAGCTAAGTTCTGACTAGTTTACTTTAATTTCCCCAATTCTAGTACATGCCGGACTGGACTATATATAGGCCAGTTCTGGTCGGACCACTAAGGCCAACTAGTCTGGTTCAGTTTTGGTGACCTTGCTTTCATATGCATTAAACATTGGTCCAAATGAGCATAAAGGTAATTACTATTTACAAATAGAGATCATCATAGAAATATCTACTAACCGTTAGAAGGATGGAGAAAGGGATAATCTGTATAACCAACCACAGGGTCATGCGTATAGAAGGTGGATCTATCATGTTTATTGAGTGGAGCATCAAGTCGAAATCTTAAAGGCAAATCTGGGTTTGCCAAAAACAAACGACCATACGCAACTAAATCAGCACCTCCATTAGCAATCACTTCATTCCCTTCATTCCTATTATAGCCACCTGCAACAATAAACGTACCTCCAAACTCCTTTCGAATAGGTCTCAAAGAGAAGTGAGATGTCTCATCATCACATCGTTGTAATAGTGATATCATTCTTGGCTCAATCACATGGCAATACAAAATCCCACATTGGTTCAATGACTTAGCCATGTAAATTCCCAAAGCTTGAGGATCAGAGTCAATACAATCATTATATTCTGTGAAAGGTGAGAGCCTAACACCAACCCTCTGAGGTCCAATTTCTTCGGCAACAGCTTTAACCACTTGAAGAGGGAAACGGCAACGGTTTTCTAAACCGCCACCATAAATGTCATCTCGATCATTCACTTGGTCTTTGAGGAATTGATCAAGCAAGTATCCATTTGCAGCGTGTATCTCAACTCCATCAAAACCTGCTTCTATAGCATTCTTCGCCGCTGCTCTGAAGTCACTTACAAGCGTTGGGATTTCATCTGTTCCAAGTCGACGTGGCGGTGGATGCTTTGAAATCGGCTTGTCCGTACTTGATATTGGAGCCTCCCCATTAGGTTGGTAATCTGTTCATCATTTTTAACCATCATCTATACTTCTTTTTATAAGGATAAACTATGTTATGAGTACAAACTTAAAAAGAGAGCCTAATACTAAAAGATTAATGCGTTGGGTGAGAGAATCCTTTGAACTTATACACCTCCCTACTCTTGTTCAACTCTCCAACGTGAAACTCAACCCTTTGTGTGTGTGAGAGAGAGAGAGAGAGAGATACGTACTGTAATTGGAGACTCTTCCAGCATGCCAGAGTTGGCAGAAAAATATGCCTCCTTTCTCATGAACAGCACTAACAATTGGTTTCCATGCTTCAACATGTTCCCTTTTCCAGATTCCAGGGGTGTTTGGGTACCTTGAGTTGTTACAGCAAAAACAAAACAGCGTTTATACTTAGCTTGTTACTTCATACTACTAAAATTTGGTGGTGGTCAATTCAAAGAAGGCGTTTGGATTAAGCTTTTTTATTAGAACAATTAACTTTTCCACCGCCTAGAAATTAACATAATTAAGAAATGTCTTGAACTACGTCATTTCATTAGCATAAATTTCAAAATGTCACTGATTTTTTGTAGAATCTATTGAATAAATGAAAGATGGCAGAAAAAGCATTTGAGAGGTTGAGGCATTACAAATGATATATATATATATATATATATATATATATATATATATATATATATATATATATATATATATATATATATATATATATATATATATTAGAGAGAGACATACTAGAGGCCCTAAAGCCCATTAAATAAGAGCCAATTCTTCACAGGGATTTTTTTCCATGAACTGGTGTGGGTCCAAAAAGAAGGAAGTATGATTCCCCACCAAAAAAATGTGGTATGATATCTGAACAAAAACTTTTTAAGAACCACTCTCAGTTTCGTATTAACTGTTACAAAAATAACGTTTACAAAGGTCAAGGAAATTATTGAAAAACACCCAGATTTTGCGCAACATGTTAATATTATTATATAAGTAATTTTTGTTTTTTTTTTTGGGGGGTGGGGGGGAACAAAAATAATTGGAGGGCCCTACATAACTTAACTCCTTCCCTATGTCGAATATACCTTATTTGTTTTGTAAAAAACATAATTAAGCATTTTAAAACTACAAGATAACGATTTTCTAATATATTTTCCGTTTTCATTTTTTATTTTCTTCTGCATACCAAATGAAAAAATCCTTAGAGTTAAGAAAATAAATTGAAGAAAAAGGAAATTATTACCCTTGTGCAGTTTCAGAAATCCCTGTTGCTTCACCAATCAAGAAGCCACCGTTGGTTGTTCTTTGGGAATAATATAAAGCAGCATGAGGCTGAGGAATGGAGTTATATGACCTTGTTCTTGTTAATGGCGACAGAACTATTCTGTGTACATATATAATATATATAATCGGTATAATTTAACAAAAATATGTTGCAAACCAATACCATAATAATCAAAGTAACGACCGAAAAAGTATTATAATGAGAAGTGAAACCTGTGGGATAGATTGAAAATTCCCATCTTGTATGGGATGAAGAGAGGTATCACTTCTAAATTCGCCTCAGCATCAATAGCTTCTTCATGAGCTTCGGCTAATCTGTTCTTGTTTTCCTCAGCACTCATGGTGTGTGTCGATGCGTCCTCCTCCCAGCTTAGTTAACAAGAGACAGAGAGTTGAAGAAAGAGAAGGGGGCGGGAGCGCTTTATAAGTGTGAGCATTTATTGTATTTGATTCTACTGCATTTATTACTTTTTATTCTACTGCATTTATTACCTTTTTTTTTTTCAGGTTGTCCATCCGGTATCCAGAACTTTGCTCTGATTAATCCAGATTCGACCCGGGTCGCGCACCGGCCTGGCTATGGTGGGTGAGTCTCTCAGCGGGGCTTTTCTGCATTCATAAGGCTCGAACTCGAAACCTTACTTAAGCTACACAAGCCGCTTACCATTTGTGTTAACCCCGTTAGTTATTAATTTTTATTCTATACAATTATTTGATGACCCTTTACCCACTAGCTTTGATATTTTTTTATTCCAATTTGGAATTGGTGCGACCTTTTTATCATATACTATCTCTAATTCTTAATATATGATGTGGTTCACCGATCACGTTCTTTGAGCAGATGAACAAGATCTTATATTAGAGATATGAGGTAGTAACTCATTAGGCATCTTTAAAATTCACTTTTTTGTTCTACCTTAGAAATTCCTTTGCTGTCTATTACTAATTTATTTGCTGTATCTGTAAAATTTCAAAAAAGAAAAAAAAATCTTTTGGAAGGATGTTTTCCTCAAGGAAAGGAATTAGTTGTCAATAGCTAGATGCCCCAGTCATCACACCCACCAGCCATGCTTAGATGAGATCCCGAGTTTAACCCCGATATTTACATGTATGTGTGCATTAATATGTTTTTATTGTGTAAAATTTAACAAAAAGGGAAAAGGCGAATATGTAAAATTAATATTTGAAGAATTAGTTTAATTTATGAAAACTATTATTATTAATACTTTAATTTGCCCATAATAGTTAGTTGTCCTAGCTGTAACCCACCCTCCATGCTTAAATGAGATCCCGATTTTAACCCTGACATGTACATTTTTGCGTGCATGCATATGCTTTTATTGTACAATGTAAATTTTTTTTTTTTTTGAAAAAAAAAAATTGTGTTTTATGATATAAAATTTAACAAAAAGGGGCAATGCATTAGTTAAAAATATAAAATTTATTATTTTGATACAGTAGTTTAAGAAAAAGTTTATTAATATTTTAATTTGCCCATGTATTATCCACTATCTCTCCACTATAAAAGAAAACCACATTTCCAATTGCCCACTTTAATTTGTACATGATATTGCACCACTTATTATAGCACCATTTTAACTGATGAAGGAGTCCACGTGTCACTTGCCGCACCATGCTTTTAGTTTCTGCATTTGAATTTCTATTTTATTTAGGTGATGCATGTGAGTTTAGTTGGTTAGTAAATTCAGTGTGCCTTTTACGAGGAAGGTTATTAGAATCGGACTGGTCACTAAATCGGTCAGAGTATTAGATCAAGGGTCAATGGTTAGACTAAAGTTAAACCGAAGTTAAATCAGGTAGCTAAGTATTTGAGATTTATTATATAATATTAATTAGGTCCCACAAATTTAAGAAAAAAAAAGGAAGACACAAAGGCACGACTTTTGAGAGATGAAACGACATGAAGAGGATGCGTGCAAGACTATTCAAATATCGTCTTTAATTACCTACTCCCTCCTCACATTCATACCTCATTTTTCTCTCTCATCATAACCCGGCCTCCTCCCTCCATCATATCTATCTAATCATCTTTTTCTTATTATGTTCAAATATCATCTTACCTACTCCCTCCATCATTAAAATAAATGTATTTAATGTCTCACCACTAATTGTTGAGACTTGGCGTTAATCCAGCGCTTCCCACTACCTTTAGACTCCCGGGTCCGCTCAAAGGTAGCCCAATCAACCAATTATGCAGGAACTTCCCTAGCTTGCAAACACAAAAGATAACCGTTAATTAATTACTTCAAAGTACAAAATATTGAATCCCAAAATAGAAAATAACATATACTTACAATTTTTCATCGATGCTCACTAAATTGAATGGAGCCGCCAATATATGATGGTCCATCCATTTGAGACCTATTTAATTTATTTTGCTCACATTTTTGCTGAAATTTCTCATCGGCGGCCCATCTTTTAAATAACTGTCCTGCGATCTCAGGTTGAATCCAAGTTTGCTTGCCTATATTATTTCTCAATTTATAAAAGCGATCAGACAACCACCGGCTTGCCTTGTAGTTATAAGCTATTTTGAAATATCCCCAATGGCCAAGCAACCACTTAAACTTTCCCTGAAAATCAATAATGAACAATTAGTGCTCCGAATTATAAAAGTACTTAATCAGTTTGCATTTTAATGAGAAGAAATTAATAACCATAAAACACAATTGCCCCAAAGGCGATCATAATTATGGAATACTTGGTCCCCATGAAATCCGTCACCACACCATAAGAGAAAATGTTCCAAATATTGGCATACAAACTAAAGGTAAAAAATCGTAACATTACTAGTAACTTTACATGACTTACTCAATGGTGCCGACAGGACGAATCCACACCATCCCTATCGTAGGATCAATTGATCCCCATACTGGTGTATCAGAGGAACTATCTTCCCAACCTGGCTCTGAGGCGACGTAATGTGCTGAAGGAAGAAATGTGAAGTATTGAAAATGTTAGTACATACATGCTTAAAAAAATAAAATATATGTAAATTAATCAGAAATCGTAAAGTAAATCTGCTTTGTCCCTTACTGTGATAAGTGGGAGTAGTAGGCACACCTGTACCGCCCATAATGGAGTCGGTAGTAGACAGTGAAGATGACAAATTAAGTGGAAGCAGATCTGGGGAAGAGCTAAGCCCTCTGCCTACAAAGGAGGCATATGATGTCATCGTCCTACCCCCTGATAGGACAAAGCCAGGCTCTACCACCACTACGACCACTACCTGAACGCCCTGTTGAATGCTCTATCTTTGAACACTTATAAACATTATGTCAAAATATATATAAATATAAAAAATATACTTAATATGTCAATAACGAAATAACAGAGTATCTAGTATAACAAAGATCTAACACAAATTAATTGGACGATTCTTGTTCTTCGACCTCTGCTTGCACACCTTCCTTTAGAGTCTCATAGTTGTCGAATTCAGATTCACTATCAGAGTAAATCTCTTGTGTCTCATCGTCTGATTCCTCATTGTCAATCTGGATAGGAATCAACTCTAACTTCGCAGTGGAATCAAGGAGATTGCTTAGTATATCATCCTTGACAATATTTACGGGCAATACATGTTTCACATTAGCTTGGAACGGTTCAATCATATCGTCATTTGTTTTCGACTCTTTCGACTTGGGTATAATATTCCGTGCTTTGGTTTTGATAACTCCCCTCCACCCTTGGCGGGATGTGGGGTATGATAAATAATAAACTTGT
Organism: Acacia pycnantha; assembly: GCA_025563575.1. NCBI lineage: Eukaryota > Viridiplantae > Streptophyta > Magnoliopsida > Fabales > Fabaceae > Acacia > Acacia pycnantha. The sequence continues at coordinate 118,274 of JAMWYP010000099.1, read as the reverse complement.
TCCGCTTGTTGAGTAAGTATGAATGGGTCATAACCAATTGTATATCTCCTTGACCAGTAGATCTCTATATTTCTCTCCTATGTATGATGGTTGAGTATGTGTACCAGTCTCCTCTCCCATGTATGATGGTTCAACATAAGTAATGGATCAAAATATTGGCCAATCGACGGTCCCGCAGCATCCATAACCAACAGTTCATATTGATTAAGATTGTTTTGATGACTACTGTCCCTTTAATAACCACTCGGTGTCTGTCAGACTTCCCCATGACATTCTGTTGGGATCATGTACACGCAGCGGAATTAAAACTTACGAATCCCATCGGAGGATCCATCAACGGCGTTCAAATCAAGTTTAGAAAAGGAACCTTACCTATGCGAAGGGTTGAGAGTTTCATTCAACTCGGCCTGGTGCGTATCTCGAATGTCGTGCGTCTCGACCGTTGTGCCATCTCGTTCGATCAAACAGGAGCTGACTTTGCAAGTTTCCTCCCTCTACCGATATCCACACGAACAACCTTCAAACACGGACGAAAGCGTGCTAGCGCCTTTGAACTGTGCGTCTCTCTATTCTCTTTCTCTCTAGGGTTTCTCGCGACTTTTCTAATACGACTAACACTCTGTTCCGTAGGTTTTTCTAAACCTTTTATGCGTATTAAATTCAAAATTAATCCTTATTAATTTTAAAATTTGAATTTGGATTAAAATAATATATTAATTAAATCTATCTTATAGATCTAATCAATCTATTTATTTAATCCGAATTAAAAGCCTTCTGATTTAATTTATTTTTATAAATTAAATATGAGATATGATATCTATCTATTTAATTAATTCTGAGATACTATATCTCAATTTAAATTAAATAAGATATATGATATCATTTATTCGAAAATTAAATCTGAGATACAATATCTCAATTTATTATAGTTATTTAATTTATCAAATAAATTAAATACTATATATAATAATATTATTATCTATAAATAATAATATTATTATTTCGAATTTAATAATATATATATATATATATATATATATATATATATATATATATTTACTTATATATATGTATCCATCCTAGATTAAATACAATATTCATTAAATCTTAGACATATATAAGATTCAATGAATCTGGACACTTTTGCTCGTGTTGGGCTATTGTTATGTGCGACCCTGCAAGCCCACATGAGATTGGTAGTAGGCCAATACTGTACCAGCCCACAAGTCGCAAGCGGCCTCTAGCAAGACATTGCAACTACCAATTCATATGAGGATCGATGATACGATATAACCTATCGTACAACCATGTCACGTCCCCTTTGTCATGCGATAATTTTGTCAAGGATGAGGCATGTATAATGTGAACTTCCTGTTCTTGACCATTACTTTCTCGATTCCTGAGTAGTCTAACAATTGAAATGGAAACTCCTTTCCATCTTAGTATGGCCATACATTTCTCAGACTCGCTCATTGAAGGACCTAGTATTATCTCTCTACAAATGTGAGGAATAAATTCCATCTTGATCATTCACATTCCTCTGCATGAAAACCACTGATCCCAATCATAGTCTTTATCATCACCCGGTCAAAGGTGACTTTTGACTAGGTCAAAGATCAGAGACTCATCATGTAGGAATCCATGATGATCTCAGGTCAACGGGCGTTGTGACGCGGTTATACATGAGAAAAGCTTATGACTTAATCCATGCAGCTTTCTCATAGTGGGTCGGTCCAACACCTTGTACTCTTACAAGGGCCTATGACTTTGACTCGTATCTCCATACTCATCAAAGTCATACTAGTCTTATTTCATCTTCGTTCCCGCACAGATGACCGACCAGGGACATTTAGGATAATCTATAAGATATATCCAAGATTAGTTATCACTATAAACATGCAAATGAAATGATAACCAAAGGAGAATACTTTAAATAACATAAACGTCTCAAGTACAATGACTTTCCCGTAGGACATAATTTCCAACAGACTCCCACTTGCACTAGGTGCAATCATTAATTACTCTAATTCCCATTGTCCTAACATGAAGCTCATGTTTTGCTTGTGCAACCGGCTTAGTAAGAGGATCAACAACATTGTTTTCTCCTGGTACTTTGCATACTTTTATATCACCTCTATCATTGATTTCTCTGATAAGATGAAATCCTCTGAGTATGTGCTTGGTCCTTTGATGTGACCTAGGCTCCTTGGTCTGTGCTGAGGGTGGAATATCACCTAGAGGGGGGTGAATAGGTGATATTTATAAACTTTTTCTGGGATTCACTTTGAAAATAAATTACTGGAGTAAGATGAGAGAAATGAACACAAGGGGATTTATACTGGTTCGGTCTAAATCTTTGACCTACGTCCAGTCCTCAAGTAAACCTTGAGATTTCCACTAGCTCTTTAAACACACGTACAATTACCCACTCTGTAACTTAGAATGATCCTTTCACTCTCGGACTCACTCCCCCTTTCAAGTTGCAATTGTACACCCTTACTTAAGGTTCCACAACTTCAAGTTTGAACAATAGAAATAATAAAGGTGTTTGACAGCTCCTCACGAGTGAATAAAGTATGAATATTGAAGTACTATAGGTATTGAGATTCTCAAGATAATAGTAGTAATAAGAAAGATGTATGTCTCGTATTCTCTTGAGTTGTTTCTTCAATTGAATCAGATGACTCTTTATATTGCTCATGATTCATGTCGTTCAGTGTTTTGAGAAGATAGTCGTTGGGTCATACCATCTCTTGGATCTTTGACGATTGTTTTGCATTGAAGATTATGACCGTTGCATCATTTAATGTCTTTCCTTTATTTGTTCAGGGAATCTCTCTGAGTAATTTCTATATCAATTGTTTCCAAGTGGAGGACTTCATCTTCTTGGTTTTTCCTCTGTTGACGTATGAAAGTAAATGCTCTGAGTTTCCGTTTCGTCAATCAGTGCTTGATTCCTGAAACTCACTTAAGTAGAATAATTAAAAATAGAAATCAATGAGTTTGAATATAATTAGTAATAATGGTGATTAACATAAAGAAATCAATCAGAGATAGCGTATCGAGATTTTGTTTGTGATGACCTTGCTCGAGCATGGTGTTTTATATTGCTCGGGCAAGCCTCAAGGAAAAACATATTTTCTCGTTGATGCTCGGGCAGGCTATTATGTTATGCTCGAGCAGGCCTCAAGGAAACTAGAGTTTATCGCTGTTGTTTGGGCAGGCTTCTATGGCGTGCTCGAGCAAGCCTCAGACAGAGACGAGAATCATGGATTTTTTTATGCTGCTCGAGCAAACAATATATGTTGCTTGGGCATGGTGCTCGAGCAAGGATAAGGGACCTGCTCGGGCAGACGACATATAGGTGAAAGAAAAGGGCTTGAGTAATGTTGCTCGAGCAAGAATTTGTCTTTGCTTGGGCATGGTGCTCGAGCATGAAAGAAGTCATGCTCGGGCAACCTTTTTCCTACTGCTTGAGCATAGTGCTCGAGCAAGCTTTCTCTGGTGCTTGAGCAAGCTTTTCATTTTTGCAATAGCTTTGCTCCTACCTCGATGTTGCTCGAGCAAAGGGATTGCTCTTGCTCGAGCATGATTGCCCATTTAGCGATATAGGTGAGTGTTGCTCGGGCAAGCGTATTGATGCTGCTCGGGAAATATTCACTTAGCTTAGCTTCTTAACTCTTTATCCCGATGATGCTCGGGCATGACATGTTTGCTGCTCGAGCAAACTCTGATCTGTATGTTTTTCACTCAATTTAATAACTCACAATTTGTAATCATCAAAACACCGAGAACTAACATTCTCCCCCTTTTTGATGAAGACAATTCTTAAGAATTTTTTCTTTGAGAGGAGTTTTGTAAGTTGATTGAATTGGGAGAAATATGGGAAATGAAATGGTTTATATGCAAAGAAGCCAAGAACAAATTTTTCATTAAACATTGCATTTGAGTACAGTGTTCATAATTGACAAAATACAAGCTCAAATTAAGAACAACACAAAACAACACAAATCACAAATGCAAATGCTAGACCCTATCTATTCTCCCCCTTTGTCATCAGGAAAAAGAGGGGCCTGATCAGAAGGAGAGGGAAAGTCAGAAGATGAGGTAGATGGAAGAGGGACAGTAGATGGATCGATAGGATGCCTTGGAAGGACGTGGGAGCCAGAGGGTATGAAATGTTGGACAAAGGCGTCCAATGTGGCATCCAATCCAAAAATCTGCCTCTGCTGACGATCGGCTGTCTGCTGGACTTGGCGCTTCAGTTCCTGTTGTTCCTTATAAAGGATTGCATAGCTGGACTCCAAGTCGGTCTTCAGGTCAGCTAAGTCCATGTCAAAAGTAAGTCTGATATGTTGCTTGAGGTTTTTCATTTCATCGGACATGGTGGTGATCATCTTGGAGGTTAGCTTCTGGAAGGCGTCCAGTGACCGTAAAACAGGAGCAACGGCAGCTCGAACGGAGGAATCAACAGCAGCCTGAATAGCAGCCTGAGTAGCTGCCTGGGAGAAGGAAGGAGCAGATGTGGAAGGACCAGCCTTAGAAGACTCCGCCTCATCTGGAGGAGCAGTGGAGGGAACCGATGGCCCAGTTCTAGGTACTGAAGGTTGGGAGGACGGCATTGGTTCTTTACCCTTGCGCTTCTTCTTGGACGATGCTTTGGTAAAGGACACCCGAAGACGGATCAAATGCTCTGGTCCAAAGCGGGGAGGATATTCTTCCATGTGTTCTGATAAGTACCAGATGTTGTTGACTTCCAAGATCCGGGATACCAGAGTAGGATACGGAATGGTAGCTCTAAGCCTCACCTTAGCCTCTGATATGAAGGAAATCATTTCGTCCAAAATCCACTTGCCAAGATTCCTTGGTTCCTTGGCAATGAGGGAGGAAAATCTCTCAAAGTCCTTCAGAACAAAGTGGGTGAAGCTCTGACCCTTCTAGACGAGACTCCGACTGTAGATGTACCAGAGCACCCTGTGCTCATTGCTCATGGACGCAAGGGTCAGATTGATCTTTTTATTCCCATCTACAGGGATGTGAGGAAACAGAGTCTGGTGGCACTGGGCTGGAGACATCTTTGGTGGGTCTTCAGGAGGATCAACAATGCCTAGTAATATGTTAAGATCATAAGAGGTGAGCTTAATGATCTTACCTCTGATGGTAGTGACCAGTGTATCTTCATCGTCCTCCTGAGTCTTCTCTAGGACATACATGTTATGGTAGAAGACCCGGACCACCTCAGGAGAGAATGGTTTGCTGATACCTAGTAGAGGCATGAATTGCTGCAGCCAGGCCGACATATCAAAGTTGCACTATTTCTGGAAGTAATCCAGATCAACGTAGACGATCAGACAGAAGGGTCTCGTCTTATAATATCTAGCATACAATAAATGATCATCGACAGTAACATGTCCCTGAATCATACCAGAAGCTGGTTCCGGTAATTGATCGTCCTGGGGTCTGCTAGTGGAGACGTGTTCTCGTTTACTTCCTGATTCCTGAGACTTGAATGAGAAAGAAACTTTCTTGCTTCCCGAAGCTTGTGATTTCTGACTCATGGCTGACTTGGAAATCTGAGGATGGTCTTCTTTCTCCTTAGAGCGAATAGCCTCGATGGTTCGTTCGGAATCGTCTGTGGAATGATTCAGAGACGGAGATCTTGCACGTTTTCTTTTCCCCGAGGATAGAGACCCAGTCTGTAGACGCGTAGTAGGCTTGGGAGATCCCTGAGAAGCTGCTCCCTTCGATTGTGCTGGAGTAACCTTCGTTTTGACGGTCTTCGGCGTTTCAGACGATTTGACTTTCGGCCGATAGTATCTGGATTTTTTGTTGGGAATGGTTTTGGAGGGAGATTTGTCATTGGATCCAACCATTTTGTAGAGTGAATGAGGTAGAAAACTGGATTTGGGGAAGGAATTTGGTGAGACATGCCGACGAACAGGGATGTGGGATGGAAGGGATGAATGAGCAATTCAATCAGTCGAAATGAGAAATTAGGCGCGAATGAACAGTCCGAATGGTTGATTTTGGTAACGGATTGAGAAATAAGGTAATGGAGTGAAGGGATTTGAGAGAATTTGGGAAAGGGGAAAAAAGGAGGTTTTAAACGGTGAAGGAAAATGAACCGGCTGCCCCTTTTAAAAAATGCCTTTTTGTGATGTTGCTCGAGCAGCATATATTATATGCTCGAGCATAGGTCTTGCTCAGGCAGACTTCAAGTCTTGCTCGAGCAGGGATGAACACATGCGTTTTTAAATTCTGAAATTTATGAGCCAAGCTGACCTCTAATCAAGTATGTACTATGAATACTTGATTTATAGTTGATACATCAAGGTTTTAAGAGTCTGAAATGAGTCTTTCATGCTTGGATTGGATTCAATGGATTTGTATGCTCAGGCAGAAGAACCAGGTTGCTCGAGCAGCTTGCCATATTTTTCTTGCTAACTCGTTTTTGCTCGAGCAGGGTCATCTGTGTTACTCGAGCAGGTGCTCCTTCGTTGGCGCGATGCTCGTTGTTGCCCGAGCAGGATCATATGGTTGCTCGAGCATCCTCTTCTCGTTATGTAAGTTTCCCGTTGTTGCTCGAGCAGGGATTATGGTGTGCTCGAGCAGGCTTCAGGATTTCTTTATTCTGAACCAGGACTTTACGCTGTTGCTCGAGCATGGATGGTGGTCTTGCTCGAGCAAGGACGTCTCTGTTCATCTCTATTTTGCTTCATTCAGACAGAGCATCCTGCAAAAACAAATTCTAGAGACTCCGATGCTAAAGTTAGTATTTATCTTGTCGAAACAACTCATTTAAGAAGAGAGTACTTACAATTCATTGGGATTAGCCATACCCAATTCTCTCCGTATGAACGTGAATTGTTCTTTGGCTAGTGGTTTGGTGAATATATCGGCCAATTGAAGATGTGTAGGTATGAACATTTCTTTTACATCTTTTCTTTGGACATGGTCACGAATAAAATGATGTCGTACATCAATATGCTTGGTTCTTGTGTGTTGAACTAGATTTTTGGCCAAGCTAATTGTACTAGTGTTATCACATAGGACTGGGATCTCCTTCAAATGAATTCCCAAGTCTTGAAGTTGTTGTTTAAGCCAGAAGACTTGAGCACAGCAACTTGAAGCAGCCACATATTCAGCTTCGGTGGAGGATACCGCTACAGTTGTTTGTTTCTTGCTAAACCAGGAAACCAATGATCCACCAAGAAACTCACATTGCCCACTGGTACTCTTTCTATTAGTCTTGTACCCAGCATGATCTGAATCAGAATATGCAACTAAATGCTCTTGTTGACTTTTTGGAAACCAGAGCCCCAATTCCTTTGTATCTGATAGGTACCGAAAAATTCTTTTGACATGTTCAGCGTGAGATTCTTTGGGATCTGACTGAAATCTTGCGCACATTCCCACACTAAATTAAATATCCGGCCGACTCGATGTTAAGTATAGCAAGGATCCGATCATTCCCCGATACTTGGGAATGTTAAAATCTTTCCCTTTTTCTTCATCGGCATCTAGAGTGGCCGTTGAGCTCATTGGTGTGTCTGCACCATTGCAGTGTTCCATTCCAAATTTTTTGAGTAGGTCACGAAGATATTTTGCTTGTGAGATGAATATGTCATCCTTTCGTTGTTTGATTTGCAAACCGAGAAAGTAGTTGAGTTCTCCCATCATAGACATTTCAAATTCACTTCGCATTACCTTAGAATTCCTCACACAAGAGATCGTTAGAGGCACCGAATATAATGTCATCAACATATATTTGTACAATCAAAATTTCATTAACTTTGTTGGTTTTAATCAATAATGTTGTGTCTGCTTTTCCTCTAATAAATCCTTGATCTAACAGGAATTTGCTTAACCTTTCATACCTTCTAGGAGCTTGTTTAAGACCATATAGAGCCTTTTTGAGGTGAAAAACATGATCTGGATGATGGTCATTTTCAAAACCAGGGGGTTGTTCAACGTAGACCTTTTCCTGAATGAAACCATTTAGAAAGACACTTTTAACATCCATTTGATAGAGTTTGAATCCTTTGATACTCGCAAAGGCTAAGAGTACTCGTATGGCTTCCAATCTAGCTACTGGAGCATATGTTTCCTCATAATCAATACCTTCTTCCTGATTATAGCCTTTGGCAACCAATATAGCCTTGTTTCGGACTATGATTGCGGATTCATCACGTTTGTTCTAAAATACCCATTTGGTGACAATGACTGGATAGTCTTTTGGCCTAGGTACCAAGTCCGAAACTTGATTTCTATCAAATTGATGTAATTCCTATTGCATTGCTATCACCCAATCATTGTCTGAGAGGGCTTCGTCAATCTTAGAGGGTTCAATCTCAGATATGAATGCAGAAAAAGTAACTTCATTCAATGTGCTTTTTCTAGTCCTTACGCCTTGATTTATATCCCCTATCACTTGATCCAAGGGATGATTTCTTATGAATTTCCAAGGTTTGGGTTGAGATTGATCAGGGGTTTCACATGGGTTTTCTGAATTGCTTTCAAAAACGTCAGCTGGATTTTCAAGAGATGCAGGGGTAGTTTTTGAAAAGAATTGATTTTTTTAAGAGATTTCCTCATCATCATCTAGAGGTTTGTCAATTTTAGATTCACAGAATACAACATGGATTGATTCTTCTACTAAGCGAGTACGTTTATTGAAAATTCTGTATGCTCTACTCCTATTTGAATAGCCAAGAAAAATACCTTCATCTTATTTTGGATCAAACTTACCCAGGTTGCTTTTACCGTTATTGTGAATGAAGCATTTGCATCCAAATATGTGAAGATGACCCAAGTTTGGTTTTCTTCCTTTGTATAGCTCATATGGAGTCTTGTCGAGTTTCTTTCTGAGATAAGCTCTGTTTGAGATGTAGCTGGCTGTGCTCATGGCATCTGCCCAGAAGACTTGTGAGGTTTGATTTTCATTTAACATTGCACGAGCCATTTCGGTGAGCACTCGATTCTTTCATTCAACTACCCCATTTTGTTGAGGGGTTCTTGGAGCTGAGAAGTTGTGATCTATTCCATGAGTGTCACAGAATTCTTCGAATGCTTGATTTTCAAATTCACCTCCATGATCAGTTCGAATTCCTGAAATGCAAATACCTCTCTCATTTTGCACCTTTTTGGCAAACACAACAAATAGATCAAATGTTTCATCTTTTGAGGATAAAAAAAATAGTCCATGTAAATCTTGAGAAGTCATCGACAATGACTAGAGTATATAGATTCCCACCAAGGCTCTTGACTCTTGCTAGTCCAACTAAGTCCATATGAAGTAGTTGAAGTGGTCGATTGGTTGATATTTCAGACTTGTTTTTAAAAGAGGATTTTTTTTGTTTGCCCTTTTCGTAGGAGTCACAAAGCATGTCATTTTTAAACTGAAGTTTAGGTAAACCAAGGACTAAGTCTTTTCTTAGCAACTTGTCTAATTGAATCATATTGACATGAGCCAGTCGCTTATGCCATAGCCAGCTTTCATTTAAGTTGCTAACAAAACACTTTTCAGAGTATATCTTAGGTTGGTCTAATGTATAACAATTTCCCTCACGAGGAGCTTTGAATAATACCTTAAGTTTACCTTTGTCAATTGGTAGATCATTTTTGTTAACGATGAGGCATTCTTCTGAGTCAAAGATGATCTAATTATTTTTGTCTGCACTTTGGCTCACGCTTAGGAGGTTGTGACAAAGACCTTCCACAAGGTAGACGTCCTTGATATGAGGGCCTTCTTTTGCACCAATTTCACTTATGCCAGTGATTTTTCCTGATTGGTTTCCTCCAAAGGTGACTTTGCCACCATCTTTTGATCTCATTGCAATAAATTTCTCTGCATCTCCCGTCATGTGTCTAGAGCATCCACTGTCGATATACCACTTGTTAATTCTTGATGCTCTCAGACATACCTGCAAGTCAGAAAGGATTAAGTTTTAGGTACCCATTTTTTTTATGGGTCCTTACGGGTTAGTTCGGGTTTTAGGAACCTCATAGGATCCCTTTGGTACCCACTTGTAATTACCAATGGGTTTGGTCTTTCTTTCCTTCTTATGGAAACAGGATGAAGTTGTGTGTCCTTTGCGATTACAATAATTGCAATGGGCAAAAGGGTTTAAGAAATGAACTGTTTTTTGAAAATAGTTCAAATAATTCTTTTCTCCAGTTTTTTTCTTTCCTTTCTTTTTGTCACTTTCAGGCTTCTAACCAATTCTCGATTTATCATTTGTGAACCGTTGTTGCTTTAGAATCACATTGAGCATGTCACTACCTTTTGTAAATTTTTCAAGAGTCTTTGTAAGATATATGTTCTTTTTGTCTAATTCAACACAATCTTCACAAACAAGATTTTTGCAAGTGAAATTTTCAACTTGTTGTTCAAGAGTTATGTTCTTTGGTTTTAGAGCTAAGTACTTTTCAGAAAGTTTTTCAAAATCAGAATGCAACTCAGTGTATTCATCAAATAATTCGTCATAAGAGAGGTGTGAATCACATACCTCATTGTTATTACCAGGTTGCTCTTCTTCCTCTGCGACTAGACAAATGTTTGCAGTGTCTTTTTCTTCCTCGCTTTCTTCATCAGAGGAACCATCTCCCCATAGGGCAGAGACGTAGGCTTTCTTTCTGAATTGATTGAATTTGTTCTTTTTCTCTTTTTCATTTTCTTTTAGTTGAGGGCATTCTGATTTGTAATGACCGGGTTTCTCACATTCATAACAAACGACTTGATCTTTATCTTTGAACTCTCGTCGATTACCCAAGGTTCCTTTTTGAAACCTGTTTCTGGATCCTTGATCCTTTCTATAGAATTTCCTGAATCTTCTTACCAGCATGCCTATCTCTTCATCGTCCTCGTCATCTTCATTTTGATCTTCTTTTATAGTATTAAGAGCAATGCTTTTGTTCTTACTAGTGTTGACTTCATCTAGACCTTTTCTGAATTTCAGTTTGCTTTCGTATTCGGATAGACATCCAAATAAGGCGGCTACTGAAGTCATTGATTCTCCACGGGCCTCTTCTATTCTTTGTGACCTTGGCTTCCCACTCTTTTGTTAGAACATTGAGAATCTTTCTAACTTGAGGACGTTGTTCATATGTTTTGCCAATGGATGCCAATTGATTGGTCAAGTGTGTGTAGCGGAGTTGGAATTCAACAATGGTTTCTCCGGACTTCATTTGAAGTAAGTCATACTCGGTGGTTAGAGTATTGATACGATTTTCTTTAATGCCGGAGGTTCCTTCATACGCGATTTCCAATGCCTTCCACATTTCTTTTGCAGTAGAGAGATAACATATCCGGAAGTACTCCTTTTGGCTAAGAGCACTTTGAAGCATCAAGACGGCTTTGCTGTTAAGAGTAATTTTCCTTCTGTCAGTCTCATCAAATTCTTCTTCTGTTTTAGGAACCGCAATTCCTCCTTCATTTCTTGTAGGAACATAATCCCCATTTTCTATTACTTTCCAGAGACCATATTCGGTTGCTAACATGAACACTTTGAATTTTGCTTTCCAAAATGAGTAGTGGTCGCCATTGAATCCAGGTGGTTGGTTGATTGAGGCACCATCAGGTAATATTCCTTCCATGATCTATCTCAGGATGTTAAGCCCAATAGAGAAACCTTGCTTTGATACCAAATGAGGGTGGAATATCACCTAGAGGGGGGTGAATAGGTGATCTTGATAAACTTTTTCTGGGATTCACTTTGAAAATAAATTACTGGAGTAAGATGAGAGAAATGAACACAAGGGGATTTATACTGGTTCGGTCTAAATCTTTGACCTACGTCCAGTCCTCAAGTACACCTTGAGATTTCCACTAGCTCTTTAAACACACATACAATTACCCACTCTGTAACTTAGGATGATCCTTTCACTCTCGGACTCACTCCCCTTTACAAGTTGCAATTGTACACCCTTACTTAAGGTTCCACAACCTCAAGTTTGAACAATAGAAATAATAAAGGTGTTTGACAGCTCCTCACGAGTGAATAAAGTATGAACACTGAAGTACTATAGGTATTGAGATTCTCAAGATAATAGTAGTAATAAGAAAGATGTATGTCTCGTATTCTCTTGAGTTGTTTCTTCAATTGAATCAGATGACTCTTTATATTGCTCATGATTCATGTCGTTCAGTGTTTTGAGAAGATAGTCGTTGGGTCATACCATCTCTTGGATCTTTGACGATTGTTTTGCATTGAAGATTATGACCGTTGCATCATTTAATGTCTTTCCTTTATTTGTTCAGGGAATCTCTCTGAGTAATTTCTATATCAATTGTTTCCAAGTGGAGGACTTCATCTTCTTGGTTTTTCCTCTGTTGACGCGTGAAAGTAAATGCTCTGAGTTTCCGTTTCACCAATCAGTGCTTGATTCCTGAAACTCACTTAAGTAGAATGATTAAAAATAGAAATCAATGAGTTTGAATATAATCAGTAATAATGGTGATTGACAGAAAGAAACCAATCAGAGATAGCGTATCGAGATTTTGTTCGTGATGACCTTGCTCGAGCATGGTGTTTTATATTGCTCGGGCAAGCCTCAAGGAAAAACATATTTTCTCGCTGATGCTCGGGCAGGCTATTATGTTATGCTCGAGCAGGCCTTAAGGAAACTAGAGTTTCTCGCTGCTGCTCGAGCAGGCTTCTATGGCGTGCTCGAGCAAGCCTCAGACAGAGGCAAGAATCAGGGATTTTCCGATGCTGCTCGAGCAAACAATATATGTTGAGCAAGGATAAGGGACCTGCTCGGGCAGACGACATATAGGTGAAAGAAGAGGGCTTGAGTAATGTTGCTCGAGCAAGAATTTGTCTATGCTCGGGCATGGTGCTCGAGCATGAAAGAAGTCATGCTCGGGCAGACAACATCTTATAGCGAGTTTGGGAGGCTGATCGGGCAACCTTTTTCCTACTGCTTGAGCATAGTGCTCGAGCAAGCTTTCTCTGGTGCTTGAGCAAGCTTTTCATTTTTGCAATAGCTTTGCTCCTACCTCGACGTTGCTCGAGCAAAGGGATTGCTCTTGCTCTAGCATGATTGCCCATTTTGCGATATAGGTGAGTGTTGCTCGGGCAAGCGTATTGATGCTGCTCGGGAAATATTCACTTAGCTTAGCTTCTTAACTCTTAATCCCGATGATGCTCGGGCATGACATGTTTGCTGCTCGAGCAAACTCTGATCTGTATGTTTTTCACTCAATTTAATAACTCACAAATTGTAATTATCAAAACACCGAGAACTAACATGTGCAATAGCGCTGCTATTGTCACATAGCAAATCTATTGGATTTGAGATGGCATGAACCACCCCTAGTTCAGTCATGAACTTTCTAATCTAAACGGCTTCCTTAGTTGCATCTGATGCTTCTATATATACTCAGCTTCTGTTGCAGAATTAGCTATAGTGCTCTGCTTAGAGCTCTTCCAGCTTACCACACCTCCATTCAAAATGAATAAATATCCAGATTGCGATCTTAGATCATCTTGGTCAATTTGGAAACTCGCATCTGTGTAACTTGTCACACAGAGCTCATCTTCCAATCCACCATATACCAAGAATAAGTCCTTAGTCCTTCTTAAGTACTTTAGGAAGATAATCTATAAGATATATCCAAGGATCAGTTATCACTATAAAAATGAAAATGAAATAATAACTAATTAAAGGAGAATACTTTAAATAACATGAATGTCTAAAGTAAAATGACTTGACCTAGGGCATAATTTCCAACACATTCCCAACATTCATAATATTTCATGAATCCCTTTCTACACAAATGGATTCTTGTCGTGCTCGGATTTTGAAATTTTAAACACCTACATTTCACATACGAACAACTGATTGCAAAACTTGAATTAGTTACGTGTGCCAAAGCAAATTGGATGAACTCTTCCAAACCCTCCAATAATACTCGAGTTAGTTGTTTTCTCTGAGTTAGACAATTGTACATCCAGCTCCTATCACGATCGCCTTCCATACTTCCCCAACCCAACCCTACACAAATATATACAGTGGGGATATACCCCAGTCCACAAAATAACATGTCACAAATATAAGTGGCCGATACAACTGGCCACTTATGCCAACCAATTGCCACTTAATCGAGAAAGTGAGAAACAAAGAATAGGAAACTACACATTGAATTAGGGAATGAGCAAACCATTGGCATTTCAACATTATCACTTACTACAATTTCTTATGATAATTTCTAGGAGATATAAGTATTTGTGGAGTTTATGAGGGTCATATTAAAGGTTAATGCAATGTTATAACATGGCACAGGATGAATTGGAGGTTTTCTAATATATATGGGGCAAATCCATGTGATTATTTAAGACAACAATATATAAGATTTAATCAAGTTTATATAATATACAAAATCAACTTTATCTTTTGTATTTATAATTACCTTTTAATCTAAATAGTATTTATAATTTGTTTTTTCAAATTATCCATGTTTATTGCATAACTTGATAAGGATAGTTTTAAATCAAAAATTTAAATGAGATATTTTTTTAAAGATTTAATAGTTATTTTTATAAGAGACTAACTCAACTAGCTAATTTCACTAATTTTTATAATACATACAAATTTCATTATTCCCTAAACTCACACCTTCCTCCTACTTTACGTTAGTTAATTAATTTTCTTATCCCTAAACATCACTTTTTAACACTTCAATTTTCTCATTTCAACACCATCCTATTTATAGATTTATGTATCATTACTGTAACATCCCAACTTCCATACCTCAAATAGTGCCGATTGACACTTCGTTTTATAAAATTTGACAGAGATTGAGATGCTACATCAGAGTACTGCGGAAACGTAGAGCAATGCACTAAAAATTGGACAATATATGAGTAACTGATATAAAAATACCCCGACATATGACGATGCCGAGCGTATCTTTGGTATATAAAAAATTTCCCGAAGGAATAATCATGTGTTACAATATACAGAGCTTTGTACAATTACATTTCACAAAAAGTAACTATACAACCTAGACCAAACCTTGACTAGATTTGGGGCAATGAACCTAACTCCGTTAACCAAACAGAATGGCCAGGTAAGTGTCTATCATGGGGGCCTCACCGAGTTCACGGCGACTGATTGGCTGACCCACATAGACTAGCCTTGCCTTCGGCACCAAACTATTCAAAATAACTTCATTAGACCCATGCCTGACAATAGGCTCTGATGAATTTCTTCCGGCTCTTGCCTCGACCAATGCATTACTACGACTCTTGCCCCTTGGTTCATATCTTTGGCTCCATCTACCGGTGCCATCTCTGTTCCTGGTCCTTACCTGTACTATCAATTAAGACTGAGGTCCAATGCACATTGGACCTCAGGTAACGGTTAACCTCATGCTTATATTATCATCATATGCATAACATATATTTCTAACATTACAGCAATGATCAAGCCAGTACGTCGTATGATCATTTGATAACAACTACACTATCATGCAAAGTTATCCCTTGTCTGCACATATCCAGTGCCACGATGTATGGTCGTGTCCTTAGCGCTAGGAAAACATAAAGGCATTATCATGACTATAACCCGTGTAAAGCTGTATTTAGTGATCTAGATACAGTTCCCTAGTCACAGTGCATGTCCAGGACAGAGTCCTGTTCATGGTATCCACAACATATACAAGCATAACATAAGCATTAGCATTAGTGTTACAGTACGCGAACGTACCTTCTACCATGTGTTTGGCCAATTGTCCGGCCCTTTTGAACCTGACTCTGGACCTCCCGGATATCCCAACAGGGTAATGTCGTATCCATTAACTCATGAACATTATTCTAACAGAGGTTCTAGTCATAAATTACTATTTCACCCCTGACTTCGCTAATTGGTGAAATTTCGCCAAAGCTTCGCTACTTTGACTCTAATCTTCCAAAATTTTGACATAACTCTTTCTCCATCATATTTTCAAAACAAATCTCATATTTAACTATAAGACATGATATCTAAACTAACTTGGAAGATTAAAGGTCAAAACAACATCTACCCTAGAACTTCAAGAACTACTGAACTAAAACTAAGAACCAAATAGCTTACCCTTGAAGAACTTCGCCACTCCTTCTCCAAGCTCTTCCTTCTCTCTAGACTCTCTCTAACATTTGAAATCACTCTTGAGGTTTGGTGTGAGAATTATGAGAGAAGATGAAGCCTATTTATAGAATTTTCCAAGGGCAAAATTGCACCTTTCTACTTTAATTCTAAGCCATCCATTTTGAAACCTTAGCAAACAAGTTTGCTCCTCCATTTTCATCCACAAAAACCGCCCCCCTATGTCATCCTTCCAAGCAATGAAGTCATTCTGATGATGTCATACTTTGCTTTTTGGAGGTTCTACTGATAAAGTCCCCTGTTCGGTGTTCTAATCGTGTAATCTTAACAAATCTCAAAAATCCGGCAACATAGCCTCGAAGGTCTATTCTTCCTCTTTAGAAATGTCTGGGTTAACTAAATTTTTGATCCCATGCAGAACATTTCGTTGCCTGCCGAACATTTTCGGATAAACGTCTTCGGTTACGGAAATCACTTCGGGTAACAACATCTTCGGGACAAAAATCCACTGATTCATAATATGCCCAGATGTTTACCACCCCATCCCTGGATTTCAAGTTATGGCTTAGTTTCTATAGATTTTCATTTATCTGATTCGCACTTTTGCTGAACAACTCCAAGTCTCCAACCACCATTATTTTGGTCTTTGTCGTTGCGGGAATGTTCATTCTCCTCCATTGAAGCTCTTTGTTTTACGCGCGTGTTCATCAAGGTGAGTACTTGCTAACCATTATACACTGTAAAGTGCAAATCCAAACACTAAATTTATATATCTAGAAGATTTGTTCAGTTGATGGTACTTTTGGGTCCATTCTGGTTTCTGGGTTTAGGGTTTAAAGGTCTGGTTTTTTTAGTTTCTGAGTTTAGAGATAAATTCATTGTTTCCACTTGCTACAAAATTCTAGTGTATTTCACTTGTAAGTACTGTGCTTGCTAATAGAATTCTGGAAATATGAACCTCTACCTCTACGAATATCGGTTTAATAGTGTGCCACAACATGCACAAGAATCAGGGTGACATGTAGCATATTTACATAATTTTTTTGTGATTCATGGGTACAACTTTTCTCTATTTATATCACATTCCTCCTTTTGAATCACTTATTCAAAGAACATTTTGTAGCCCTGCAATCTCATATAAGAGACCATGGATATTGCTTCTATTAATTCTTCATGAGGTTCATTAATGAATAATTGATAATGTGCTTTAATCTTTGTTTTGGCTGATTATATGATATGCTTACTGCTTATGAAACGGTATGCTTTCTTCTGTTGGATAAGATTTTTTTCCCCTTCTTGAATGCAAAGTGTATTTTCAATTTTAAAATTAGAAAGCGTTTATAACCTTCCCTTTTGGTTTGATGTTTATTGAAAGAAATCATCTGTTAGAATGTTGAATTCCTTTTGAATCTCATTACAAGTTAATATGGTGGCTTCGAAAGTGGCTCAAGTATTGAGTATCCTCACCAGTCACCCCTCTGCCAATCCCTCTAGTGCGTTGAATGATAGATCTATGGAACAAGAGGAAAGAAGACTGAAGAATGGTCTTGCTGTCATGATGAAGGTTCATAAAGCAAAGAAAGGGGAGGAAACTTACTATGAGATGGAACAAGAAAAGTCAAGTTATGAAATCTCACAAGTTCATTAGCTACATTGGGTTTGCAGCAAAAGCAATGTGCCCATCACTTTTGTCCAACTGGCCGGAAGAAGGAAGCCCCTACAATGAAGAAGTATATTTGAGAAGTATTGTTAAGATACGATGCTACATAGTTGGTAATTCTTTTTTAACTAGTATAGCTAACCTTAAAAGGTTTATTTGTGTGTTTTGTAGTTAGGATTTGAGGTCGATGAAAGTCGAAAAGATTATATTTTGTGGAAGGCTGGCATGGCACTACACTCATCATTCCAAGCTTTTGTGACAAATAAATATTTGCGAGAACACGAATTTGTAGATGAGTGTCACAAATTCTCAGTCCAGTAAGATACAAACACGGGTGGAAAAAAAGCTTTTAAGACCGGACAAAAGAGGCATCGTAAGACCGGACCCGCGTCAGGTCTTGTTCCAGCCAGTATTAAAAGTCTCACTTTTAAGACCGGACTCGAACCGGTCTTAAAGAAATTCTTTTAGACCGGACATTTTAAACATCCGGTCATAAAAGTGTTTCAAAATAATAATAAAAATGAGAAAAGCCTCAAATGAAACAACCGGTCCCAAATCACCAGATCTGACAACATTTTGAATGTCCCTCCGTCATCAACGACGGAGAACCAAGAGAAGATTGGAAGCAACAACAACAAAAAAAAAAAACAAAAAAGATGATTACAAAGTCCAGAAATAAGAAAAAATAACAAGAAACAAAAATCATTCACCATGAAAATCGAATTTGAAGTCCAGATCTACAAAAAAATCACAAGCTTAAAGCAACCAAATCTTAGCAGGATCCTCTTGTCGGTGCTAGCAAAGCTTCAAGCAACCAAAATCGAAGTCCAGATTTGAGTAGGAGCGGACAAGGTAGAAAATAAACAGACTTAAGCAAGAAGAGATATGGGTTTGATTTCAAGCCGGATCTATGTGAATGCGGTGTGGAAGGAGCCTCCGTCGTCCAGAATCCTCAAAGTAGTACACTTTCCCTGTTGCTGAGGATTGGAGTCGACGCCATCGCAAAACCCTCGAAACATCTCACCGCCAACGTTGCTAAGGATTTGATTGTGTGGCTCTTGGGATGACTTACAAAGATTGCGAGTAGGTTAGAGGAAGAGGATTACATTCTTGCTGAGGATTTGACCCGTGAGGCTCTTGGGACACTCGTTGAATCTATAACTAAGCAAATGTTATATCACCAATAAGACAAAGCAGACTTACGGACTTAACAGGTTTAGAGAATTTAGTTTTTTTTTTTCACTTTTAAGACCGGTTTTTTGAAACAATCTGTCTTAAAAGTATACTTTTAAGACCGATTGTTTCAAACAACTAGTCTTAAAAGTGTAAAAAAAAATAAAAAATTGACCGGAGGCAATTTCGTAAATATATAGAACACCTTTAAGATCGGTTGTTTCAAAAAGCCGGTCTTGAAAGTGTTCTATATATTTACGAAATTGCCACTGGTCATTTTTTTTACACTTTTAAGACCGGTTGTTTCAAACAGCCGGTCTTAAAAGTATACTTTTAAGACCATTTGTTTGAAACAACCGATCTTAAAATTGTTCTATTTATTTACGAAATTGTCACCGGTCATACATTTAAGACCGGATCTTTTACAATCCGGTCTTAAAAGTCTTCTATATATTTACGAAATTGCCACCAGTCATACTTTTAAGACCGAATCTTTTATAATCCGATCTTAAAAGTGTTCTATATATTTGTTGGAAGTTAAGATTTAATTAGTTAGCGTATACGATTATATTGTGTAATTATCTTAATTAAGTTGTTAGAGAGATTTTAGGAATTAAGTTAACAGATCATGGTTTTTTGAATTTCGTAATTAAATTCCTTATTGTAATCATCTTAATTAAATTGTTAGAGATTTTATGAATTAAGTTAGTAGATCATGGTTTTTTGAATTTAGTAATTATATTCCTGATTGTAATCCCTAGATTATAGGAACTACCTAGGTCAGAAGATTATTTACTTATTAGCATCTGTATATAATTTCAATTAAGCGAAGGAATAAATCATCGCATTCTCGGACTCATCTCTGATCAGCGTCTTCTCACAATATTTACGAAATTGCCACCGGTCATACTTTTAAGATCGGATATTTTATAGTCCGGTCTTCAGAGTGTTCTATATATTTACGAAATTGCCACCGGTCATACTTTTAAGACCGGATATTTTATAATCGAGTCTTAAAAGTGTTCTATATATTTATGAAAGTGCCACCGGCCATATTTTTAAGACTGGATCCTTTATAATCTGGTCTAAAAAGTTCTTTATATTCACGAAACTACCACCGGTCATACTTTTAAGACTTGATTCTCTATAATCCGGTCTAAATGAGGGCGGTCTTAAAGCTCTTTTTTTTTGCACTAGTGAAAACATGTATATGAATTAGATTGATTAAGAAGAAGATCAATAAAGAAGTTATTGAATTAGATTTATTAAGAGGAGGAAGAAAAAAGAGATTGGTTTGGGCTCAAATTTCAAAATACATGAATATATAAAGTATAATACATGATCGTATCTAGAACAAAATATAATAAAGATACGGTGACATGTTTATTGCGGTCCTTTCCTATTCATTTTTTTTATTTGTTTGGGTAAAAAAAGATTATTGAGTAAGAAAATGTTGAGTTTGGTCTCTCTTTTTTATCATGTGATTTTTGTCTTCTTGCAAAGATTATAATTGACTACAAAAAAAAACTTTGGATTACCCATAGAATTACCGACGGAATTCCGTGGGTAATTGTTACCCACAAAATTTTTTCCATCAGTAATTCCGTAGGTAATCCGAAATTTTTGTGTGTGACTTATTTGCTTTGCACTCGTGCATGACATGAGTTCTAAACTAGTATATTTATATATATTTTTTATAATATATTTTTTAATATTTTTATTTTCTTATTTATTTTAAATATTTATTATTAATATAATATATATTTAATATATTATATTAAATATTATTTTTCTGATATTTATTTTTACATATTTTTATTTATTTTTATTTTTTAATTATATATTATATATTATTTTTTATTATTTTATTTGATTATATAAATCATTAAAATATAATAGTAAGAAATTATAAATTTAACCTACAAATTTTTTTCTATTGGTAATTAGTAAGTATATATAATATCATAAATAATTTTATAAATTTACCTACTTAACCTTAATTCTAAATTTCACATCCCATCATCATTAAACTCAACCCATACTTCTGCATAAATCATTCACTCCTACCTTTTTTTTCTTCGATCGCTCAAGATGGCAATGCTAACTCACTCCCCCTCCCCTAAAGCATAATAATTGCTGAGTTTATTTTAGTGTCAATTAATGAAATATTATGATTTTAGTAAGAGCAGTTTGTCCCAATACTTGGGAAGAGTAAAAGAGGTAAAATCTAGTTTTACATGTTTCTTATAATGTTTGGTAGATTTTAGAAAATATATATATATCTCATTAGTTAATATACAATTACTTTTTCTTATTCCTATTTGCTAGGACAATTGTTGTCCCTATACATTCATTTCTTTTCCTTATTAATCCCTAATATTACGACGAGAATGGATGCTAAATTTTGAAGACATAATGTAGAATTGTAAATAAGTGTGAATGATTATATATGAATTTGAATGTATAGGCTTTAAAGGCCTATATTTTAAGTAGGCCTTTAAACAAAGCTTCAAGCATTGTGAGGCCTAAAAAATGCCTACATACAGGTTTAGGCCTAGGCTTAGGCTTTGAATCTTTGTTGCAGGCCCAGGCCTATTTAGGTAACACCAAACCTAGCCTATTTCCATCCCTAGTAATTATTGAAGGAATTTTTTTCGTTTGTAATTCTGGCAGAAAATAAACTGACGGAATTTTCGTTGGTAATTTGATTTTTTTTTTCTTGGTAGTGTGAGTTGAGAAGAACCTACAAACTTTAGGAGAAAATATGTGGATGTATGTTTGTATATAATATTTCAATTCACAAACACAAATATACAAATATTATATTTATATTTCACACACACCCACAAAGTCCAGTACAATGAAATCCATAAGGAAGATAAACTTATCCACCTTTACTGACACATCTTAATTTTGCCTTCTGGTTGGACAATGGATTGGTCAGCCAGTTGTAGAGTTACCATAGTAGGTCTTGCTTTACTGATTGCCAGCTTCTTAAATATAGACATCGACATTAAATTAATGTTGGCACCTAGATCACAGAGTGCTTTTCCACAATAGTTAGGGTCAATTGCACAAGGTATTGTTAAACTGCCTGGGTCCTTCAATTTTGGAGGCAGCCTATTTAACAATAAAGCATTGCTTTCCTTGGTCATGGCTACCATTTCAAATTCGCCTAGTTGTGGCTTCTTAGACAAGATGTCCTTCATGAATTTCACATAACTGGGCATATGTTCTAGAGCTTCCACTGGAAGGATGTTGATATGCAACTATTTGAGCATATCTAGAAATTTCCAGAACTGCTTCTCTTGGCTCTGAGGTAAAAGGTCAAGGCAAGGGCCTAAAACAAGTTCAAAATAAAAAATAAAAAAGGAAACAACACAATAACTAGGGGCAGGAGGAGCGGCAGGGTCACGAGTACTAGTAGTCATATCATCGTCCGACGATGTCTCGTCTGCAGCGTTGACGACCGAAATCCCCGAGTAGGAGTGGGAGAGAGAAACGGTCGTCGGTGGGACACAGCGAACCGCGGCGAGCGCAACGTGGTGATCCCAACGGAGGGCCTTCAACTCCATGTGGAGGGCACCGATTCGGGAGAAGAACCATCGGTGGAGTTGGTATCGGTGTCTGGGCGCCAGGAGAGGGGCGTTGTTGAAGATGTATGATCTGTTAGACGAGTCGGTGGGGCCGGACGAGGTGGAGGAGGATGAATTGGAGGGGACCACGAAGGGGCGACGAGAACAGGTGATGGTAATGGCGAAGCCACAAGGCAGTGACTTTAAGCCGGTAGGGGCAAGCGGCATCGTCGCGCCACTCGCCTGATTCTTGGCATGGTGATAGGTAGAGGGGAAAAAAGATAGGGGACAGAGGACGAGGTGAGCGAGCAGGTTGTTGGATATGATTAGTTTTGATGATGTCTTATATAGATGCCATTATTAAGAGAGAAAAAAATTGTATAATATATTTATCTCCTACATTGACTAACTACTATGTATTTAATGTAGATTAGTCCAAGCTGAATTATAGAGATTAATCAATAAGGAGATAAGAGATTACAGAAAGAAGAAATTGCAGAGAATGTCAACGAAGCAAGAAGTTATAAAAGTATTTTGGGAATAATCAAGAAGAAGAGGAGATATTGAAGAAGGTAGAACTTGTAGAGAATGATGAGTCCAAGTTGAATGATGAAGAATGATCAAGAAAAGAGAAGAAAGAAAGAATTGAATTGTGGAGAATGATCAAGAGAAGAGGAAAGAAAGGAAGAACTTGCTGAATGGATTGAAAATATCATTATTCAAGCTTTTAGATTGATTCTTCAAGTCTCCACGATGATATGGAAGTTGGAATGGCTCAAATCGGAGTTAAAATAAGCAAAATCAAGCTTCGGGATGAATTAACTCGAGCCAGGATGTCTAGACTCGAGTTAGAATGGTTTCTATAGTGTTTTGGGCATCTGGTACGAGTTAACTCAAGTAAGGAATCTCATAGCCTCGACTTTGGCTCAAAACTCGAGCCAGACATTATTTTACCTCGAGTTAATAGTGTTTTCAGCAACTCTGTTCACCTTTGTTTCACGTTTCAGTGGGGCGAGGTCTGGTAATTCGGTGATATCTCTCAAAGCAGAGATTGGATTGAGGTGAAACCAAATTTTTATGAAACGAGACTCCCAATGCTTGTGAAAAATGTTCAAGCCAAAAGAAGTTGAGATGAGAGAGCTATGAATTTCACAAGTTGGTACATTAATTAACGTCACATAGCTGACCAACCTTCAATGTTTTGGGTGTATATCACAATCTACAAATCCAATTGAGCTGAAACCGGTGCCATGTGAAAGTGGACTCAAAACGATTTCCATCAAGGGTTGAACCAACCAAAACATTCAGATCGAAAATCACGCGAAGAATTCTAAGACCCTACATTTTCGCCGGAGAAACAAACGTGATCAAAAAATTCTCCTAAAGAAGCAAAAGAGATCAGATATTACGTGACTCATGTGTTCATTCCTCGGTATATAACGTTTTTTCTATTTTAATTCCTAAAAATGATCCTGTGGAAGGTTGATTGTTGCAAAATGAAGCTCTATCATGCTTGATTGACTGTACATGTGCAACTTCAGTTAATGATGCATATAGTATGATTGTTGAAGATGAATCTCAACGACAAATAGTCAATTGGCTAAAAACTCATATATCCGATTCTGAGTTGCCAAATCCTGTTGTAGTTAAGACAATGCCATCAAGGAAAAGAACAACTGGTAATATCAGAATTTTGACCATTCATCTGGAAGTTTGGATTACGAAAACGTCAAATAGAGATCACCAGATCATCCTAATGATCCAACTTCAACAAAGGAAGAAGTTGCTCCTACAAAGGAAGAATGACTTTCAAGCATTGTAGCATGAAGACACGTGCATCAGATAGAAAGAGTGGGGTTAATGATAATAAAGCTCTTAACAGTTACACTATCAAAACATAGAGCACCAAAAAGAAAAAATATGAAATTCTGAAAGGGAACTCTTGGGCTTAAAAAGAAAGGCTCTTGCTTTTAGGCGTGAAAGGAAGGTGGAGGAGACTGAAAAAGTATTAAAAATGCATTTGGTTGCAAATTGCATGAAATTTTTGAGAATTTCAATACGGAGCTTGTAGCATCTAGTAGCATTGTTCAAGTTCATTGAGCTACACTTAAATACAGATACCCATACATGACTACTGAACTCTCAAAGAGGGATCAACGACATTTACTAGAATTCTTTAAGGCTGTTGCAGTTTCACTGTTGCAGAGTGCACTCTTAAATTCTCTAAACAACAAAATTGCCCCAGTCCAAAGTCTTTCATTAAGGATGTGGAGAGATCATTTAACCTATAGAGGATAGAAAAGTTTCACCCAACGGATTGTATGCAACAATTGCTTGAGCGTATTAGGCAGCATAAAGTCAATTCAGACGGCAATATATGCTCTGTGGTGGTGACTATGTTGGTTTTGGAGGTATGTACTGCCTTTGATTCATTCCTTTAATATATTATAGAGGAAAATTTTGTGAAAAATACATGCGAAAGAGAGATGCTAAACTAAGGGATCAATGGGGTTCTAAAAGAGTGGAGTAGGGCTAAGATGAAGGCCAAGTTTTCAGGCTTTATGGACAAACATGTTTCAATATACAATGATCATTGATGTACTGAGAAATTTAGTTCTTTCAAGTGGAATATTAAGGGAGAGCAGCATCCGATAGCTTCTCTTTTGAATGAAGAAGATGAAAATCTATTTGATTTTTTAGGAAAAAATAAAAATAAAAAATAAATGTAACATACACACATCCAGTTCTACAAGAAACAGGTTAGGATTCAGGAGTCTTTATACTGATATTAGCGACAAGCTATTGAATGAGGATAGATCAAATATGAATAGCTATAGTTTTTATATCCTCTATTTTATGTGTAGGTGTTGATGAAATATTGATAAATATGCCGAAGCCTGTGATTATTTCTCACAATATGCAAAATATATTGTTCAGAGAGGAAGTTCTCAATTCTTGTAGTCCAATTATAAATATATTGACAATGATTTTAGACTATGTGCGGTCCATCTCCAGTACCGATTTCATTGCATCAGAGGCCAGAGATCTTACTTGTAAAGAACTTGTTGAGTTGTCCAAGTTGTTGGAAATTATGCCCTAGGGGCAAGTCATTGTACTTTAAACGTTAATTTCATTTAAGAGTAAATACCCTTTATGGTCCCTAACAAAAAACACGAACCCCATTTTGGTCCCTGACAAAAAAACCGACCCTTATTCGTCCTTTTTATGGGACTAAAAGGGACATTTTGAAAATTTGTGAGGGATCAAAATATCCACCAATCGACCCTTATTTGTCCTTTTTATGGACTAAAAATGACATTTTTTTTGTCAGGGACCAAAATGGGGTCCGTGTTTTTTGTCAGGGTCCGTGTTTACTCTTCATTTAAAGTATTCTTCATTTAGTTATCATTTTCATTTGCAAGTTTATAGTGATAATTGTATCCTTGGATGTATCTTATAGATTATCCTAAATGTCCCTGGTCAATCATTTACGCGAGAGCGAAGATGAAATAAGACCAGTATGACTTTGATGAGGTATGGAGATACGAATCAAAGTCATAGGCACTTGTAAGAGTACAAGGTACTGGACCGACCCACTATGAGAAAGCCAAATGCAGAGATTTCGGTTTGTCTAGAATCAATCACGAGTTTGGTTATTATCTTTTTGTCCGATGAAGGTTATGGAATCCCAATTCTGGGCTAATCGTTTGTTTATCTAATTAATCTCATTTTCTTATTTTCTATTTTATCTTTGCTTCATTTAAATTACATTTATATTTTAGTTTATTAATTTAAAAATAAAAACCCAATCCCCCTTGTTTTCATTTCATTTGCATGACACTTAGATTACTTAGGATTCAATAAAAGGCTCCTCGAAAAGAGAGAACGATCCTAGGTTTGCCTATACGCAATCCTTGGTTAATTGTTGATTGTGGACCCCAAGGCTAACGATAAAAGGTCTTCATCAAATGGCGCCGTTGCCAGGGAGCTAAGTAATTGGGACCCTAGGTGATTTAATTGTCAAATTCACAAAAAAAAAAAAAGTTGATTCATAGCATACTTGCATATTTTATCAATTTTTTGAAAAAAAAAAATTCTCCTTTTCTTTTTCACTTGCATTTGTATTTTCTTAGATTTTTTTTTTTATTATTGTTAGAAAGTTATCTTGTGAACCATTGGGAATTAATTGTATTGAACTTTCATGGCTTGGTTTTATGGTAATCATGATCTACCTTTCAATTCTCACTCTTTTGTAGGCAATCAAGAATGTGATGGCCCATTCCACCACCAATACCATGAACCATACCAACAACCTCCATTCCAACAATATCATCAACCCTCTCATTTACCATACCATCCTTCATTTCATCCCACTTCCATACCATGCCATCCATCTCATGAATCCTTATACCCATTTGAGCCACCTTATGGACCTCATTCTCAACCATGTGTGCCCAACCAAGAACCTTCCATTTGTGAAGTCATTGGAGACTTCCAAAATCAAACGACTTGGGCTATAAATGAGGAGTGGTCACATAAGGAAAGCGTTCATCAAGAAATAAAATCTATGCTTAAAATTATGGAAGACCAAGCGAAAAGGAACGAGAAATTAGGAAAAGAAATTGAGCAGCAATCACAAATGTTTAAAATGATGTTTCAAGAAAATCCTTCTCCCATGGTCACACATGCACAAGAAGTGAAGCAAGTACAAAAGCACATTGAAGAGTCTTCTCTCCATTTGGTAATGATCCTATACTTTTAGAAGTAGACTCTCCTATTACTTTGACTACTGAAGCAATTCATGATTTGAGTGAGAACAAATCATAGCCTAGAATGTAAGATGCATAAAATTCTCATTGGATTACCTCCTTGTAGTCTTGTTGGTGACAAAGATTCTGAAATTTTGATTGATAAAGTCCTGCATGTTGATGAATCTTTCCAACAAGTACTGTATAACCGCGTCACAATGCCCTTTGACCTGAGATCATCATGGATTCCTACATGATGAGTCGCTGATCTTTGACCTAATCAAAAGTCACCTTTGACCGGGTGATGATAAAGGCTTGGATCGAGATCAGTGGTTTTCATGCAGAGCAATGTGAATGGTCAAGATGGAATTTGTCCCTTACATTTGTAGAGAAATAATATTGGGCCCCTCGATGAATGAGTCTGAGAAATGTATGGCCATACTACAATGGAAAGGAGTTTCCATTTCAATTGTTACACTACTCAAGAATCGAGAAAGTAATGGTCAAGACCAGGAAGTTGACATTATCCATGCCTCATCCTTGACCAAGTTATCGCGTGACAAAATGGACGTGACATGGTTGTACGATAGGTTATATCGTATCATCGATCCCCATATGAATTGGGTAGTCGCAATGTCTTGCTAGAGGCCACTTGCGACTTGTGGGCTGATAAATCATTGGCCCGTTGCCAATCTCCTATGGGCCTACAGGATCACACATAAGAATAGCCCAACACAAGCAAAAGTGTCCAGATTCATTGAATCTTATATATGTCTAAGATTTAATGAATACTGTATTTAATCTAGGATATATATATATATATATATATAATTCGAAAATAATAATGATATCATTTATAGATAATAATATTATTATATAGTATTTAATTTATTTGATAAATTAAATAACTATAATAAATTGAAATATTGTATCTCATATTTAATTAAATTGAGATATAGTATCTCAGATTTAATTAAATAGAAAGATATCATATCTTAGATTTAATTTATAAAAATAAATCAAATCAGCAGGCTTTTAATTCGGATTAAATAAATAGATTAAATTATATATGTTAGACAAATTTAATTAATGCTATTTATATTTAAAATTCGAATTGAGATTAATTAAGATTAATCTTGAATATTTTAATACGGTCGAATTAGGATTTTAGAATCTCTATAAAAGATATTGATCTAGTCGTATTAAAATAAGGAACAAGTCGCTAAAGAAATCCCAGAGGGAAAAATGTGAGACACAAAGTAAGAAGGCACTAGCACGCTGTCGTACGTGTTGGAGAGCTCTTCGGTGTGGATACCGGTAGAGGGAGTGGATTCGTAGAGTCGGCTCCTAGAAAGAACGCATACAAGCTCGTTAAGGTACGGTTTCTCTAATGAACCTTGATTTAAACATCGTTGATAGATCATCTCTACGGGATTCGTAAAATTTTAATGGATGAAAATACTTCCGCTGCGTGTACGGATCCCAACACAAGTTACTACAACATAGGCTGTTTCTGGAAGTCAAGGACAGATCCTGTTAATCAAGCAATGAAATATATTGTTGATGATGAATATGGGAGCTTAGATTTAAATCATTATGCAATAAAAGATATTGTTGTTAATGATGGATAAATTAAGTCAACTTCTATGGAAAATTCTACTGATGTAATGCATCATGTTGAAACAAAGGAAGTCTCTACGGATTTGCATGGACAATATGCAGATATAGGAAACAAATATGAGGAGGAAGATCACCAACCAATAGAAATGAAACTAGATTCTAAGGCAGGATAGGATTAATTTGATTTTTTCAGACAAAACAAGTTGCTTCCACATGCTACAAGAAAAGCACCATCAGCGAACTCAAAGCTATTGGCAAATACATTTGCAGCGATGCAAAATATCAAGGAAGTACTAGCAAATGTGAAGGTTGTCTTGTGTTGGCTCAGCAGGCAACTTGCTTCCAACCTCAAATTTTTCAAGATGGAGTCTGTCCCTACGAAAGGGAAAGAAGGCGGAACCTGGTTAAACTGTATTGCAGTTAAAATCAGGGCTCCGTGTAAAGTTTTGCGACAAAGGAGAAAAGGAAGACCCCAGTTAAACTGAATACAATTAAAATCTGGGCTCTGTGTACAGTTTTGTGACAAAGGAGAAAAGGCAGACCCCAGTTCAACTGAATACAATTAAAATCCAAGCTCCATGTAAATTTTTGAGGGAAACGAAAAGAAGGCGGAATTCGGTGAATATAGTTAAAATCCGGGCTCCGTGTAAAGTTTTACGGCAAAGGAGAAAAGGCGAACTCGGTTAAACTGAATACAGTTAAAATCCGAGCTCCATGTGAAGTTTTGCGGCAAAGGAAAAGAAGGCGAACCCCGGTCAAACTAAATATAGTTAAAATCCGGGCTCCGTGTAAAGACGAATATGTTGCCAAGTCTATTTTAAAGCATAATTTTTATTTTTGGAATTATGTAGAGATGACTATGTCGCCAAATCTATTTTAAAGCATAAGTTTCCCTTTTGGAATTATGTAAAATCTAAGTTCCATGTGGAGTCTGTCCCTACGAAAGGGAAAGAAGGTGGAACCCGGTTAAACTTATTACAGTTAAAATCCGAGTTCCGTGTGAAGTCCCCCTACGAAAGGGAAGGAAGGTGGAATCCGTTTAAAATGTATTGCACAGTTAAAATCTGAGTTCCACGTAAAGTTTTGCAAGAAAAGCGAAAAGGAGGAGTCCACATCCAAAAGTAGAAGAACACGGAACCCAGTTAAATTGATTGCAGTTAAAATCCGAGTTCCGCGTAAAATGGAATGAAAGAAGAAATCGTTAAATCTGTGTTCCATGTTCAGTTTGGAACCCGCATAAGCTGAGGAGCCAGAGAAAATGAAAGAAATAATAGTTAAATCTGTGTTTCCATTATCACTTTGGAACTCGATAAAACTAAAAAAACATGAATCCAGGGTTACGAAACCCGGTTTCGAATAAAGTATGGAGCGATGAATAAATGAATATAGGGTACGAAACCCGGTTTCAAGTAAAATAAGGAGCGATGTATAAATGAATCCAGGGTAATGAAACCCGGTTTCAAGCAAAGAATGAATAAGCGAACAAATCACCGGAACCATTTTCGAATAAAGCGAAGGTATAACAAAGTGCCTTTGCATCGATGATGCATCAAAATATCTGTCTGGGGTAAGGACGTGACTCGTCATGCTGACCTTGCTCAAGTCAAAATGTTTAACTTTTGGTTACGAAACCGAATTTGAACATGTGACAGGTTGCCTGTACTCCAGATTAAATTCTGGCAAATAAGCCGGAATGCAATGTGGAGGTTTAATTAAAAACCCTACTAAATATAATTCCCGGGTAATACCGGATGAATATTCTGCGCAACATTTTTTTAACTTTGGCCCAGTCATTGAATAGAACTCTGAAACAAATATTCAAGTTCATATATTTAGCCCATTGCGACGTCAAAACTAAAACTCGGAAACAAGACCCGGGATAGACAACGAATACATCTCGGCAGCCCAGAGACCTAAACTACTGGGCTGTAGGGCAACACAGTGGATAACAGTAAAGTTGTTACAACGACACGCAAGAAGAGGAAACTTCCGCCCTTGCGTGTGTATATGAAATTTCAAATGCTATCTCGGTTCTTTGGCATTTAGTGAAAAATCATGTTCTCAATAACCGAGATTAAGGAAAACCAGAATGAAGAAAGAATGAAAGGCAAGCAAACTCAAAAACTGGGATGCCTGGCGCGGAAAACCTTCAAAGCAAATCAACCCGCACTACTAGACTACATGTTTGGGGGCAATTCAATTAAAACTCAAATGACTCCGCTGTCTGTCTGAACTCAAATAAAAGCTGAAGCAACTCGGAAATGAGATCCGGAATAAACAATCAATGCACCCCGATAGCCTAGAAGCCTGAACTATTGGGCTGGGGAACAACTGTTACGGACTCAAATATGAGCCCATCCAAGGTGTGGCCCCACAAGGGATAATCAACATGACACACACATGATGGCACATCATTTGAGCTTGGAGGCATAAGAGGCCCACCAGTCCAAACGCTAACCTTAAGATAATCCCTATAAATAGGAGGTTAACCTAAAAGGTACACACATTCTATGCTCTCTTTAATTTACTATTCATCCGTCATTGTGCACACATACCACCCCTTTTGGCGAAAGCCTTCATATTTGTGCACAGTGATCTTCTATTCTCATAGGTATCTCATCCATAGATACCTAAGAGAGAGCTATTCGATCCAAGATCAATATCCTAGCCCATTGGCTAGACATCTGTGTTCTTATAACAGAACAATTATTAAATTCAGACATGTAACTGAACTGGTTAGGGTTTGGGTCAAGGGTCGGTGGGTCATATCAGAGCAAACCCAGGGTCAAACTGGTGAAAAAGTGAAGATTTCAGAGCTAATAATATAAAATTATAAAGAAAACAAAAAAATTCGATTAAAAAACTAAACTAAATCAGGTTATGCCAGGACCAGATCGGTTTATCGACTGGTCCGGCCCGGGCTTAATAACAATAACTTTTTCTAATGGAAATGATACTACATTTGGTTTTTTTTATAAGAGCCTAAAATTTGAATTGTGATTTTTTCCCATTTTTAATATATTTGAGATATATTTTAATATATTTGGTAAATCATCAATGCGAAATTAAAAACTTTTTTTTTTGAAATTTTAAGAGATATCAATCTGATAATTTGGTGCATCATTTGCCAGATTTTAACTTGAAATATAAATTTTTAATTAGGTTTATTAAAAAAAAAATTGTCACTATAATATTTACTTCTTTTCCACGGAGTGAAAATAGTTTTTCTTAGATCATTGCTTATGTCATTCTACATTTATTAAAGTAAATAAAAGTGAGATATTCTTTACTTGTGGTCCAGATGGCGGTTAGGCACCGTTTAAAATGGAATTTTGGGCCCCACAAATTGAAAGGAGATGAAGACCTAAATCGAAGAAAAGAAAAAGACGACCGGAAGCAATAGAAAGAATGGACTTGAAAAATCCATGGCTATTAGACCTGGACCGGACCGATCAGTTTAGACCGGAAACCGGCGAACCACTTGTGAATCCGGTTTGGAAAATGATAGAAACCGAGGTCATCAGCCATTATTTTTTTAAAAAAATTATAGAAGAGAAGCGAGAAGCGAGAAACATAACGGCGGATTCAAGACGATAAGCGAGAAACACAATGGCAGACAACGACCTCCATACCTTTGACTCTCCACTGCACCTTCATCATCTTCTTCCTTCATCGCCAGTGACCTTTGCTTCGTCGTCTTCTTCCTTCCTCGATCATTAGAGGTAGAAGTCATTCCAGTGAAGGATTCAGGCTCTGATCTAACGATGTGGGTGTAAGGTGGTGTAGAAGCCATGGCTGAACGGATGAATGCGAGGGAAAGACACAGAGAAAACTGAGAGAGATAAAGAGGAAATAGAGAAGTATAGGGAAATAGAAAGAGGGAAGGAGGAAACTGAAGTTTAATTCCTCAGTGAGCATTCATTTTTTTCAATGGAAATTATTCAATGGACATGATTGCAACAGTGAACACTTCGTTTTTTTTCTATGGAAATTATTTAATGGACATGACTGGAATTTGTACAATGATGTGACTATAGAAGAAGTGAAAAACACACTTCACGAAGCACTTCGTTTTATCTTATGGATATATTTGAGCCAAAAAAAAAATCTTATGGATATATAAAATAGTCAAACATCTCTCTAACCAGTGGGTAATAGCCATTAAAGGAAATTATTTGTTTTATAATTTCATATTAACAAGCTGAAATATTCACTTTCTTATTAGTTTGACCCCGGTTTAGCTCCGGTTTGACTCCGATCTGACCCACTGACCCTTGACCCAGTATCCTAACCGGTTCAGTGACTAATCTAGTTTTAATAACCTTGGAAAAATCACATTGTTCCTTCTTTTTTTCTTTTTTCTTTTTTTGAAAAATAGTATTCACCATCATGTAGTATTTTTTAAGTATCAAAGGAAATTTTTTTTCCAAGATCCTAAAATTATTTTAGCATCTTAAAAAAATATCTTAGGGTAGTTACACGTACTAAGAAGATAGTTACACGTACTAAGAAGATACTTCAGGATATTAACTGGTACTGAAAGATACTTCATAATCTTTAAAAATTATTTTATGAACTTGAAAAAATATTTTAGGTACTGACTAGTACTAAAATTTTACTTGAGGATATTGATTGGTACTAATAGGATCTTGAAAAAAATATTTTAGATAATGACTGGTACTGAAAAGATACCTCAGGATAGTTATTGGAACTAAAAAAATACTTCATGATCTCCTAAAATAATTTATGATTTTGAAAAAATATTGAGTAAATACCCTTTTTGGTCCCTGGAAAAAACACGGATGCCCTTTTTGGTCCCTGAAAAAAAATAAGTCACTTGTAGTCCCTAAAATGGAAAAATAAGGTCCCTTTTAGTCCTTTTGATCAATTTTTGCATATTTTAATCCCTCAGAAATTCCCAAAAAGGTCCTTTTTAGTCCCTAAAAAGGACCAAAATGACATTTTTTTTACTCAGGGACGAAAAAGGGTCAAATGTGTTTTTCCAGGGACCAAAAAGGGTATTTACTCAAAAATATTTTAGTATACTGACAAGTACTTAAAAAATACTGTGAATGCTATTTATTTATTTAAAAAAACAATGTGATTTTACACCCAAACAATACCGTTTTGAAAAGGACGACAGCAGAGGCAGGGGCGGACCCAAGAATTTTACTGACAGGGGGTGAAAATAAAAAATGCTACATCGTAAATAAAGTACTTGAAATAAGATACATACATAATATACATAAAAATTGAAAGAAATCTATTACATAAATTAAGATTACTTCACCTCTGTGTTTTCATATGGTTAAACTCATCTATAGTTGATACCTCTTTATTTTCAATTCTAGGGGACTTTGAAGAAAGAGTCTCAATATTTGACAATTCAACATTATGAGTAGACAAGAGCAAAGACTAACTATTCTTTCTCTTAAAATAAGTATCAATGATAACACTCTTTCCCATAATAATCACCTACAAAGAGTATGAATTATTTCATGATCAATATGATATTAAAAATATTATTAATAACAAAAGTAAACCGATTAAAATTAACTATTAGTCAACATCTATATTCTCATAGCCATCTCTTAACAAAACTCAAAACTTGTGCAAAATCCTAACTCTAAAATATTATCTAATAAGTTAAAAGCAGTATCATTATAAAGATAATATCATATGTAATAAATTTCAAGAATGAAAAGAAAATTATATATAATAAATTTCATGAAGGAAATTTAATGAAAAGAAGTAATTTTAAGTACTTTATTGATTCTCAAAATTTGTCATAAGCTGTTGATAAAAAATGGCAGACCACATGCAAACAATTGGGGTTAGAAATAATTAAAGGTTGTAGGCACCACTCTTTTTTATCACAATAGCCCCTCTCCGAATTTGATTATATACGTATGACTATACTTCATGTTGTAATATTTTTTAAAAAAAAATAAAAAATAGGGGGGGCACCCATTATGGGAGCAGAGGGCATGGGAAAAGTAGGAATGTCGCGTCCAGAAAGAAAGGAAAAAGGGCATGGAGGAGCGGCGACTATTCTGAGGCATTCAACTCTCATCGTGGAGAACTGAAGGAGATCGCACAACAACATTTTTCATCATCTTCCTTCCTTCATTGCTGAACCGGTGGAGACGCCGATCGAACGAAGACGCCGACTTCCCCTAGTCCATCATCTTCATCGTTGGATCGGAGGAGTTGGAGGCAGCCATATATTATTTTGATTTTCTGTCTCAGCGATGAGATTCAAAGTGTACCTCAAGTGCTCCGTTCTCTTTCCCTTCTTGGGGTTCGTCTGCAAGTGATTGTATACTTGTGGGAGCCGTTGCAAAGAGTGTAGTTCCTGTTTAGTCCATGATTTTCTGATGATGATTGCTTTTGAATTTTTCTACGCTGAGAAGAAGAGATTGATTTTGAATATGTGTGGCTAAATTTTCTCTTCAGCGCACCAATGAACTTGTTTGAGACTTTAAGAGATTATTCCCACTAAAAGTTGTTGTTTTGGGGTAGAACACAGATGTTTAGCCCTGATGGACTAGTATGTTGATATTGAGTATATTGGACTTGACCTAGGAAAGATGCCTAGGGCCTACGTACCCTGTAGAGGGATCAAAGTCCACATAGTTTGGAGATACTGGAGGCGTTTAGCCGAAGGGGGTGGTGTGTGTGCTCTGTGACGGTTGAATTGTAAATAGCCAGAGAGAGTAGAAGATGTGTACCTTTAGGATTTAACTCCTATTTGTAGAGTGTACCTTAGGGTTAGGGTTTGGACTTATGGGCCTCTGTGCCTCCAAGCCCAAGTGATGCGACGTCATATCTGTGCCACGTGGATTGCCCCTTGTTGGCCTATATATTAAATATGGGCCTTATACAGTTCCATAATAGTTGCCCCTAGCCCGGTAGTCCAGGCCTCTAGGCTGCCGGGGTGCATTTATTGTTTGACCTTACTAGGGTGCGTTTATTGTTTAACTTGGATTTCGTATCCGAGTTGCTCCAGCTTGATTTGCTTTTGTCCAAGTCTTGAAGAATTCAAATTCATTCGTATTCTGCTACTGATTTTCCCAGACATAGAATCCGGGTTATTCCACATTGAAGATTTTCTACGCTAGGAATCCCGGTTTTCAGGTTCATACATTTAGGCAATAGGTTTTTCCCAAGGCGAGATCTATTTGTCTTTCCCTCGTTCTTCGTTTTCACTTGCGTCGATCTCGATTGATGGCGAACATGCTTTTTCACTAGCAATGTTCAAGCAACCGGGATAGCATTTGAAAATTCAAATAACCCCGTGAGGGCTTCCGTTTTTTCTTCTTATACCATTGACAACTATACAGTAGTTGCCCCCTAGCTCGGTAGTCCAGGTCTCTGGGCTGCCAGGGTTGATCTGTTATTGAACCCGAATATTGTATCCGAGTTGCTACAACTTGTTTGATTTTGATAAAGTTTCTATCCGAGTTTCAACGAACCCTGGATTTACTTGTATTCTGATTGAATTTCCCCTAGACATGTAGTTCGGGTTCATTTGCTTTGAAACTTCGTATGTTTCTTTTCATGATCGTTGGGATCTCTTCTTCCTCAATCATCTGGGTTTTCGGGTTTGTTTGCTACAACACCGAATTCCTCCAATCCGAATTGTCCTGAAGAGGAACGAACCGGGCTTCCGAGTTTGTTTGTTGTAGCACCGGGTTCTCCCAATCCGGACTGCATTTGCTTATGTCGCTAATAGTTTTATGATGCCACACTTGTTGCCCCCCAGCCTGGTAGTGTAGGTTTCTGGGCTATCGGGGTGCATTGAATGTTTATCCCATATATTGTTTCCGAGTTATTCAACTTTTCGTCCGACTTTGAAAAGAAATTCGGATTTATTTGCTTTCTGCGACTTGCCCCCAGATCTGTATCGACTTTGAAAAGAAATTCGGATTAATTGATTCGAGTTGTATTGGCTTGATCATTAATGAAAGTTTGTTCACTTCCCGATCAATTCGAATATGTTTCCAAGTCTTTCATTCATGGCAACGATGAATTGATTGCATGAACTCACATTTGTGTTCGGAGTTCTATTGTGTGATCGGCCCAAGGTCACAGATGTGGTATGTAGAATCTGCTTCAAAAATTCTTATGGGTTTAAAGCCTGGGTATATGAGTGGAGATTTTTCATTGAACCTCCTTACTGCGTTCCAGTTCCGTTGTCTGGTATTTAATCTAAGATAAGGGTAAATTATCACATGTTTTAGCCTTGGTGTGGAAACGCAAGACTCAAACATTTTGACCTGATCAGGGTCTTGATGACCATTCACCTTCTTATCTACGAGCAAGTTTTGATGCATCAAAACTGTGAAGGCTTATAATAACGGCCTCGCGTAATTGAGAAACCGGGCTAAGTCTTGGAAGCGACCGAGTTGCGAAAGCTTACGGTGACAGCTTCGTTTGACTGAAAAGCCAGGTTGAGTTTTAGAAGCGACCGAGTTGTGAAAGTTTACGGTGACGGCTTTGCTTGACTGAAAAGTCGGGTTCGATGAACCTTGTTCTAGTCTTTTATTCACGCTTTATTTGCGACCAGGTTCAATGACCCAGGGTTCACTCTCTCATTCATGTATTTGCCATTAGTACAATTTGAGTAGACTGGATCATGGCTCTCAACTGAGAGTTTCTTTATTTATTTGAAGATTGCAATCCGGAGTTAACACGGACTTAACTGTACTTTCAATTTTTCCGGGTTCAGATCACGGAACATAGCGAATATATCCGGGTTCCAATCACAAATCACGGATTCAGTTTATCCGGGGTCCAATTAAGGAGCGCGGTCAGTTCATCCGAGTTCCAAACTGATCATGGAAAATCGGATTTAACTGTTCTTTCAGTGTTATCGGGTTCCGAACTGATCATGGAAATGCGGATTTAAGTGTTCTTTCAGTGTTACCGGGTTTCGAACTGATTATGGAAACGCAAATTTAACTGTATAACTCGGTTTTATCCGAAAAAACTCTACGCGGACCCCGGATTTTAACTGGAATACAGTGTAACCGGGGTCCGCGTTCTTCACATGGAACACGGATTTAACTGTATTCCTTTCCCGCAAGACATTACACGGAGCCCGGATTTTAATTATATTAAGTGTAACTGGGGTCCGCCTTCTTTTCTCTTCTCGCAAAACTTTACACGGAGCCCAAATTTTAACTGTACTAAGTGTAATCGGGGTCCGCCTTCTTTTCGCCTCCCGTAAAACTTTACACGGAGCCCGGATTTTAACTGTATTAAGTGTAACTGGGGTCCGCCTTCTTTTTGCGTCCCGCAAAACTTTACACGGAGCCCGGATTCTAACTATGTTCAGTGTAACTGGGGTCCGCCTTTTCGTTTTCCGCAAGACTTTACACAGAGCCCAAATTTTAACTGGATTCACTGTAACCGGGTTCCGCCTTCTTTTATTTGTGGAGGTGCGCTCCTCCTCCTCTCTTTCCCGCAGCATTAGACGAGATACTTTCAATATAGCTCTAAATTTGGAAAATCACACATGCTCAGAAATCTCTTTTAAGTCTTCTTTCCAATGCAAGAAGAATCAGCTCCAAACTCATTGTATTTCGTCCATCATCATCAGAAGAATGGAGGTTGTTCTTGACCAGCGTTTTTTGCAACATCCGAAACTGACCGTCAACTTCAAAACATCATATCTCCTTCAATTGATTTTTTTTCATGATTTTGATGTTTTTGAAAAGGTATGCGAGTCTAGTTTCAAATGGAACCGTTTTCAGCTTGATTGGATTTGTAGATTGTGAGATACACCCGAAATACCAAAGCTTGGTATGCTGTGTGACGTGAATTTCACTGTCATCTTCCAAAATTCATAGCTCTCTCATTTGAACTCCTTTTGGCTTTAATTTTATATCAAAATGACGCAATGGTAGCCTAGTTTCATACAAAATTGGTTTCACCTCAATTGGACTTCTGGTTTGAGAGATATCATCGAATTAACAAAGGTCGCCAGCTGAAACGCGAAACAGAGGTGAACAGAGTGCTGAAAAAAACATTGTTGCTCGAGCATGGCATTTTTGTGCTCAAGCATGAGCGGAATTTATGCAAAAATAGGAGCTGGAAATGTACTGCGCTCGAGTATGACATTGGTGTACTCGAGCATGACTTCAGGAATGCAATTATAGCTTATTTTAACTCCGAATTGAGTTATTTCAACTTCCACTTGATCATAGAGACTTCTAGAATCAATCTTGGAACTTGTATAATGATATTCTCATTCTATTCATCAAGTTCTTCCATCTCTATCATTCTTCGTCATTTAACATGGACTCATCATTCTCTGCAAGTTCTACCTTCTTCAATATCTCCTTTTCTTCTTGAACTTAACATTTTCTCCAATTTCTTCTTTCTGAGATCAATTCACTCCTTCTTGTTCTATAATTCAACTTGGACTAATCTTTATTAATTATATTAGTTAGTCAATGTAGGAGATAAATATATTATACAAGCTTTTTGCTCTTAAGAATGGCATATATATAAGACATCATCAAAACTAATCATATCCAACAAGTATATTTAGAAGAAACTTGATATTTTTTTTTATATTTATTCTTTTTACCTAATCTAAACTGTTTGTTCATTTTGTGCAATAAAAAATAGTTGTTTATATAAAGAACCATAAGGAGTATATGCAGTGGCTGAGGTTTTGGTAGAGATAATTGGGGGCCTATGCCCGCCCCCCAAAATAAAATCAGATTTTTTTTTAAAACTTAATATTATATAAAAAAGATATGTTATCTTATACATTTGTGATATATTTGGCCCACCCCAAATATTTTTTTAAAATTAGTTAATGAGTATATATTTTGTTCCCAAGTATTTATACAAAATCCCTGTATAGAACTCAAATACAAAATGCTACCAACTAAGCCGTAGGTTCTTTTCAAGCCAATAAAAAAAAACGTAGCTTCTATGGTTCAGATGAGATCTCCGGCTTTAGAGGCGCCAATAGAATTATCATATTAGTAATAATAATATAATGTTAATAAAAAAAATTAAATAGAATTAATCAATACCTAATATGTTAATGTTACAAATATTATTTTTTATATAAACTTATTTATTAGCCATCACGCAGGAAAGGGAAAGGAGGAAGGGATGAAAATTTCTTGGAGAAAATAGGAAGGAAAACTCAAGAATCTAATAGGGAGGTCAAAAATTTTGGTAAACAAGGAAGAAGAAATTACAAACACCTCAAAGGTCAAGCTAAGAATTTCATGCTCTGCAATATGGCTCTGCAAGCGAAAGCGTCATCGCCCCAACCCACGGAGGATGATCTGAGATCAACTAAGAAGGTCCGTATTAGGAGTGATGGAGAGGAGGCTGGATCAGGGAAGAGCTCTGAGGA
Source organism: Acacia pycnantha (assembly GCA_025563575.1). Classification (NCBI taxonomy): domain Eukaryota; kingdom Viridiplantae; phylum Streptophyta; class Magnoliopsida; order Fabales; family Fabaceae; genus Acacia; species Acacia pycnantha. Next base: position 78,023 of record JAMWYP010000099.1, on the reverse strand, counting down.
AACGGACGTCGTGATGGAGGAGAGGGTGCCCAAGGCAGGCATTTCGTATCGGGACAAGGCGACTACGGAGACAAGGAAGTGGGAGAGAGCCAGAAGCTACCGGAGGTGATGCTCACAGAGGCTGATTTCCAGGTGGGGAAGGAAGGGGAGATCCCTTGTATAGAATTCTCAAGGGAGATTCGGGCGACGCTAGCGAAAGGGATGGAGCGATCGTTAATTGTGAAGCCATTGGAGGAGGATTACATTAAGGTTCTCACGGGGGGGGCCCTGGATGGTCTATGGAGCCTATCTGACGGTTCAGCCATGGTCATTGGAATTTGACGCCAAAACAGGGGCAATCTCTAAAGTTGTCGCATGGATCAGAATCCTAGGTTTGTCTATCAGATATTACCATAAGAGCACACTAAGGGCGATTGGTGCTCTGCTGGGAAATGTTGTGAAAATAGACTACATGACGGAGGTACGTGGTCGAGGAAGTATGCACGGATAGCTATTCGATAGACTTGTTGAAACCACTCACTCCCTGTATCAAGGTTGACGGCACTCCTTACCATATTGAGTATGAAGGACTTCCCCACATATGCTTTGCATGTGGTAAATATGGGCACTCAAAGGAGAGATGTGGTGTTCAAGCTCAGATGAGTGACGGAGTTCGCTCCCCAGTGCAGAACGTCTCGGGTGCATCTCCTTCCCCGATCCCCCATGGCGTGGCTAATCCGAACCTTGACGCCGGAGGCAAACCAATGGTGAACTCATCACCGTATGGTTCTTGGATGATGGTAAAATATCCCAAAAAAGGAAATAATCTTTATCGGGGGAAAGAGGCGAATTCTGGGGATTTAGTCATGAAGGCAGGATCAAGGTTCAATGTTCTTTATGACTGTGAGGATATCTCGCCTCCATCGGCGCTAGCGGACAAAAAGGAACCGATGGAGAATGGTAAGCTTAATGACCAGATTTTGTTGGCTTCTCCTTCTAATCAGGGAAAGATTGGCAGTGGGCAGCATAATAAAAAATTGGACGCAAGGTCCAGGCCCACTTCTAATGGGACCATGCCAGGATTACTGAAACAGGCACAAGAGTACCGGCCCAAGGCTGTGGTCAGTGGGAAGACATCAAGTTCGCCCGAGTCAAAGGATGGGGTTCTCCAAGTCCCTGCCAAGCCCAAGGCAATAGCATGTGGAAGTGGTGTATGCCCAGAAAAGGTCCCCAATCCTGTGGGGGCCCTATCTCGACATGATGAGAATGGAATGGTTGGTGTGGTAGGGCCCATTGCTCAAGGTTCAGGATTGGTACCAATAAAGACTTCATCGTCCCTGGAGGAGAGTAATCATACTGTTATGATTCTCAAACAAAGTCGTCGTGGCCACGGAATCAATAACGGTTCCGACTAGGGAGCCCACGCTTCCTCAGGCTTCAAAGATTGGGTCGGATGGTGAAAGAAGAAGGGGTAAGGAGAATAGAACCAGCAGCGCTTCACATGGGGTTAATCTTCAGACGAGCACAAAACGTAATCTTAAAATGAAAAAGAAGGCTACTGGGATGCAGATATCAAAGGATGCTTTTGAGGTAATAAAAGAAGAGTTGGGGAATACTCAGGAGCGGATGACAGAATCAGGGTGCTCACCTGTATTGATTTTGCCATCGGAAGGGAATGATGATGACCCAACGGGGTCAAGGATGCTTGTATAACCTCTAGATCAGGTTTTATGTCTTTAAAATTTTTTGTCTGGAATTGTCAAGGAGCTGCAAGTAAGAGTTTCCTTGGTACTTTTAAACAGTTTTTGTCTGATCACAGGCCTGATATGGTGGTCCTGGTGGAACCGAGAATTGCTGGGCTTAAAGCCGATAGGTTTATAAAATTGTCCGGCTTTGAGTTTTCTTACAGATTAGAGGCTCGTGGATTCTCTGGCGGCATTTGGTTACTTTGGCGGAGTACCTTGCAGGTCTCAGTGGAGGTGTGTCATGCGCAATTTATTCATACTACACTGAGGATGCAGGGTGGTCACAGTGCTATTTCCTTCACGGAAATATATGGGAGCCCGAAGGCTGTGTTACGTAAAGAATTATGGGGAGTGTTAGCAGAGATGGCAAGTAAAACAGTAGCTCCATGGCTCCTAGCGGGGGATTTCAACGCACTTCTGCATAGTGAGGACCGTGCTGGAGGTAATACGGGTCGGGCACGTGGCTGTGGTTTATTTCGTCAATTCCTGTTTGATAGTGGGGTGATGGACTTGGGTTTCTCGGACCTAAATTCACTGGCGACGTGGGACTTTGCTTCAGCGGCTTGACCGTGCTTTGGGGAACGCTCAGTTAATAAGCTCTTATGGTAATACTGTTGTGCGGCATTTTCCTAAATTGAGCTCCGACCATAGACCAATTTGTATTCATGTGGGAGGTTCAGTGGGGCCTCAATGCCATCACCTTCCTTTTCGTTATATGTCTGCATGGGCTACGACGGACTCCTTTGAGCAGGTAGTTAAGGATAGTTGGCAGGTGGCGACCCCCTTCTGTTCAAATGTTGCAAGATTTATGGTGGCAGCAAAAAAGTGGAAACGGGAAGTGTTTGGAAGCATTGGGCATCGCAAAAGTCGTATTCTGGCACGATTAGAAGGGATTCAGAAAGCCCAAGAGTCTAGGCCTTCGGATCGGCTTGATCAGTTGGAGAGTGAGTTGCGTAAGGAATTTGAGTTTACATGTGAACAGGAGAGCATAACGTGGGCCCAGCGGGCGCGATGTGACTGGATAAGGTTTGGTGATAGGAACACTTCCTATTATCATGCTAAGGGGCTCCAGAAATGTCGGCGGAAAATTATAGTGGGTCTCTATGATGATAATGGGAGGTGGTGTGAGGAAAATGAGACTTTGAAACGGTGGGCTAAGATTTTCTTCACCAATCTGTACACTAAGGAGTCGGATCAGGTCCTCCCTTACGAAGGCAAGGGTCTTTTCCCTCGCCCTTCTGATGCCATGACCCGGGCCTTGAATACCGGTATTGCTCCCCGTGAGACCCATACTGCTTTGTTTCAAATGAAACCCCTTAAAGCTCCAGGGATCGACGGTATACATGCAGAATTTTATCAGAACAATTGGAAGACAGTGGGGCTTTCAATCTGTCAGATAGTTACCGACCTGTTTGAAAAAGGTGAGTTAGAATCTGAGATTAATGAGACCCTTATCACTCTCATCCCGAAGATCCCAAACCCAGTATGTCTCAAAGAATTTTGCCCCATTAGTTTATGCACGGTGCCTTATAAGATAATCACTAAAGTCCTTGCAAACCGTCTTAAGGAGTGGCTCCCAGGGCTAGTTCTTCCTAACCAGGCGAGTTTTGTTTCAGGACGACAGATTACGGACAATATAATCATTGTTCAAGAGGTATTGCATTCTATGCGTTACAAGAGTGGTTTAAATGGATGGATGGCTATCAAAGTCGGTCTAGAGAAAGCCTATGACAGGTTGAGATGGGAATTTATTGAAGAAACGCTTCTGGATGCAAGACTCCCAGAGAAATTTGTAAATGCAGTTATGGCTTGTGTCTCCAGTTGCTCTATGAGAGTTGTGTGGAAAGGAGAGCGTTCAGATAAATTCTACCCCTCCAGGGGAATTTGGCAAGGGGATCCTCTCTCCCCTTACCTGTTTGTGTTATGTATGGAACGTCTCTCTCAGATGATCAATCGGAAAGTGCATCACAAACAATGGCTACCGATTGCCTTAGGTCGAGGTGGGCCACCCCAGTCCCATCTTTTCTTTGCAGATGACTTGGTATTATTTTGCTCCACACTAGGCTCTCAGGTTAGTCTGGTCAATAAAGTCTTATCGGAATTCTGCTTAAGCTCGGGGCACAAGGTTAGCAGTTCAAAATCAGCTATTTTTTTCTCCAAGAATGTCTTGCGAGTGAAGCAAAATGGGATTTGTGATGAAATGGGATTCCAGAGAACGAAGGATCTTGGTAAGTACTTAGGTGTTCCCCTTTTGCATAAGAGGGTAAGGACAGCGACATATGCATACCTTGAGGAGAAAGTTCAATCTAAATTGTCAGGTTGGGTAGCAAAAACGCTTTCCCTAGCGGGTCGGATTACTCTTGCGAAAGCAGTATTAGCTGCTATTCCGTCTTATACAATGCAGACAACCAAGCTTCCTTCTAGCTTGTGCCTCAGAATCGAACGACATATCCGTAATTTTGTCTGGGGCCGAACAACGACAGAGTGGAAACCCAGCCTGGTTAAGTGGGAGGATATGTGCCAGCCATACTTGCAGGGTAGATGTGGTTTTAAGAGAATGGAAAAACAAAACGATGCTTTCCTAATGAAGCTAGGATGTGCCATCAAATCTAGACCGGATCTCCTCTGGGTCCAAGTGTTAAGGAAGAAGTATGGCTAGGATGACAGGTCTGAGATTAGGAAAAAAAACTCTCGCTCTTCTTATTTGTGGCGCCATCTACGTCGCCTATGGAATGATGTGGAGCTGGGTATGAGATGGTCAATTGGCAATGGTTTAGGTGTCCGTTTCTGGGGCGATAATTGGGTCCCTGAGGTGGGTCCCCTCAGATATATGGTGTTTCGTGATATTACGTCGGATGAGCTTCGGAAGCCGGTGAACCATTTTCTGAAAGCAGATGGGAGTTGGGACTGGGATCGTTTTGGGCAGGATCTGCCAAACCAAATTCTAGCTCGAATCTCCGCCTGCCCTCCCCCTATGAGAGATGATGGTACTGCTTCTAGTTTCTGGGACCTTTCGTCAGACGGGCATTTTACTGTGGCATCTGCCTATGATATGCTGTCAGATACAGGAGTTGAGACTAGGGAGAGTCGTTGGAAGTCGATATGGAACTGGGATGGGGCTCAACGAGTGAGGGTGTTCTTATGGTTGGCTGCCCGGGGAAGCCTACTGACTAATGCTGTGCGACGGAGGCGGCATATGACAGATTCTGACATGTGTGTGAGATGTGGTAATCAGGTAGAGGATGTTGATCATATCCTGCGCCATTGTACCTTTGCTAAGGAAGTATGGGATCTCCTAATCCCAAGCAACCGTCGGTCAGGCTTCTTCCAAGGTGAGTTTCAATCCTGGTTTTTTCACAATCTTGCACAACCCATTGGGGGGAGGTTCAAATCATTGGGAGGTCCTATTTGGCTTGGTGTGCTGGAAGTTGTGGACTGCAAGAAACCTGGTCATCTTTCAACAGGCTCGCCCTCAGGCTGGGGCGATAGCTCGAGAGGTGGGAGCCATGTATGACTGCACTCAGCATGCAAAAGAACAGGGGAGTAGTGCGCAGGGTCGCACGATCACTAGGCAGTCTCTTTTAATTAGCTGGGCTAAACCTCAGGCTCCAAGGATTTCCTTGAATTGTGATGGTGCAAGGAAAGATGTCACATTGCGAGCAGGGGCGGGATGTGTATTTCGAGATCACCGTGGTCGGTGGCTTCATGGATGCTGCAGGAACATTGGCATTTGTTCGCCTCTTCAAGCTGAGCTCTGGGCGCTGTTGGACGGCCTAGAGGAAGCATGGAATAAGAATTACAAAGATCTGGAAGTACAGGTAGATTTTCTGGTAGCTCTAAACATTGTTATGAAGAGTGAGGGTCCAATGCATGACGTAGCGGTATTGTCGGGAGGATCCGTAGTATCTGCTGGCTCGGGAGTGGTCGGTTTCGATCATCCATGTTTTCCGAGAAGGGAATCGCTGTGCGGACTTCTTAGCCACCTTTGCGTTGAATTTAGAGGAGGGATTTCACGCCCTGGAGTCTCCACTGGAGGAGATGCACCGGCTTTTGCATGACGATGAGGTCGGTTTGGGCAGCACTAGGATGTGCCCTGTAGCTTCTGATTAATTTGAATCAGCCCCTGTCAACAAAAAATATGAAATTTATTAAAACATTAAAATATTTTAAATTTTTACCACGGAATTTAGAAATAGAAAAATTTGAGTAAATACCCTTTTTGGTCCCTGGAAAACACACGGATGCCCTTTTTGGTCCCTGAGTAAAGGAAATGTCGTTTTGGTCCTTTTTAGGGACTAAAAATGACCTTTTTGGGAATTTATGAGGGATTAAAATGTCCAAAAGGACTAAAATGGACCTTATTTTTCCATTTTAGGGACCAAAAAATGACTTCTTTTTTTTCAGGGACCAAAAAGGGCATCCGTGTGTTTTCCAGAGACCAAAAAGGGTATTTACTCGAAAAAATTTTGGGGGCTAGTTCTATCGTAAATCGAGGTTTTTCTCTCTCTCGCTTTTTTGTTTTTGTAATGTTAAAAGGCAGTGAATTTGGCAATACCACTAACAAGAGCTAATGCTTGTCTGTTTGTTGCGTTGTGGGTCCATCAATTCTTCCTATTGATCACATTATTTATGTTATGACCAATAAAAACTTGCCACATCACTGAATTCAATGTGACGTGTGAGTTGATATATTAGCCTTTTAATTTACTTGAGTTTTATTAATTAATTTAAACTTTATTTTCAAAATATGTGTATCTATTGGCTTCTTTCGAGCTTTGAGATTCCTCCTTATAGAGTACTTTAGTTGGCTAGATCGCTTATCAGGCGGTTTGCAAATCCATTTTTTCTTCCTTATATATACCATTCATTATCTTCCATGTTTAACTAAGGTGTAATAATGGCTTTACTTTCCATCCTTTATTTCTTTCAACACAGTTGGTTCTTGTGGGAACTCCACCACCTTGTGCTTATCTTGGTGTTGGTCCAGAGTGGACTTGGTCTCAGGGGCCTTGAATTCTAAAAAAATAGATTCTGAAAAGGTTAAAAAAAAAAGCTTTTGGAAAACTATGATTTTCTTGATAAACCATGGTTCTACAAAATTTAAGAGTGTTTGAATGACTTATCCCAAACTATGATTTTAGAGTTAAAAGTTATTTTGAGTTTTTTTAATATCATTTTTTGACAACTTCACTCTTTTTTGGTATAAAAATTTTAGAAAATGGGTTGGATTCACCCATAATCTAAGTGCAGAAAATGGGTTGGATTCACCCAAAATAATACGGAAAAATATAAATATAAAGGTATTAAAGTTTTAAGACCGAACATATATAAAAGCCGGCCTTAAAACTTTGATTTTTAAGACCGAACTTAAAATTTGTCCGGTACTAAAGTTTAAATAAAAAAGTAATAAATGTTAAGACCATAGTTCTGAGAATGACCGGTCTTAAAAGTTAGACTTTTAAGAACGGACCAAAAATTTGGCCATAACTAAAGTTTGAATAAAAATTAATTACTTTTAAGGCCAGGACATATATAGAGATCGGTCTTAAAGGTTATATTTTAAGACCGTATATGTGTATTTGTCAGGTCTTAAAAATGAAGCGCCAACGTTAACTTCACGCGGAAGCTTTTGTCACTCTCACATTGTCACTCTCACACTCTCACTGAAGAACCCCTATTCACGTTGCGAAACCCTCCTGTTCCATTACCTCTCTTCCTCGCCCCGCGTACCGTTAGCCTCTGTTACTCCCTCATTTTCTCAGGCATTCCTCTCTTACTGTCTTGAAAATGAACGGTGAAAACGATTCCACTCGTGTTCTTGAAACTCCGGATCTTGGTTTGGTAGGGAGGGTCGGACAAACGAACCCTCTTCATCTCACAATTGAGCCTCCTCGGCGCCGTGCGCGCCGTGGTAGAAGCGGCACACGAATGATGGAAGTATCCCTTAGTCGGAATCTTTGGGACGAAGCTCGAGATTCATTTTGATGAAAATTTGCAACCTTTCGGTCCTAATAAAAGCACATATACTAGTTTTGTCGGCGCTCTAGTACGCAGCAAGGTTAGCATTTTGGTGATGAGTGGAAAAATGTGGACCAAAAAACAATAAAGGATCCTATGTGGGACACTATCCGACACATTCACCGTCCACGAGTGCGAGAAGTTGAAAGACTCAACATTGTCTTATTGTCTTTGAGCGGTTCGGGAAGTTTAAGACCTTTCGGCTAACACTTATATTTTTGCCGAGGAGAAGCCTAACCATCAACCACAGGACAAGTACAAATTTCTTGATGAACAAACTTGGCAACAATTTGTTCGAAGCGGACCACTCTGAAGCTCGGTGAGTTATATTTAGTTTTGTTTGCACTTTTGTTTGCTTATTAACTTTGTGAGGATATGTGAATGTTATTGTGTACATCTAATCCTGTTAGTTAAATGGTTTGGTGTGTGAATAGAAGTATACATTTGCTGCCTTTGTCCTGCATGAGAGGAGCATGTCCTAGTTCCATGCAAGTTTGATATGTAAAGCGTGTAATGGCCATGGTTAGACGTTCTTTGTTAGTTAGTTAGTTATTCTAATATGTGTAGGAACCATTTATGATGAATGAATGAATTGAGCCGAGTTGGCGGCATTTACGCAACTCCCTTTCCTTTGGTTTTCCCAATTTCTTCTACAATGCTACATCTTCCTTAAGTAAAATGTTGAAACTTGATGAAGTGAATTTGACTAATGTTTGACGTTCATATCAAGCGAAGTTCTCTAATTTCTGTTAGTGACATGGCTGGAATTCATAATTGATATATAGTTGTTTTCAATCTGATTCCACGTAAAATAAGGGAAAAATATCGGGAGATTGGGAGAAAGAATGATTGCCCACACGGGGCTTCTCGGCGGATATGAAAAGGCCGAAAAATATTTGATGGCGGCCAAACGGAAGAGATTGGAAGATGAAGTCGAATCCAATCCTTCTACGGTAGTTGACCAGCCGCCATCTCCAATACGTCGCGAGGAGCTCACGGTTGTATATTCGGCAAAAGCCAAGCGGCGCCTACACGAGTGAAAAACTCGTGTAGTTCTTTGAACAATTGTAAGTATCGATATTGTTATTTTTACTTACTAAACATGTTTCATCACTAAGCTTCTCGTTATACGTATCTTACAGGAAGATCTTAAAAAGAAAGAGGCGAGAGGGATCTTTTGCGTCGGACGGGAGGAATGATGTTCGACCGCTGCGGCCAGGAAAACCAGATCACTCGGGCGTGTAAGGGGATTGGAGGACGGGTAGGCCTAAAGCAATACTTTGGTAAATCCAAACGCCACGAGACAAAGTATGGTTACAGGGAGGAGATGGATCGGGCACTGCCAAATTAAGTGAGGAATCAGCGGCGAAAGATGCTACATTGAGGATGTTTCAATCGAGATGAGCAAGATGAAGGAGGAGATGGATAAAATGAAGTTCCTCCGATGAGCTCTCGGCCGAGACCAGTGTGGATCCCTTGACACCTTCAGTGCACCTATGCAGCGCGCAGAGCACTAGAGGGAGCTGCATTGTTGGACGATCGAGTCGAGCAACCTTGTCATCTCGTATGTGGAGGATCGTGATGGTCATAGACAATTGGTTGCTAAAGGGACTGTCCACAACTTGGGATCAACTGTACACCACGAACAAATGGGCGATGATGAAGTCGAGTGTCGGTTGAAGAGGTGATCTTTGATGCACTGTCCCTCTCCCAACCGATGAGTGAAGGTTGTGAGTGATGTCAAGGGAACCTTCATCTCTTGGCCAGTGAAGCTTGTAGATGTCTCTACTCCTCCTCAAGCTCCAGCCCCTCCTCAAGTTCCACCCCCTAAATGCACCGTTTAGACACACATATATACATATACTAATTCCCTCATCGATGTCATTCTTGTAGGTGCATGCACGAGAAACCTTGAACAGGCGGGAATTTCGGATTTTGGATTCTTGTGCCCGGTGTATGCAAGCACAACACTACCTCTGGAATTGAGACAGGAGTACATATCAAATAGGTTGTGTAAAGTGCAAAGAAAGGTGTACTTGTTTCCACAGTGGCTCGGGTACATATATACTTGTCTGCAATTCACTTAATATAATTATGCTACATATATATATATATATATACCGAGTACTTTATCTTGTGAATTTTCAGCAACCACTCGCAGTTGGTCGTCATGAACATGGAGTTGCATTATGTTATCTTCTTATGCTCCACTCAAAGCGATCCATCGACTACGTTGAAGCTGATGATCACCAAGTAAGAATGTCATTTTGATTGTCTTGTCTGAAATCTCTGTTGTGAATTTTCAGTGAACATTACTGATAAATTTGTGATTTTGATGATAGTGCCATGAAGACCTTCCGTGTTGAGGTAAAAAAAGCGTGGTGCTCAGCTCACAATTTGTAAATAATATATGATGCCGTAGCAACAATAGCCTTCTCGTACATTTGTTTATTTTTTCGACTAGCTAATTCATTCATTTGTAAATATAGCAATGTAATTCAATAATAAATTTGTTTATTTTTTCGAACAATTTGTGTGTGTCCATTTTGGGTTTCGAATGAATGGGATGGTGGATAAAGCTATTTAGTGCTTGAAATTTGAGGTACAAAGGATGTTGAAAATGAGCCGATGAGGCTCGAAAAGTATTCGCGACTTTTAGGACCGGATATTTGTTAAAAGTGCGGTCCTAAAGGTCTTCGTCCATTTTGAGACCGGTATTTAATAAATATACGGTCCTAAAAGTCTTCGTCTAATTCTAAAAAATTGGGTAGAGACTTTTAGGACCGTATATTTGTTAAATGTACGGTCCTAAAGGTCTTCGTCCATTTTAAGACCGTATATTTAACAAATATCGGTCCTAAAAGTCTTCGTCTAATTATAAAAATTTGGGTAGAGACTTTTAGGACCGTATATTTGTTAAATATACGGTCCTAAAGGTTCGTCCATTTTAAGACCGTATATTTAACAAATATCCGGTCCTAAAAGTCTTCGTCTAATCCTAAAAATATGGGTAGAGACTTTTAGGACCGTATGTATGTCAAATATCCGGTCCTAAAAGTATAGAAAATATACGGCTAAAATATTAGGACCGTATATTTGTTAGTAGTCGTCTTAAAAGTCTTCATTTTATTTAATAGATTGCCGAAACCTTTAGGACCGTATATTTGTTAGTTGTCCGCTCCTAACTTTAAATTTTAAAATAAGGCTTAATTTTTAGGACCGAGGATTTATTATACGTCCGGTCCTAATATTCTTCATTTAAATAGAGTTGGTGACTCGATTTTCGGACATATCGTTAGGGTTCAAGGCAACCATGTTTCTCATGCTCTTCTCAAGTTTTGTGCTTCGTTGTTCTCGTTTCTACTTTTCTCGGATGTGAAGAACGTCATCGGTGTCCCTTTTCTTTTTGTCGGAAAAGAAAGAAGATAACGAAAACGACACCGAAAATTTTCATCACATCAGGAAAAGTAGAGGGGAAGACAACGATGGTCCAAACTTGAGAATAGTCGTCACTCTGTTTGTTTTTATTCGAAAAAGGTAAATAATGTTTTTGTTTTGTTTTGTATGGTCGCAACTTAACTTTATTCTCGCAAATTTTTAAGATTGATCACCACGAATAGGACAATGTTTTGTTTGTTCTTGTTGTCGGAGAAAAAGAACATAAAGTTAAAGACAAACAAGGAAGGCTGATTGGGAAGTAAAAATTTTATTTAATAATTTTTTTCTCGCTGCCTCGTAAGGCGCAGTACAAAAAAAAACTTAAAATTCTAATCCTCCCCATCGTTGTCGGAGGAGGGAATGGTCGGAGACGTCGTCATCGAGGTATGGTACTCAACGTCATTGGCGTCGAGTACCGCTTGCGGCTTGTTGTTGACGGCGTGATAGACTGAAACAGCTTGCCCAAGCTTCGGTCTATATGATCGACGCGGCTATCAGTGCTCCAAAGATCCGCCGAAGTTCGGCCGGAGGCAACGGAGGAGGATATGGAGGTGCCTCGGGATTTCGCCCGGAAGGAGGACCTCGTCGTGGTGGAGAAGCCATTACGGTGGAGGTTCTAGGAGGAGATGGAGATGAATGTTAAGAAAGTAACAACGGGTTTAAATAGAGAACCCATCCCGAAGAATGTGAAACGCCTAAACATTAACGAGGAGACGCATATTTGCTCGTAATACGAGGAGACGCCTAGTTGGGAAGTTTATGTGGGCCGAAGAGACTCGAATTCATTTCAACAATGGGGAAGGGACTCTTGAAAGAATGAACTTTTAATACCGGATACCGTGTGAGATCCGTTCTTAAAAGTAATATTTTTTAACCAAAGATTTTTACTTGAAAAAATAAATTGAAATATAAAAATAAATGAGTTTTAGGACCGGATACAAAGTAATATATCGGTCTTAAATGAGTTTTAGGACCGGATATTTGATAAAAGGACGGTCTCAAAAGTAATTGAATTAAAAATTAGTTTTAGGACCGGATACCAAGTAATATATCGGTCTTAAATGATTTTTAGGACCGGATATGTGATAAAAGGACGGTCTTAAAAGTAATTGAATTAAAATTAGGACCGGATATAAGATAAAAGTCCGGTCTTAAAAGTTTGTATAAAAGTAAAATGACGAATTCATCATCGATGTTTATCTCTCCTGCCATCTCGTCTTTATATACTCCACACACTACCTCTTTGTCCTTGTTAACTCCTCACTTCCTAGCTCTCGCCCAACTTCTCAAAATCCTCAAACCATGGTTAGATACAGGCAAACTGCTCGTAGGGGTGCATACACGCCTCACTCTCGTGCCATGGCTAGATCATTATATGGTGCGCCTCCTCCAAATGATAAAGCTGCGCCGTATTGTTTCCGAAGACTCTCGGGTCGTTGGACCCATTGTTATTTCTTCGGATGATGAAGAGATTGCTCATGCCGCACCCCCCTCGATCCTTCTGCTGATCCTGTCCTTGCTGAGTCCATCCCTCATCTTGAAGCTGGCCATGCAGATGTTCGTAATCCCCCTCTCCAACTTGTTGGCCCCAGCGCGCCTACCTCTGACCCCTCTCTCCGCTCTCCTGTAATGATCCATTCATATTGCGGGTAGAGAGAATAAGACAACAACTTGCTTATCTCTGGCCCCAGTCAGATTCTTGCGGATGATATTATTCAGCTTGTTTTTCTTTTGTTTTTTTTGTTGTTGTGTATATATTCTGAAGTAATGTAAGAAACATTAAGAACACTATGAATTTTTTGGTTGTTCTCCAGTAATTCATTAAAGAAACTTATTCTCCAATTTTGCTTTATTTTTTGTCCAAAAAATATCATTTATTTTATTGATTTAATATACCAATCACGAAGGCCATTAAGACCGGACATTTTATTTTATAAGTAACGGTCTAAAGATAATTTGAATTTTAGGACCGGATGTTTTATAAACCTCCGGCCTTAAAACTTAAAAGTCTAATAAAATTTTAGGACCGGATAATTTTAAAACTCCGGTCTTAAAATGTTAGTTGTATCTTTAGGACCGGACATTTAATTAATAACCGGTATTAATAAAATCCAAAAAGCTAAATAAGGTATCTTTGTCGCGCGGAAAATTAAATTTCCCTCTCTCGAACTCTTGTCGCGCCGAAAGTGAATACTCGAGTTCCGACTCGAAATTTCCCTCTCGCCTTCGTCGCCGCTTCGCGTACCTTTCTCGACAATCACTCTGGTTCCTTAGCTAAACGTCTATAGACGAAGCCGTAAGAGATGTTTCGGTTAAAACTTTATTACTTTCCAGCCTTATCGTTCTTGGTTTTTCATGGGTTTAACGAAATCGGTGTAATGTTGTTATGGGTATTCTCTGTGTTAACGAATATTGTTTTTTGAAGATTATATTTGCACTTTAGACCTACCCAACCGACCAACAAGTGTTTTTAGGTTACTCTTGCTGTCTTGTCTCGCAACATCAACGTTCGTGAGCGGAGAAGTAAGACGACTCAAAGAACGCATATGCTACAAAGTTAGTCCACAAGACCTTCATCCCTGCATTTAATTTCCTCGTCTTGCATTTATATGGGTTCTTGGATTCACTGTGATGCATTTATGACCAAAAGTAATTCTTAATTCGCCTAAATAATATATAGGAATTCTACTATGGATCACAGCTGGATAGATGCTTTACGAACGAGTATTGAATATCGAATGGGGTTAGGGAATTTATAGAATTTGCTAAACAAAATGCCCATGATGATGGGGAAGTATTATTGCCCTTGTGTAAAATGTTTGAATGAGTGTCGACTATGTCCCGAAGTTATACGCACACATTTAATTTGTCACGGATTTTGTAAGACTTATACAAGATGGGTATGGGGAAGTGGCCTTTGATGATAATGACACGGATATGGATGATCGCATAGAGGACATTATCCGTGATGTAGGAGAAGAGGCTTTTGAGCGATCACATGCATATGGTAATATGTGCAGTGATGCGAGACACCGCTATACCGTGGGTGTAAAAATACCAATTGTTGAACGCTGTATTGAAATTGGTAAGCTTGAAGGCACGTCATGGATGGAGCGACAAGAGTTTTTCAGAATTGCTTGAGGCTTTGAAGGACATGCTTCCGGATGATAACGTGTTGCCGCATCGCTACTATGATGCTAAGAAGATACTTTGTCCACTGGGATGGAGTACAAAAAGATCCATGCATGCCCGAATGATTGTGTATTATATAGAAAAGAGTTTGAAGAGAAGCGAGTTGTCCGATATGTGAAACCCCACGGTACAAGTCGATAAGGGGCCCGCAAAAGTGTTGTGGTATCTTCCAATCATACCAAGGTTCAAGCGGTTGTTTGCGAATGAAAAGATGCAAAAATCTGAGGTGGCATGCAGATGAGAGGATTTCGGATGGACAGCTTCGACATCCGGCCGATTCTTCTCAATGGAAGAAGATCGATCAATTATTTCCGAACTTCGGCGAAGAACCTAGGAACCTCAGGCTTGCCCTTAGCACGGATGGCATGAATCCCTATGGAAGCCTTAGAAGCATACATAGCTCATAGCCTGTACTCCTGATTTTTTACAACTTATCTCCTATGCTATGCATGAAACGAAAGTACATCATGCTGTCTATGTTGATTTTGGGACCAAAACAACCCGAAAATGACATAGATGTTTACCTGGAGCCCTTGATCGAAGACTTGAAGGAATTGTGGGAAGAAGGTGTCGATGTTTTTTACTCTTTCAAGAAGGAGGTCTTTACAATGAGAGCCATGATATTTTGTACTATAAACGACTTCCTAGCATATGGGAACTTGTCAGGGTATAGTGTAAAAGGCCATAAAGCATGTCCGGTTTGTGAAGAAGGCACATGCTACCATCAACTTCAACATGGAAGAAAGACGGTGTATCTTGGACATAGGAGATTTCTTAGACGGGGCCACCCATATCGTCGATTAAAGAAGGCCTTTTTTGGTGGGCAAGAGTATGAAGAAGCTCCAAGGCATTGACTGGGAGCAAGTGTATGAAAAGGTTAAAAATATCGTGTCATCTTCGGTAAGCTCTGGAAAGAGTAGAAAAGAAACAAATATATGGAAGAAGAGATCTGTATTCTTTGATCTTCCCTATTGGCGCAATCTTGATGTGAGACACTGTCTTGATGTCATGCATGTGGAGAAGAACGTATGTGATAGTATTGTGAGCACGCTTCTCAACATACAAGGTAGTTCGAAGAATTGGAGAATGAAGGATATCTTATCTTGTGCCACCTTGAGAAGCTTTTTGTTCCTTCATTTTTTGACATCATGGTTCATCTCATTATTCATCTAGTGAGGGAGATAAAGTTGTGCGGCCCTATCCATTTACGGGTGGATGTACCCTATTGAAAGATCTATGAAATTCCTAAAAGGGTATGTGAAGAACGCGTGACTCGCCGTAGCATCAATTGTTCAAATATGTTTCGAAGAGGCCATGGAATTTTGTCAAAATTATTTGGCCAAAGTAAGACATATTGGGCTTCCAAAACGTCGCATGTCAAGGGGGTAGACGTGGGGCTTCGGTAAAGAGTGTGGATCCCGATGAATTGTCACAAGTCCACTTATACATCTTGAATAATGTTGATGAAGTTCAAGCCAAATATCTCGCACATAAAGAGGTCAGTAAGGAAAGAGAACCATCGAATGACCGAACAAAGGTTGATTAGGGAGCATAACAAAACTTTTGCAAACCGGTTCAAACAAAAGGTCGAGGGATCTGAATGTGTTTCGACACAATGAAATGGTTAGCACGTGGTCCCGAGGTTGATGTCATAAGTTGGAATTCGTATGTGATCAATGGTTATACATTTTACACGAAGTCCCTAGATGATAGGAGCACAAACCTGCACAGCTGGTGTTATGTTAGAGGCTGAATCTATGCACTTCTCCAGCTCGAAAGACAAGAGGCCTAAATTGGCAATCATGCCATATTATGGGGTTATTGAAGAGATTTGGGAGGTGGACTATGTCAAAGTTAGATTTCCCATCTTCAAATGCAAGTGGGTTAATGTCAATAATGGTGTTCTGATCGATCGACTAGGATTCACTTTAGTCGATGTCAATAGTAGAAGTTTTGGAGATGAACCTTTTATTATGGCAGATCATGCAAAACAAGTGTTCTATATCACCGATCAAGAAAATAAAATGTGGTCTCGTAGCTCTCCAAGGAAAGAGGGTCATTGATATTGATGAGGAAAGTCATTCAAATTATGGTGATCTTCCCGAGAGTACTCCTTTACAAGGGGTCTACCGGACATGAACGAAGAAGATGAAGCGGATAATGAACCCGGCATAAGAAATGATCATCAAGAAGGGATATGGGAGGATATCACTTTATAAAAGTGTCAATTCATAAAGTAATTAATATTCATATGCAGAATTATTAGAAAACTTTAAGGTTTTAACTATTATTATATTCCTTCTATGTTCTTAATTAAACAATGTCATCATTGAATATGAATTTGTTCTTGTTTTGTTTTTGTGGCGTGATCCGTTTCAAAGGGGCATGTTATAAAAGAGGATGCATGTTACGTTGTTGGGTGGGAATCAAATGAAGGCATGGTGAATAATATATTGGACTACATTTGTATGTTGAATTACGTGCCGCATGTATTGTAACTCATTGCCTTTGTAATTAGTTATATGTTAGCTTATTGTATAAATTACTTTAGTTGTTTTAGACTTAATTAAGAGGCCACATAACTCATGGTGGATAATATTTGTATTCTTTTTCCCAATTCAATTTATTCATGTTCATAGCTTGTAGCTTAAAGTATATCGATTTTTATGTGCTGTTTTGGATGGTGGATTTGTGTATATATATTGATCGGGAAGAACAGAACAGTGGAAAAATACGGGAAAATTTAGACCGCAAATAAAAATACGCTCTTAAATGTTCAAATATTAAGACCGGATGTATATATAACACCGCTCTTAAAGGTGTTAAGCCGGTCTTAAAAGTTGGTCTTTTAAGACCGGTCCATTGAAAAATTCGGTCTTGAAAGTCGGTCTTTTAAGACCGGTAATTAGTCCTCCTGGTCTTAGAGTCCTCTATCTTTAGGACCGGATTGATATTTGTCCTGGTCTTAATATTTGGATCTTTTAAGAGCGGTCGATATTTATTTAGTACGACTTTTAAGACCGAAGGTTTAAAATGTCCTATCTTAAAGAAAATCTTTAAGACCGTGTAAAAGTCCGGTCTTAAAGGTCGACTTTTAATACCGCCTGGAACAAGACTGCTCGCGGGTCCGGTCCTAATGTACCTTTTTTGTCCGGTCTTAAAAGCCTTTTTTCCACTAGTGATTCAAGTAAGAATTTTTGGTTAAAAATATTACTTTTAAGAACGGATATTTTACAGTATCCGGTATTAAAAGTTGTCTCTTTTCAGTGAATGATTCAGAGAGTCTCTTCGGCTTCCACACAAACTTCCCAACTAGGCATCTCCTCGTATTCTGAGGAACTATGCGTCTCCTCATTAATGTTTCCGGCGTATCACATTGATCAGTATGGGTTCTCTATTTAAACCCGTTGTTACTTTACTTTCTTCACATTCATCTCCATCTCCTCCTACAACCTCTACTGTAATGGCTCCTCCACCACCACGAGGTCCTCCTTCTCGACGAAATCCTCAACCACCTTCGTACCCTCCTCCGTTGCCTCACCACCCATCATTCTACCAGATGATGGAGCACATGATAGCCCGCGTCAATCATATAGACCGACGCTTGGGCCAACTGTTTCAGGTCTATCACGCCTTCAACAAGAAGCTGAACGCGGTACTCGACGCCTATGACGTTGAGTACCATACCTCTGATGACGACATCTCTGACCCTTCCCTCCCCTCCAACAACGATGGGGAGGATTAGAAATATTTATGTTTTTTTTGT
Organism: Acacia pycnantha; assembly: GCA_025563575.1. Classification (NCBI taxonomy): domain Eukaryota; kingdom Viridiplantae; phylum Streptophyta; class Magnoliopsida; order Fabales; family Fabaceae; genus Acacia; species Acacia pycnantha. Next base: position 59,885 of record JAMWYP010000099.1, on the reverse strand, counting down.
ACTACTGCTGCCTCACAAGGCAGCAAAAAAAATAGAAATAAAATAAAATTTTTAGATCCCAATCGCTTTCCTTGTACTTGTCTTTATCTTGATGTTCTTTTCTTTTTTCGGACAAAAAGGAAACAAACAAAACATTGTCCTCTTCATGGTGATCAACATTAAAAATTTGTAGAATACAGTTAACAGTTAGGACCATACAAAACGAAAAAAAAAAAACATTGTTTACCTTATTCGAATAAAAACAAACAGAGTGACGATTCTTCTCAAGTTTGGACCATCGTTGTCGTCGATTTGACTTACCCTAGTGTGAACATTTTCAGTGTCCCTTTCGTTATCTTCTTTCTCTTTCCGACAAAAAGAAAAAGGACAAAGAAAAGGGACACCGATGATGATCTTCACATCCAGGTTAAGTAAAAATGAGGACAACGAAGCACAAAGCTTGAGAAGAACGCCAGAAACTCGGTTGTCTTGAACCCTAATGATTTGTCTGAAAACCGAGTCACCAACTCTATTTAAAGGAATACTATTAGGACCGGACATATAACAAATCCACGGTCCTAAAAGTTAAGCCATATTTTAAAAATAAACGAAAATTTGAAGATAGGAGCGGACAATTAATAAATATACAGTCCTAAAATTTTGGCAATATTAAAATAAACGAAGACTTTTAAGACCTGACTCCTAAGAAATACACGGTCCTAAAATTCTAGCCATATTCTTTGGAATTTTATGAAGACTTTTAGGACCTGATATTAATTAAATATACGGTCCTAAAATTCTAGCCGTATATTTTAGAGACTTTTAGGACCGGATATGTGACATATATACGGTCCAAAAAGTCTACTCATATTTTTTTAGAAGTCGAAGACTTTTAGGACCGGATATTTAAAAAATATACGGTCTTAAAATTGACGAATACCTTTAAGACCGGACTTTTAAAAATATACGGCCCTAAAAGTCGCGAATACTTTTCAGAGTCTCTTATGGCTCATTTACAACATTCGCCTGTACCTCAAATTCCAAGCACTAAATATCTTTATCCACCATCCCATTCATTCAAAAACCCAAAATGGACACACAAAAATTGTTCGAAAAAATAAACAAATATATTATTGAATTACATTGCGTTATATTTACAAATGAATGAATTAGTGGAAAAAATAAACAAATGTATGTACATAAGGCTATTGTTGCTACAACATATATTATTTACAAATGAATTAATTTAGGACATTAATTATTGTCCTGACTTAGCTTTTCTAAGACCTGTTTATACAGATATTCACAAAACACATCGCGTATGTGCTCCACTTCATCATCAGAAAATGGCTTTGCACAGGAAAACCTCTGTAACATCAAAGACAGAAATAGAAATAACATATTACGTGCATATTTCATATGTAACATTAAGCCATCTCAGTGACTGAATTCAGCCATAACATTTTACCTTTGAAGGGAATTTAGTCCTTCCGTCTGTCACAATATCATATATGTGTTTCATGACGTACGGGCCACATAAGTTCGATTCTGGCGGTTGCCGACAGGTCTAAAAATAACAATAAATATATATAAGAGCATATATAGCTTATCGACCAAGCTCACAAGGCGGTTATGCCAGTGTCCAAATATGTACTAACCTTTGGTTGGAACCATTTAGGCTCTTTGAGCTCAAACCCATGCCTTTTTTACCCGAACTTGGAAGGTCATCATGCCACTATCATCAAAATCACAAATTTATCAATAATTCACTTGAAAATTCACAAAGCAGAGATTTCAGACAAGACAATCAAAATGACATGCTTACTTGTTGATGGTCTGCTTCAATGTAGGCCCTGGATCGCCGTGAATGGAGCATAAGAAGATAACATAATGCGCCTCCATGTTCATGACGACCAACTGCCAGTGGTGGCTGAAAATTCACAGCAGTAAAGTACTCAGTGATATATATATGTAGCAGAATTAAGTGAATTATATTGCAGACAAGAATTGTGATATGTACCCGAGCCAGTATGGAAACAAGTATATCTTTCTTGGCACTTCACACATCCTCGTTGATATGTACTGCTGTCTCAATTCCAGAGGTGTTGTACTTGGATAGACTGGGCACAAGAATCCAAAATCATCGATTCTACCCTGTTGAACTAGTTTCTCATGCATGCACCTACAAGAATGACATCGATCAGGGAATTAGTATATATGTATGTGGGTCTAAACGATGCATTTAAATTATGTAATCAAGGAAGAAGATACTTACTTCATAAACATTTGAACAATTGCACTAGTAACCTGTTGTCCAGGAAGCAAGATGGACTCTATATCGACATTATCAATGTAAAGTGGTTGAGGATCGGCGAGGCCTACTACTTCATTGACAGCCACGATTTATCTTTAAACCATTTGTTGGCTACCAAATCGAATATTTTTTCCTTGGCCGTCAAGTTAGCAGTAGGGGATGGAACTTGAGGAGGGGGTGAAGCTTGATGAGGGGGTGGAGCTTGACGAGGGGATGGAGCTTGACGAGGAGTAGAGACATCTACAAGATTCACTGGCCAAGAGGTGAAGGTTCCCTTGACATCACTCACAATCTTCAGCTCATCAGTTGGGAGAGGGATAGGTGCATCAAAGATCACCTCCTCAACTGACACTCTGACTTCATCATCATCCATTTGTTGGTGGTGTACAGTTGATCCCAAGTTCTGGACAGTCCCTTTAGCAACCAATTGTCTATGACTATCACGATCCTCCACATACAGATGACAAGGTTGCTCGATCGTCCAACAATGCAGCTCCTCTAGTGCTCACACTTGCATAGGTGCACTGAAGGTGTCAAGGGATCCACACTGCTCTCTGGCCGAGAGCTCAGGAGAAACTTCATTTTCTCCATCTCCTCCTTCATCTTGCTCATCTCAAATTGAAACATTGCCCTCAATGTAGCTTCTTTGGCCGCTGATTCCTCATTTAATTTGGTAACCGTCTGATCCATCTCCTCCCGGGTAACCACACTTTGTCTGTGGCGTTTGGATTTACCAAAGTATTGCTTTAGGCCTACCCGTCCTCTAATCCCCCTTACACGACCCGAGTGATCTGTTTTTCCGGTCGCAACGGTCAGAACATCATTCCTCCCGTTCGACGCAAAAGATCCCTCTGCCTCTTTCTTTTTAAGATTTTCCTGTAAGATACAGATAACGAGAAGCTTAGTAATGAAACATGTTTAGTAAGTAAAAAATAACAATATCGATACTTACAATTCGTTCAGCAACTACACGAGTTTGTTCACTCGTGTAGGCACCGCTTGGCTTTTGCCGAATATACAACCACAACTCCTCGCAACGTATTGGAGATGGCGGCTGGTCAACTACCGCAGAAGGAATGAATTCAGCTTCATCTTCCAATCTCTTCTGCTTGGCTACCATCAAATCTTTTTCGGCCTTTTCATATCCGCCGCGAGAAGCCCTGTGTGGGCAATCATTCTTTCTCCCGATCTCTTGGTATTTTCCCTTCTTTTCTGTGAATCACGATTGAAAACAACTATCAATTATGAATTCCAGCCATGTCACTAACAGAAATTAGAGAACTTCTGCTTGATATGAACGTCAAACATTAGTCAAATTCACTTCATCAAGTTTCAACATTTTACTTAAGGAAGATGTAGCATTGTAGAAGAAATTGGGAGAACCAAAGGAAAGGGAGTTGCAAGGATTAGATGTACACAATAACATTCACATATCTGCACAGATTAATAAGCAAACAAAAGTGCAAACAAAACTAAATATAAACTCACCAGAGCTTCAAGAGTGGTCCGCAGCTGAACAAATTGTTACCAAGTTTGTTCATCAATAAATTTGTACTTGTCCCAGGGTTTATGGTCGCTTCACCTCGGCAAAAATATACGTGTTAGCTAGAAAGGTCTTAAACTTCCTCCACCGATCAGCACAATAAGACAATGTTGCGTCTTTCAACTTCTCAGAGTCAGGGACGGTGTATGTAAGTCGGATAGTGTCCAAAATAGGATCCTTTACTGTGCTTTGGTCCACATTTTTCCACTCAGCTATCAAGATGCTAACCTTGCTTCGAACTAGACAGCCGACAAAACTAGTATATGTGGTTTTATTAGGACCGAAAGGTTGCAAATTTTCATCAAACTGAATCTCAAGCTTCGTCCCGGAATTCCGACTAAGGGATACATCCATCATTCGTGTGCCGCTTCTACCACGGCGTGCACGGCGTTGAGGAGGCTCATTGTGAGATGAAGAGGGTTCGTTCTGACCCACACCAGTCAAACCAGTATCTGGAGTTCCAAGAACACGACTGGAATAATTTTCACCATCCATTTTCAAGACAGTAAGAGAGGAATGCCTGAGCAAATGAGGGAGTAACAGAGGCAAACGGTACGTGGGGCGAGGAAGAGAGGTAATGAACAGGAAGGGTTTCGCAACGTGAACAGGGGTTCGTTCTTCAGTGAGAGTGACAAAAGCTTCCGCGCGAAGAAACATATATTTGGCGCCTCATTTTTAAGACCGGACAAATGAGTATATACGGTCTTAAAAGTTAACCTTTAAGACCGGTCTTTCTATAACTCCGGTCTTAAAATTAATTATTTTTTATTTAAACTTTAGTAGCAGCCTAATTTTATGACCGTTCTTAAAAGTCTAACTTTTAAGACCGGTCTATCTCTATCTCTATCTCCGGTCTTAAAATTAATTAATTTTTTATTTAAACTTTAGTACCAACCATATTTTAAGTCCGATCTTAAAAGTCTAACTTTTAAGACCGGGTATTATATATGTTCGGTCTTAAAACTTTAATACATTTATATTTAAATTTTTCCGTATTATTTTGGAGTGTGGAAAATATAAGTCTGGCTGTATGAGATTTCTCCATAAAGTAATTGATATTTCAATTTTTTTAATAACATTTTTAAGACCGGTTGTTATTTTAACAGTCCGGATAAGACCTATGAAAAAATGATCCAAAGATAAGAAGTTATTTATATTTACAAATCTGCCACCGGTCATAGCTTTAGGACCGGTCCTTCGATAGTCCGGTCTAAATGTGGCGGTCTTAAAGCCCTTTATTGTATAAGAAGTTCTTTTTATTTACAAAACTGCCACCGGTCACACCTTTAAGACCGGGGCGTCGATTATCCGGTCTAAATAAGGCGGTCTTAAATCCCTTTTTTGCACTAGTGATACACTATTAATACATATTTAATGGTAAATATAAATTCTTATGAGTTTATAATTTGAGTTTATGATACAAGTTTACATAATTATCACGTGTTTGCTTAAATTTGTGAGTTTGATAACCTTAGTTATACCTTGATCCACCATCATTATATTATTAGATTCCCCAATTTTTGCTCCTTTCCCCATTTCTGTTTGTTTTTTATTTTATTTTTTTTAAGGATAATCCCCCTGCTGCATCCAGGAAGCGCTTGACTCCACCAGTTTCCCAGCGCTATTTTCTTCCCTTACTTTTTTATATTTAAAATATAACATAAAAACTGAATAAAAGCAATAGTATGTGATCCAAGACCAGAATTATATTTTTATTTGTTTCATTAAACTTAGTTAAAACTAGACAGGATTCATTCTCATGTAGGAAATATGCAACAAAATAAAACCTTATTAATGACAAGAAACAAAACATGCACTAAAAACCATTATATTTTGCATTTTAAGATGGATAATATTCTTATTATATAAAATAAATATGAACAATTTTGAAAGTAAGAAATTTTACACACCAATATAACATATCATAAAAATTGAAACGAAGATACATTGAACACAAAAACAACATAATAAGCGAAAAGATAGACTATACGCCAATAGACACTTTGCATCTTATTTTATATGAGTTGGATTGATGGAAGCAAATTCAATGAATTCAGTGTTACTCTCCATCAAGGCCATATCTTGTTCACTCAAAGCCACCAACGCTTCTATTCCTTTTCCATCACTTGTATCCATTAGAACAACCGAATTCTTTGTCTCAAGAAGAGGAATACTCACCCACTTTGGCCTTCCCCACCCAAAATCTACTTCATAAAACCCAAAATGACACCAGCTTGAACAGCCCCATAAATCTAAAACCTCGTTTTTGAGCAACTGTTCCCATTCCTTCAATTCCTCACGATACTTCACGAAAGCATCTTTTTCTAGAAATTAAATTTCTTGACACCAACCTTTGTGAACTGTTCAAGACCTTTCCTTAGATGAATAACTCGCCCTTGTAAGTTCATTTCACTGTCATTATTGGACTCTTCTGGTATTATTGTAAAGAAACCTACGAAGTTGCCTACACAAGTCTCAGGTAACGGTGGGTTTGTCCTTTTACGAATGTTTACTAGTTGATATATCAGGGAGCGTCTTTTCGTTAATCCTAGGTTTGTTCTTGACGCTGTTGTGGCACACTTCCAAATTAGTGCTAATACTGCCTCCACTCTTGTTGGATTATCCACCACTTGGCTTGCAGCTTCTGCCTTCAGTTTTGTTATCTTTGAGGAATCAAACACATACCTGTATGCACTCGATCAAATTTAATTTATTTAGTTTTATGAGAATGTCTGACCATTTTAATGAAGTCAATATTTTTTTTTTTTTTTTTTAAAATGTAGTGTGTGTGTATAATAAACAATTTTTTATTCTCGGGGTTCGAATTTTCTAATTTAAGATTTGAACTTTTAAAAAAAAAAAAATAACGTCAAGTAAGTTAAAACAAAAAATAAATAGAAAAGTTGCTTGTAGAGTACCTTCTTGTGATGCAATTGGTGGGTATTATCTCAAAAGGTGGTAGATCGTTTGAAAACTCCGTGGAAGGGTAAAGGGAACCCAAAACATACTTTGGAAGCATCGACTCAGTCATGCACCCAACAGCTGTACATGACCATGCCTTCATGAAAGAACCAATTGTTGAAGCATCAGCGAACTTGTGAGAAAAGGACACACCAATAGCCAAAGATCCACAACCAAACAAATTCACTTGGACTTTCAATAAAACCCCACTTCCTAAATCACACAAATCCACAGGCACAAACTGGGGTACTAAGTCAGCATCGGGTTGTTTAAGGATGTCGGAGAGGAAGCCATGGGCACGAGTCTCACAAAATTCGGCGCCTTCATCGTTGCATTCAATTATTTTGCTGTCTTTGACTCTACCTGCCAATGGATAGAAGTGGGTTAGAGTCTCAGATAAGGACGTCTTTAGCCTCTCAAACCTGTCCTGATTAGGAACATGATCGTTTTCAATATTGGGATAGAAAAATAGAACACGAGTGTATATTGGAGGAGCAAACTGGTCAAGGAAAGAAAGCTTAAAAGTTCTGAGGTTTTCGGGTGTTGGAGAAGATGGCTTTATGATTTGTTTGGACACAAACTCACTCAACCTTCATCCTGTGGCCTGAAACTGATTTGAATTTTGCAATGTCTCAAAATCCCAAGGCTCTAATGTCTTTGCATGTACCCTGTTATAATCATTTATAGTAGCGATCCAATGCGTTGAATGAATAAGTAAAGCTTGAAATTATTGGTTTGTGAGTCGCAAGAGGACAAGTGCGAAAGGAGTGAACCGTTTAAAGTGGCAACTCATGCGAAAGAACATGCGCAGAAAGAACATGTGTTTCTTTTTCTTTCCTAATTTGCATGTTTGGATTGACTTCTTTTAATATGTTAACTGAATGTGCTGAGTCACATGTCTGTTACTTTAGTGATTATTTATTAGTGATGCATCTGCTTCATTTATTTATGTGTTGATCCAAATTGATGTTATACTTATTGTCTGTACCTTAAATTTTAGCCACATGTTTGTACTTTAGAGGTTATGAGATGAGAACGTTGTGTTTATATTTTATCAATGTGCAAACAAATAAACCAAAGCTAATATCCATATTTACATTATTGCATGCAATACTTTCTAGAGAAAATTAGAAAAATCGTAAAAGTTGTAATTATTTAAAAGGACCAATAACTCAAATATAAATTTTAAAATACTAAATTATCCTTGATTAAACTTCCTACATTCTCTCCTCCAATTTCTCCTATATCTATTTTAAAAGTAATTTGAATTTTATTTTCCTCAAAAATTACAACAGCCAAAACCATCAATTTTTTTTGCTTTTTCAATTAGAGGGATAGAGGGGCTATTTTCCCTATTTTCCCCTTATTAAATAACTATTTACCAAAATGCCCCTGTCAGAAAACTATTTCCCAATTTGCCCCTATCAGAAAACTATTTATCAATCTGCCCCTGTTTAGTCGACTAAAACCATGGTTTAGTCGACTAAATCACGAGCAATTTTTTTTTTTTGAAGACTCCCGCGATTTAGTCGACTAAAAAACCCATTTAGTCGACTAAATCATTAAAAAAAAAAAACTTCGAAGGCCATAACTTCTAGCTCGGGAGTCCGAATCAAGTGATTCTTTTTTTGATTCCACATAACTTTTTGAGATCTATGCACTGACATAAAAATTAACTTCCAGATTTAATGAAGAGAAAGGAGGAAAAATAAGCGATTCTTTATTTTGCAGGAGATACTAACAATTCATTAAATATAATCAAGTGATTCTTTAATATATACATATACATATATATATATATATATATATTGTTAGAAATTGAACCCCAATAAAGAATTTCTTTATTCATCCGTGATTTATTCCTCTTAAATGAGGTATACTTATACAGATGAAAAATTAACAGCAACTAGCAATAAAGCAGGAAATAATCCTAAATCAACAACTACTAACTAGGAAGTAGGAAACAACCCTAACAACCGGCTAATTATTTGAAATTCCTAAAAGAATGGAAATAACAATAATTCAAAATTTAAACTTTGAAATAGAAATAATTAAAATAACAACTTTCTTTTCTACATATATATATATATATATATATATATATATAGAAGGGTGTGTTAGTTGTAACACCCCGGTTTTCACAACTGTTTTCATAGCGTTTCGATCAGAGTTTTGAGCGACAAATTTTTTTTTCATAATAAAGAGTAACTGAATAACATTGATAACAGTGTATCTGGCTGTTCAAAAGGCCGTACATTCCTCCGAGTGTTTACATCTAACGTAAGTACAACAAAACTAAAGTGTCTCCATCTGATCTTCATGCTAGCTCCCTACCTTTGTCCTCGATCTACGTGGCCTGCTTGCTTCTCTCCTCGACCCTCGGTCCTCCGGATACGATTCCATAGACACGGGGTATCTAAGTATGGTTCCATAGACACGGAGTATCTAAGTACGATTCCTTAGACACGGGGTATCTAAGTACGGTTCCATAGATACGGTGTATCTAGCACCGAACAGAATGGCCAGGTAAGTGTCTATCATGGGGGCCTCACCGACTTATACGGCGACTAAATGGCTTACCCACATAGACTAGCCTTGCCTTCAGCACCAAACTATTAACACAACATATTATCACATATAATCATTCAATAATCATCGATTAGTGTTACAAGATGCATAAAACGTACCTCCGTTGACGAACGTCGGAAATTCAGCGAAACGGCACGTTTAACGGAAAGCAATAAACGTCCTACAATGCACGTCAGACAGCGTAACGGCAACAGATCAAAGTTTCTGATGTCCTATAAGAGTAATATCACTTTTATTAGTGATTTGACATCACAACAGGCATTTTAGGTAAAAATTACCATTTTGCCCCTATACCCCTAATCGGCGGAATTTCGCCAGCACTTCGCTACTTAAACTTTTCGGGGACTCAATCCCTACCAAGTTTTACCTCTTTAGGCATCTTTCAATGCAATGAGGCCTAAAACAATAGTAGGAATTTCACTCCCTACTTACTAAAACTATCTAACAACTCTACTAACTACCGAACTAAAAAGCTAAAGACCGAAGGACTTACCCGTTGAAGAACTCCGTACAAAATTTGCCCAGAGCTTCTCTCTCTTCTTTCTCCCTCTAGGTTCGGCCAAGGCAAGGAGAAATGGATGTGAGAATTTGTGAAGAGAGGCATGCCTTTATATAGGCAAGAAGTGGGCAAGTTGTGTAATTTTCACAAACCAACTTTGTACCCAAAGTTGTAATTTTCCCCTTTGATTATAACCATGGAAAATAAGACCAAAATGTTGTCAAATTCTTGTCAATGGAGAGCTTTGGTCGACATAACATGGGTGATGTGGCTGCAATGGAATGGTTCCAAGAGTAGTGACTTATGTTGCTTTATAGCCCGATCCGATAGAATTTCCCCGATCGGTACCCGATTCGCGTAATTTCGGAGAAATCTCAAAATTCTGGATTTACAACTTTGAAGACATGTTCTCTCTTACTAGAAATGTCCAAGTTAACCTAAATTTTGATTCCATATAGGGCTCCAACAGTCCAGTTGAAGTTTTCTCGAGAAACGTGTCCGAACGCTTCCGGTTTCAGAACGCATTTATGGAATCATCAACTTCTTCAGAAAAATTCACTGATTCCAAATATGTTCATATAAATTCAAACTCATTCCTAGATGTTGAGTTAGAATTTATTTTCTTTAAATCCAAAAATATGCCTATATGCATTTTTCCCTATTTCGTCTTATTATGAAAAAGCACAAACGGCTTCAGAATTAACTTCCGCAAGAGTTTAACGGAAGATAAAATTCCACTGATCAATATTCTACCCTGAATTTGGAAATCCCATTCCTAGATCTCTAGATAGGATCCGTTTCCTATTTATTAATTTACTATTCACTTTAATTAATTATATATTAAAATATTGCAAGTTGTATGAAATATCATGATATTTTTTTCCAAATTCTTATCTTCAATCTCCTTTGCAATTTCGGCTGGCCCAAATTTTAATTATAATATATATATTTATTTTTTAATTAATTAATTATTTATTTATTTATTTATTCCAATTTTCCCAAAAATTTCACAAAATTACCTAATTGGCTCATTCTTGCATTTAGGCTTAATAATACTTAAACTCATCTATTTTTCTCAAAAATTTCCAATTAATTAGTAAATATATTTTTACTAATTTTAAGCCAAAAACCACTAATTTTAGGGTTCTACACAATTATCTTTGAATTTCCTTCGCTTAAACTTAAGTAATTAGCCAATAATTACCTAATTACTTTCTTATCACTTGTGGTTAATTTCCTTAATTAAGATAACTCTTCATCTTCAAACTTTTGTATTAACATTAGAATTTCATGACTCCTGCATAATTTTAGAGTTTACAGGGGCCTTTTGGTCTTTTCAATACTTTTGAGTATTCTTCTTCAATTTCTCCAAGTTTCTAACTTAATAAATTACCTAAATTAGGGACAACATCCTTCCCTATTTCAAATAGATTTTTACTTGCCTCCTTTATAGCTTTCACAGGGTATTTATAACCCACAATGTGCTTAGAGACCTATTTGCAAATGTCCAAACGTTTTAGGGACCTAATTGCAAATTATCTAATTTCAAGGGAGATTACCCTAACAACAAGGTAAACTCAATACAAGATGTTTGAAACCTCATATTCACCTATTTTCTATAGTTATACTTTTATCAATTTATGATAGAGATTTTTAGGGTATTACATTAGTAATTTTAGGTGAATTAATGAAGGGTGTTTTGGTAAACTTTATATGATTAAAAAATAAACAAAATTACAGAAACACCCTTCATTAATCCAAAACGACGTAGTTTTGAGGTCACTGGAGATAACTCTATCTCCAGTGACTGGAGAAATCATTTACCCATATATATATATATATACATACATATATATGTATGTATATATATACATACATATATATGTATGTATATACATACATATATATGTATATATATATACATATTAGAGCCGGCAAATCGGGCCGAGCCCATCGGGCCGGCCCGTTTAGGCCCTGGCCCTGCAAGGGCCGGGCTTGGAAAATAGACGAGATATTTGAAATTGGCCCTGTAGGGCCAGGCCCTTTTCACTGTAGCTTTTTTTTTTCTTTTTTAATTTATTAATTTATATATTTTTGTCTTTGTTATAGAGTTATTTATCCATTTAACTACAAATACATAATAAATATACTCTAATTTTATGATTTGGTTTATTATTTGTTGTAAATAAAATTACTCTTATGTTTAACAGATTAAATTATTTGTTACAATAATAGTCATCGTACTAATGTCGCTTAGTGGTATGTTTCTTATGTTTTATGTGAGTTATTTGTGAATATAGTTTGTTATTGTGTGTTTTATTTGTACAAGCTATAGTTGTAATATAGTTGTAAGACGTAGTTGCAAAATGAACATAATTAAAAAGTTAGAACCTAGAATGTATGAAATAGAATATGAAAAGTTACCTAATAGTTCTTATTTATTGCAAGAAAAAGAAATAGAAATTTGTAATTTTACCCCTTTTATTTTAGGAGGACAAGGAGAATATACATGTAATCAGATGAATTGGAATAATATGTATTTGATGAAACAATTAGGAAGTTATATAAATTTAAATATAGAAAATTTATTACAAATATTTAATTTGGATGAAATAATGGAACAATTACCGGAAGAAACTAGAGAAATTTTAGAAAAAGTAGATATTAAAAATCAAAAAGATAGATTAAGAGAATTAGCAAAACCTTTAGAACAAAAGATTTATGAAATAAAATCAGAAATAAAACAAAATACAAAAGATTTAAAAGAAGTAAAAAATGATATTAAAGGAATAAAAAAGGCTTTAGGAATATATGAAAAATTAGAACCAATAAGTAATAATCCTCAAATAAATATGATGAGTTCTTTATATGATTGGGAAAATTCAGATGTTACAGTGTTTAATATAAAAAACCAAAATGTAAATCAAAACGTAGAATAAACTAGAATAATTGCAGAAGAAATTAAAAAAGGCCAAAATGTAATTAATAATAATTTATGGACAATTTATGAAAAAATGGATAAAAATACAATAGATGTTAAAGATGGATTAAGAAAATTAGAACAGTTTTATAAAAATAAAGAAAAAGAAAAAGAACATAATGAATATAAAGTGGAATATAAAAATAATTATATATTAAAAAACATAGAAACAAAAGATAAATTAGGAGAATTAATAGCTATATTTAATAATGCTGAAACTAGAAAATTAAAAATGATGAAAAGTAGAAATGAGAATTCAGATTCAGAAGATGACATAGAAAGATTTATGAGTCAAGATGAAACAAATTTAGAAGAAATAACACAAGAATTACAAAATTTAAGAATAATAGATGAAAATCAAATTAATATGCAATCAGCTCAATCAGGAGTAGAACAAGAAAGGCAACAAGAAGAAACATCAAATAGAAATCATTTAGATACAACAGAAATTCAAAGAAGAGCAAGAGAACAAGAAATAAGAAGACAAAGAAATTTAGTAAGAGAAGATTTAAGCAATATCTCAAAAGCATTTTTTGATATTAGTTATAAAAAACCCAAAACATATGGAAAAGAATTTATACCACCTCCACTAGAACAATATGAAACTAGACAAATCCCAAATTCTGGAATATGGTTAGATTTAGACTGTAATTTAGATAATGAAAGAAGGATAGAAGAATGGAGAAAAGCTCAATTAATAGCACTTATAAACAGAAGAATAGAACCAGAAGCTGTAAACATGATAATAGAAGCAAGCTTTTTAGGAAATGTACTTCATTGGTGGGAAGGAAGAACATTAGATTTTAGAATGGAAGTTAGAAAATTAGAAGAATCACTTATGAAAGAAGAGAAGTTTTATATGCGGCAATATTAGCAAAATATCAAAATGTTTTAAAAAATGAATTCGTAGGAACAAATGTAGAAAATATAGAATATACACAAATTCTAAAAGCTATAAGATATTTACATGAAATTGAAATATGTAGTTTAGATCCAACACATATAAATCAATATATTTGTGAATATAAAAATATTATTATGAAGCAAAAATAGTAGAACCTGAAAAACAAAAATTTTATTTAGACATGTTTTATAGAAAATTACCAAGATTAATCTCGAAAAACTTAGTAGAAGAATATACACAAGCAATGGAAAATTCAGATCCAAATTTTGTAAATATAATAGATACAATGGGAAGAAGAGAAGAATATTTAAGAAAATACTTATCGAAAGATGTAAAGAAGCATGGAGAAATATTAAATATTATAAACTGAATAAATTAATGGTAAATTGCTCAGAATTAGAAAAACCACATAAATGGGGATGTAATCAACACAAATGGTTATCTAAGAAAAGGAAGAAAAGAAAAATATACAAATTTAAGAAATATCCAAAAAAGAAGTTTTTTAGAAAATATAATACTAATAGAAGAAAGTTTAAACCAAACAAATATTTTAAAAGAAGAAGAAATAATAAAAATAATAAAAACCTTATAAATGTAGATGTTATAATTGCGGAGACTTAGGACACATAGCAACAAATTGTGATAAACCAAAATCAAAAAGAACAATGAATATCTTAGAAAAGGCGTAAGAATTAGAATTAGAACCCTTAGACATAGATTTAATAGAATTTGAAGAACCTATAGAAAATGAATTAGAAATATACAAATTAACATATGAATATGAAACTGAAGAATCAGAAGAAGAATTAGAAGAAGAATCAGAAAGTTCAGAAGATGAAGAAGATATAGAAAAAGAATATTTAGATCAAAATAAAAATTATATAAATATGATGAATGCACAAGAAATAGAAAATAATGAAATTACAAATAATGAAGAATTTGAAGAATATGAAGAATATGTAAATACTGAAGAAAGTTCAATAGAAAGAAGAATAACATTTAATAAAGAACAATATGATAAAATAAAAGAAAAAGATTTAGACATGACAATTAATAACATAAAAATGAAAAATTTCTAGAGAAAGTAAGCAAAATGTTGAAAAATAAGAAAAAAGAAAAATCACACTGTGTAATATTAGAAAAGAAATTTCCGATAGAATCAACTTTAACAGAAGGAGTTTTGAGAATACCTCTAATAAGCAAAGCTTTAATAGAACATGAAATATCAAAAATACCTTTTAAAGATGAAATATCAGAAATATATATAGCAGGAATAAAGACAAGATAACAATAGATAAATATTTTATGCCTGTAATAAGAGAAATTAAAACTGACCCAAAAAGAATTACTATCCCAGAAATGTTGAAATTAGAACTAGATAATACTAGAGAATATTATGTACAAACTCCCAGAAGAATTATTACAAATGATATATTAGGACAAAGATCTTTAAGAATAAATACATTAGAAAATCCAACATTAAATATATATAATAGACCGTCACATAGCGAAGTTTAAGTCTTAGAACAATAAACACATCACAAGAAGTTTTAGATAATTTTAATAGAAGAAATTTATTAGCGAAAAGACCAATAAGTTCAAGTTTAAGAGAAATTAGACCACAAAATGAAATTTATATAAAATTAGAAGTAAAATCTGACATGTCATGGAAAGAAGTTATAGCAAAAATTGATGAACATTTAGAAAAAGTGAAATAGACATAGGATTTACGAAGATAATTTGATATTAGATGGAAATCAAACAAAATCTAATGTAGTATTAAGATTTAATAATAGAGATACAATTAATTTAAACCTATTAGTAAAAGAAAATTTAGGATTTAATTATAAGATAATATTAGGAAAAGACTTTTAGACTTAGTAAGACCATATAGAATCCAAGATACAAGAATAATGATAAACTTAAATCATCAAACAATTATAATACCAAAGTTATCATGATTTACGAAGACATAAGTATTGAATGGGATGAAAATAGAAATAAAATGATATTTTTATATAAAAGATTTAATCAAACATTAGAAGTAGATGAAACTACAATAGTACAAGATGCAGATGTAACTTTGATCAGAATATTAATAAATAAATTAAGAACAAAAATTAAATTATATAAATCAAGATTAACAACTGAAAACTTTATTCATAGGCCAGCATATTTTGATATTAATAGAAGAAGAATGAATTCATGTAAAACTATAAAATACCACTTGAAAGAAAAACTAGAATTATTATCAAGAATATGAGTAAAATAACAATCAGAACCTATTGTATATATAATGGAAATAAAATATTAATACCAGAAGTAGATAAATGTCTTATGAGAAAAGTGTTAAAAGACCTAGATATATTAACAAGAAGGCGACAAATAATATTAAATAATATAGAACCAATACACTATTATAATAGAAGATTTTTAAGAAGGCATTATAAAAGAAAACTGGAATTATTGTCTAGGATATGAATAACTTTATAGTCCATAATAGACATAGAATACATATAATCAGATGGGAAGAAATTCATGAAAATGGAAAGATTATAAGGAGAGAAAGAATTTATAGCAAAAGAAAACCAGTACCAAGGGTAGAAATAAGTCATATAAGAAAATTAATAAGACAGATAGACAAACAAGTTAAAAATCAGCAAGAAAGATTAGAAACACAAAATCTAGACTCTGCAACAAAATGGAGAATAAAAGAATATATTTATGAAGAAAAAGTGAAAAAGAAGATACTTAAAAAGAAATTGGAAGTATTATCAAGAGTATGAGTGAAAGACCATTATATTACATACTAATAAAATTTAACTATGAAAAATATAGAGCTAGAAAATATCATGCTTTAGTAGATACTAGAGCAAATCTAACAGTAGCAAAATATAATGTTTTACCACCTGAAATGTGGAAAAAGAAAAATAGAATTATTAGAATGGAATCAACAGGAATAGAAATACATATGATAGAATTAGAAGCAAAAAATGTAATGGTGCAAATAGGAAATTATGAATTAAAAATTCAAGAATTAAATCAATATAATGAACCTCAATGTGATATAATTTTAGGATTAGATTTTTAGAAAAATATTACCCTTTTACTTTTATAGAAAAAGCTTTAGTATTAACGACACCTTGTAAACATCAAGCTATAGGAGTAAGAATAACAAGCCCTTATAAAAGAAAAGATGAAAAATTTCAAAAGAAGAAACATAAAGAAGAAGTGCAGTTCTTACAAAATAATGAACCAAGAAGAATAGAACACATGTTAGCAACATTGACAATAAGAGAAGAAAAATCTATAGAACAAAGAATATTAGAGAATTTTAGTGAAAATCCATTAATACATTGGGAAAAATCTAAACCAATGGCAAAAATAGAATTGAAGGATTATAGTAAAGAAATAAATTGTAAACCTTATCCTTGGACAGCTGAAGATAAAGAAGAATTTGTAATGCATATAAATGAAATGAAAAAATATAATTTGATAAGAGAAAGTAGATCTGAATACTCATCACCAGCAATGATTGTTAAAAAACTTAGTGAAGAAAGAAGAGGAAAAAGTAGAATGGTTATAAATTATAAGAAATTGAATAGCATAGCTATTAGAAATAGATATCCAATACCTAAAATGGAATTATTATTTAATCTTATAAGAGGAAAGAAAATATTTAGCAAATTTGATTGTAAATCGGGATTTTTCAAGTCAAATTAGAAGAAGATAGTAAGAAATGCACAGCTTTCAGTACTTCTGAAGGTTTGTATGAATGGAATGTTTTACCTATGGGATATCATAACAGTCCCAAGATATTTCAAGAATTTGTATCCAAATTGTTATTACCTTTAAGAGATTTTGCTGTAATATATATTGATGATATATTAATATTTTCAAATAATGCGAAAGAACATGAAAAACATCTAAATCGGTTTGTAGATTTAATAGAAGAAAAAGGTTTGAATATATCACCTAAAAAATCAATATTAAGAAAACAAGAAATACCTTTCTTAGGACAGATAATAACCACAAATGGAATAGAATTACAAGAACATATAAGTAAAAAAGTTTTAGAATTTGGTAAGATGATTTACAAGCATTTTTAGGATTAATTAATCAAGTTAGAAATTATGTTCCAAATTTATCAAAATTAACTTCAAAAATTTTTAAGTTAGCAGGAGAAAAAACAGAATGGAAATGGGATAATGAAACAATTAAAATAATTGAACAATTAAAGAAAATTTGTCAAAAATTACCTAAATTAACAATACCCCTACAAAAAGATGTAAAATGGATAATATATACAGATGCATCGATCAATATTGGGGTGCACTTTATATCATGAAAATGAAAAAGGAGAAGAAATCATAACTAGATATGCAAGTGGAAAATTTTTGGAAGCTCAATGGAAATATCATTCAAATTGGAAAGAATTACTAGCAATAGTTAAAGCGGTAGAAAAATTTGAATTGTTTATAGTTAATTCACAATTTATCATTAGGACCGATAATACACAAGTAAAATCTTGGCTTGATAAAGGAATAAAAACAGAGAAATTAGCAAATAAAATGTTATTTAAATGGCAAGGAGATTTGGCTTATTATGATTATGTTATTGAATATGTGCCAGAAAGAATAATCTTATTGCAGATTTTATGAGCAGATGGAATCTAATGCAGATCCAGTTCGAAATGAATTCTAATCGACTTGTAATGCATGCCGACGGCATTAGCGATTTAAACATTCTAAAAATGAATGTTAGTACATTAAACAATCAATGCAGTTCATCTATACAAAGTCTTTTAAGCAGTATTGCTCATTTAAACCAACAAGTTGAAACTCTGTTCAAAAGAATAGAGAAGTTGGAAGGTAATGGAAAAAGAAATGTAAGTACTGCTGACTCAGCAATACAAATTGACTTGGAATTAAGTTCTTTAAATGAGTCATACACTCAAATTGGGTCATCTACCCAAACCCAAAATAGAAATGGGTCATCTACCCAAGAAAATGTTAGTGGGCCTACTGCCCAAACACTTCAAACTATAACCCCTTTCAATGAAATCATAAAAACCCAAATGCAAGAAGAAGCCCATAGAAAAGAAAAAGGAAAAATAATTGAAGCCTCAACTTCGATCCCTAGAATCACAAGAACTGAAATTTTTGACACTCATTCTAAATACATTTTTTTCAAAACCCTTGTTAGTAAGACTGGAAACATGGAGATTTCTGATCCACATGTTAAATATGCCTCACATTTTGCCTTTAACAAAGTTGTAGCCTACCCAGGAACTTCACCAAGTTTAATCAGAACTTCATACCAATATGGAATGTTACATGCCATTTATATACCCAATAATCCTGAACCCAATGAAATCAAAGAATTGCCAGCAGCCTTGCAAGAAGCAGTGAAAATATATGTTGGAGTTGTAACCCAACACAGTGTATACATCAGATTTTATTCAACAGTC
Source organism: Acacia pycnantha (assembly GCA_025563575.1). Lineage (NCBI taxonomy): Eukaryota > Viridiplantae > Streptophyta > Magnoliopsida > Fabales > Fabaceae > Acacia > Acacia pycnantha. The sequence goes on along the minus strand of JAMWYP010000099.1, from coordinate 40,646 downwards.
GCAGAGATTACACCAGAGAAATTTTATCCTCCAATCAGTTTAATTCGACTTGGAACAACAAAGAAGCCAATAGACACAGAAGCAGAAATGAAAGAAGATATTGAAGACGACCAGGAATTTCAGAGCAAAATGTCTAATATTAGAGCTCAGAATTATCATATTATATTCCAAGAAATGACCAGAGCAATTAAAAGTGAAAAGCAATGGGTTTATTATTGTGGAATGACTTCAATCATCGCAGCATTTGGAAAGACTTCACATGATCAACCACTGTTTGTGCAATGGTATGACAGATTGAGAAATAACAGGATGGAAAACTCAGAAAAGACAAAGAAGAAGATATGTAATCTTTTGGCAGAGTACTCTAATCACAGGTGTAAGAATTGTGAAGAAAGAGAAAAAGCTATGCAAGATATTGAAGATCCGGAGACGATCTCAGTGTCCTTTGAAGATTCGAAGTAAAGTGGAAGAAGACAAGGAAAGCTTGCCGACACCGACAAAGTGCTGACAAGTTAAAAATTTGGAGCAGAAGAGTGTAAATGAAAGTGCAACGTGTATGGTGGAAGTTTTGCCGACACTGGCAAAAGTTGACAAAAGTAAAAAAAAAAAAAAAAAAAAAAAAAAAAAAAAAAAAACGAAAATTGAAAAAGAAAAAGTAAAGTTGTTTGTCTTATATGCCTTTATATGCAGTAGCTACCTTTACGTAGATGTGCAAATAGTTTGGTAATAGTACAATATTAGGCTTTTTGACTATTAGGTTATTAGCCTTTTTGACTTTGTAATATTAGAAGTTATGTTAAGTAAGTGTAGTATGTCAGAATTGTAAATGCGTATGTCAGAGTTAGGAAACAGTTGGAATGCCGACTGCCTATATAAAGCCATGTAATCTCACATTGCAACACACACCGAGTTTGAAATTTCACTCAATTCACTATCTCTCTTGTACAACTGCTTTGTGTTCGAGAAATAAAATTCCAAAGTTTTATCATTTCTTTCTTTGAAGCATACTTCAAATATCTGTGGAACAAATCTAAGGTATGAGTTTCTAATTTTCTAAGGGGTCAAATTAGGGAGTAATATTATCGGCAGTTAAATCTGTCATGATCCTGTAAGACACACATGGTTATATGTTCAAATAGGGTTAAGGTTTGGTTATGATCATATAAAAACCATAAAATCAAGTTTTGGCTACGCCTCCAGTAGGAAACGAAGGAAGGTCATGTCTTGAATGTGATCTCGAAGGGGGAAGGTCCGAGAGGTTTCACTCTCTATAAAAGTATTCCCGTATGAAAGAGGACAGGTATCCTTCCATGACCCGGATCATATTTGGTCAAACCCTGAGGCTTGATGGTTGGTTCTAGTATCGTCATACCCATATCTTCTCTATATTTGAGCATATAACCTGGCTGTTCGCTTATATGGTATCATATATATACATATATATGTATATATATGTATATATGTATGTATATATGTATGTATACATATATATATGTATATATATATATCTACATACATATATATACATACATATATATATACATATATACATACATATATATACATATATATATATATATATATATATTAAAGAATCACTTGATTATAATAAAGAATCGCTTATTTTTCCTCCTTTCTCTTCATTAAATCTGGAAGTTAATTTTTATGAATTAATGAAGGGTGTTTTGGTAAACTTTATATGATTAAAAAATAAACAAAATTACAGAAACACCCTTCATTAATCCAAAACGACGTAGTTTTGAGGTCACTTGGAGATAACTCTATCTCCAAAGGATGGAGAAATCATTTACCCATATATATATATATATATATATATATATATATATATATATATATATATATATATATATATATATTAAAGAATCACTTGATTATAATAAAGAATCGCTTATTTTTCCTCCTTTCTCTTCATTAAATCTGGAAGTTAATTTTTATGTCAGTGCATAGATCTCAAAAAGTTATGTGGAATCAAAAAAAGAATCACTTAATTCGGACTCCCGAGCTAGAAGTTATGATCTTCCGAAGTTTTAACCTTTTTTTTAATGATTTAGTCGACTAAATGGGTGTTTTAGTCGACTAAATGGCGGGAGTCTTCAAAAAAAAAATTGCCCGCGCTTTAGTCGACTAAACCATGGTTTTAGTTGACTAAACAGGGGCAGATTGAGAAATAGTTTTCTGACAGGGGCAAATTGGGAAATAGTTTTCTGACAGGGGCATTTTGGTAAATAGTTATTTAATAAGGGGCAAATTGAGAAAATAGCCTGATAGATGCGAATAATCTGAGATCAATAAGTAGGTTCCTTGGCCACTTTAGCCTAACTTTGGTGGCTTACATCTATGAAATTATATGAGGAAAACGTTGATGGAGGATAGGACCAATTACCGAAGTGTTAGGAAACTCGTGCCGTACCAGAGCTCTCACTCACCCTATTTTATACACACACACTTAATTAAGGGATTTAATTACTTTATCAAGATTCAAATTCAAATCCTTATCTGTCCAAGAATCAACCCACTAGCTCATAGCAAAGAAAGCACAAAGATGTTCAAGATTAAAGAAAGAGAAGCAAGAAAATATAAACAAGAAAATAAAGATTAAATAACTAGAACTCAAATTATACTATCTTATATCTCTTTTCTTGATCATCTTCTTCACTCATCTTTTCTAGTCCAATCACGCTATCTTCACCAATATAAAGATCTCCATAGCCTTCATCAAAGCACGCCACACACCACGTCTTTTTTCTCTCTCTTTCATCATGTGTGGCTATAACTCCTCATTTCTTGCGTTTTGGGCTACATACTTATAGATGAGTTATTTTATTTAGCGTTAAGGTACAAAAATACTGTGAATTCCTCTCAAAAATGCGTCTTAACACCATAAACTAACTGAAAAAGTGTCCATAAACTTAACTAAATGGGGCAAAAATGGGCCTCACACTAAATGTTCTTAAGTGATTATTTTTGGTAATAAAATCCCATCCTCTCCCTCTTCCCCCACCAAACAAACCGATCCAATTTCCCTACTCATTCTTTTCTTTGGATGAGTAGGGGAAGTTTTTCATGTTTAGACCGTTTAAAGATAAGTGTCCATACTGATTTTTTTTTTTTTAAAGGAAATTTTTAAATACATTAAAAACAAAAAAATATACACAAGAAAAGAAAAGAAAAATTCAACTTAACATAGAAAAATAATAATCAAGAGTCAACTAAGCTATTACAACAGAACGATTACAAAAGCATTCTTCGATTCTTCATTCCTTGAAAATATTGCATTATATCTTCATCATCAATCTTATATCAACAATAAATTGTTTTTCTTTTCAACCATCTTCAAAGTAAGGTCAGAAATTGTTTTCAAATTGACAAAATCAGAATCAGCTCTTACATCAACAATAAAATTATTGAGACTTGAAGAAAGAACAAAAATATATGCAAGCTCATCAAACTCCAAATGATAGAATCTAGCAAACTCAATCAACTTTTCTTTGTTAAAATTAGCAAATGAATCACGAGGATCAAAATAACTCAAAACTTGTGCTTAATCTTGCATTGTAGGTACTTAAGAAAAAAATTGGAGATTTTGAAGGGTCAATATTAATATTTTGAGACTGGGGAAATTACAAAAAGGGGCTCTATATTTTCTGAAAATTAGAAATCAACGGAGAAAATGAACCAGAGATAATTACAGAAAAAACCCCAAATATTCTGGAAAGCGCAGATCTGCCCCACTGATAGTTTGAAAATATACAATTTAATCCCTCCTAGAGAACTTTTAAAGTGTTCAGTTAGGTCCCTGGTCAAAACTTGTGTTTTGACTAGGGACTCTTCTTCCTGTAACCCGAGACAGACGCGAGAGAAGGAGTGGGATAAATAGTCGAGCCGCGAACTGAAAGACCAAGCATCACCTTCATCCTCATCCTCCTCGACCTTCGCTCCATCTTCGCCGGCGGCCATCACCATCATCCCCTCATCGCTGGCGTCCATCCTTCCTCCATCACCAACAGTGATTTTCAACCTCACCGCCATACCATTAATGCTGGCGCGCTTCCAAATTTGAGAGTGGCTGGAGATTCGACTAAAGGAGCAGCCATCATCATTTCTTCAAGCTTGAGAGTCGAACATCGGTCTTCACTTCTCCACATCTGCAAAAAAAAAAAAAAAAACTCAATTTATGTCTGCACTTGCGGTCACCTGCGGAAGCATGGCTCCGCCACTACTTCCATGTTTAACTCAGGTGGAATAATGGCTTTACTTTCCATCCTTTATTTCTTTCAACACAGTTTGTTCTTGTGGGAACTCCACCACCTTGTGCTTATCTTGGTGTTGGTCTAGAGTGGACTTGGTCTCAAGGGCATGAGTGGAGTGGAGGGTGTGTTTGGATTAGTATTTGAATAATAGTTTATGGAGAAAAAGTGAAAAAAAAAATGATTTCAAAGAATATATTCTAAAAAAATAGATTCTGAAAAGGTGGGGGAAAAAGGTTTTTGAAAAACTATGATTTTCTTGATAAACCATGGTTCTACAAAATTTACGAGTGTTTGAATGACTTATCCCAAACCATGATTTTAGAGTTAAAAGTTATTTTGAGTTTTTTTAATATCATTTTCTTGATAAACCATTTTTAGAAGTGAAACCAAACTCACACTTAGCCTTTTTACTACACTCTTGGGCCGGCCTACCAACACTTGATATGGGCCCACTACTAGATCCCATATTTTCTGCTGTAAAACGACTGGCAGTAATTTTCCCTTTCCCAACAGATTGAGAACGGTCAACTCTACCATTAAAAAGCCTCGCAGTCTGCTTCGAAAAAAGGCTTTTAAGACCGGACAAAACAGGTATATTAGGACCGAACTCGTGACAGGTCTTGTTCCAGGCGGTATTAAAAGTCTCCCTATTAAGACCGGACTTGTAAACGGTCTTAAAGAATTTCTTTAAGACCGGACATTTTAAACATCCGGTCTTAAAAGTGTTTCAAAATAAATAAATAAAAAAAAAACTCAAATGAAACAATCGGTCCCAAATCACCAGATCTGGCAACATTTTGAATGTCCATCCGTCATCAACGACGGAGAACCAAGAGAAGATTGGAAGCAACAACAACAACAAGAAAAACAAAAAAGATGATTACAAAGTCCAGAAATAAACAAAAATATCAAGAAACAGAAATCATTCACCATGAAAATCTTATTTGAAGTCCAGATCTACAAAAAAATCACAAGCTTAAAGCAACCAAATTTGAGCAGATCCTCTTGTCGGTGCTAGCAAAGCTTCAAGCAACCAAAATCGAAGTCCAGATCTGAGCAGGAGCGGTCAATGTAGGAAATAAACAGACTTAAGCAAGAAGATATCTGGGTTTGATTTCAAACCGGATCTATGTGAAGGCGGCGTGGAAGGACCCATAGATCAAAGAGGAAGGAGCCGCCTTCGTCCAGAATCCTCAAAGTAGTACGCTTTCGCTGAGGATTGGAGTCGACGCCATCGCAAAACCTCGAAGCATCTCACTGCCAACGTTGCCAAGGATTTGATTGTGTGACTCTTATGATGACTTACGAAGATTGCGAGTAGGTTAGAGGAAGATGATGACATTCTTGCTGAGGATTTGCCCGTGAGGCTCTTGGGGCACTCGTTGAATCTATAACTAAGCAAATGTTATATCACCAAGAAGACAAAGCAAACTCACGGACTTAACAGGTTTAGCGAATTTAGTTTTTTTTAACACTTTTAAGACCGGTTTTTTGAAACAACCGGTCTTAAAATTATATTTTTAGGTAAAACAACCGGTCTTAAAAGTGTAAAAAAAAAAATTTGACCGGTGGCAATTTCGTAAATATATAGAACACTTTTAAGACCGTCTGTTTAAAACAACCGGTCTTAAAAGTGTTCTATATAAATTTTTTTTTTTACACTTTTAAGACCGTCTGTTTCAACAGACGGTTTGAAAGTACTTTAAGACCGTCTGTTTGAAACAGTGTTCTTAAAAGTGTTCTATATAATTTTTTTTTACACTTTTAAGACCGTCTGTTTGAAACAGCCGGTCTTAAAAGTGTTCTATTTATTTAATTAGTTAGCGTATACGATTATATTGTGCAATTATCTTAATTAAGTTGTTAGAGAGATTTTAGGAATTAAGTTAGCAAATCAAGGTTTTTTGAATTTCGTAATTAAATTCCTGATTGTAATCATCTTAATTAAGTTGTTAGAGAGATTTTAGGAATTAAGTTAGAAGATCATGATTTTTTGAATTTCGTAATTAAATTCTTGATTGTAATCATCTTAATTAAGATGTTAGAGAGATTTTAGGAATTAAGTTAGCAGATCATTGTTTTATGAATTTTGTAATTATATTCCTGATTGTAATCCCTAAATTATAGGAACTGCCTAGGTTTATTTACTTATTAGCATCTGTATATAATTCCAATTAAGCGAAGGAATAAATCATCGCATTCTCAGACTTGATCAACGTCTTCTCACAATATTTACGAAATTGGCACCGGTCATACTTTTAAGACCGGATATTTTATAGCCCGGTCTTAAAAGTGTTCTATATATTTACAAAATTGCCACTTAGGTCATACTTTTAAGACCGGATCTTTTATAGTCCGGTCTTAAAAGTGTTTTATATATTTACGAAAGTGCCATTGGTCATATTTTTAAGACCGGATCTTTTATAATCCGGTCCAAAAAGTTCTTTATATTTACGAAACTGCCACCGGTCATACTTTTAAGACCTGATTCTCTATAATCCGGTCTAAATGAGACGGTCTTAAAGCCCTTTTTTGCACTAGTGTTAAATATCCTCATAATCAAAGAGGACGTTATATCCATTGTTGTTAAACTCGTAAATTGTCTTTCTGAGTTTATTATTTTTATATTTCTTGCTTACAAAATTGAGTTGAATCACTAGTAAACTCGTAACCGTAGTAAACTCAGTTAAACTCACGTGTTTAAATACTGAATTTACCGTTTTTACATTTTTAGCTTGATTACAATAAGCTCATGTTAACTTCTTTTATTAGATCACGCTTACACATAAATTTTATAGAAATTTATTTGTTAAAGATCATAAATTATGAATATTAATATATTTAATTTCAATTTTTGGATTTAAAATATGTTTAAATCAAATTGTTATCACTGTTTATATGTTAATTCTTTAGTTATACACTATTAATACATATTTAATGGTAAATATAAATTCTTATGAGTTTATAATTTGAATTTATGATACAAGTTTACATAATTATCACGTGTTTGCTTAAATTTGTGAGTTTGATAACCTTAGTTATACCTTGATCCACCCTCATATTATTAGATTCCCCAAATTTTTGCTCCTTTCCCCATTGCTGTTTGTTTGTTTTTTATTTTATTTTATTTAAGGATAATCCCCCTGCTGCATCCAGGAAGCGCTTTTTTTTTTTTTTTTTATCATAAAGGATATATATATATATTAAAATACGAACAGATTACAATATCTGGATTCAACTAAAGCCAAATCCAATACAACAAAATACAGCAAATACAAAAACAAAACAGCCAAATCACCATCGTTCATAAAATATTTAAGAGTAGAAGTAGAATCATGAACAAAAGCAGCCTCCTCAATATCCAAGGTTAGAAGTGACAAGCAAGAAAGTGTTGGTTGTAAAACCCACCCAAATGGGCACACCTCCTTATAAGCATGAGTTGCAATTAGAGCAGCTGTGCAGGTCCCCCATATTGAGGAAAGGAGCACAAAAAACCCAACATGAGACGGAAGAAGGCCCATGATGTCTTGAAAAACACTTAAGCTCCGATGTTGAAACAGATCTGGTGACCTTGACCACACACCAAGTAACTCCTCTTTAGATCTTCCCCCAAGAACGCAGATCCGAGCTATCAAGTGATAATCGGATCTAACAACATTCAAACGGCCATCCAACCAAGAGGATTTGAACGCAGATCTTAAAGATCTGTTTATTTCCTGAGACAAGAACACCACCACAAAACTCAGAGCCACAAAAAAAGCAACAAAAAACATATAAATCTCACCTCCACATATTAGATCTGGAGAAGGAGAGGAGAGGAATCGCCACAAGAACGAGAGAAGGCCACATCCGACAAAACTCAAAGAGAGAAGACCACAAATCCAAGATTTGGACTCTAAACTACCTCTCTGACTCATCTGTGGCACAGGAACGGTACCCGCCGGCGGCTTGTGTGCACAAATCGCCGGCGAGAGGGAGCAAAAGGGGAGGGAGATGAAATGCTGTGAGAAGAGAGAGGGAGGATATTTCAATTCTTGTTGGAAAGATCCAGGAAGCGCTTGACTCCACGAGTTTTCCAGCGGTATTTTCTTCCCTTACTTTTTTATATTTAAAATAAAACATAAAAATTGAATAAAAGCAATAGTTGTGATCCAAGACCAGAATTATATTTTTATTTGTTTCATTAAACTTAGTTAAAACTAGACAGGATTCATTCTCATGTAGGAAATATGCAACAAAATAAAACCTTATTAATGACAAGAAACAAAACATGCACTAAACACCATTATATTTTGTATTTTAAGATGGATAATATTCTTATTATATAAAATAAATATGAACAATTTTGAAAGTAAGAAATTTTACACACCAATATAACATATCATAAAAATTGAAACGAAGATACATTGAAGACAAAAACAACAACATAATAAGGGAAAAAGATAGACTATACGTCAATAGACACTTTGCATCTTATTTTATATGATAGTTGGATTGATGGAAGCAAATTCAATGAATTCAGTGTTACTCTCCATCAAGGCCATATCTTGTTCACTCAAAGCCACCAACGCTTCTATTGCTTTTCCATCACTTGTATCCATTAGAACAACCGAATTCTTTCTCTTAAGAGGAGGAACACTCACCCACTTTGGCCTTCCCCACCCAAAATCTACTTCATAAAACCCAAAATGACACCAGCTTGAACAAACCCATAAATCTATAACCTCGTTTTTGAGCAACTGTTCCCAGTCCTTCAATTCCTTACGATACTTCACAAAAGTATCTTTATCTAGAAATTTCTTGAAACCAACCTTTGTGAACTGTTCAAGACCTTTCCTTATATGAATAACTCGCCCTTGTAAGTTCATTTCACTGTCATTATTGGACTCTTCTAGTTTTATTGTAAAGAAACCTGTGAAGTTGCCTACACAAGTCTCAGGTAACGGTGGGCTTGTCCTTTTACGAATGTTTACTACTTGAGATAGCATGGAGCGTCTTTTCGTTAATCCTAGGTTTGTTCTTGACGCTGTTGTGGCACACTTCCAAATTAGTGCTAATACTGCCTCCACTCGTGTTGGATTGTCCACCACTTCGCTTGCAGCTTCTGCCTTCAGTTTTGTTATCTTTGAAGAATCAAACACATACCTGTATGCACTCGATCATATTTAATTTGTTTAGTTTTATGAGAATGTCTGATCATTTTAATGAAGTCAATATTAAAAAAAAAAATAGCGTGTTTTTAGATATAATAAAAAAATTTTAATTCTTGGGGTTCAAATTTTCTAATTTAAGATTTGAACTTTAAAAAAAATAAAAAGTAAGTTAAAAAAAATAAATAGAAAAGTTGCTTGGAGAGTACCTTCTATTGATGCAATTGGTGGGTATTATCTCAAAAGGTGGTAGATCGTTTGAAAACTTCGTGGAAGGGTAAAGAGAACCCAAAACATACTTTGGAAGCATCGACTCAGTCATGGACCCAACAGCTGTACATGACCATGCCTTCATGAAAGAACCAATTGTTGAAGCATCAGCGATCTTGTGAGAAAAGGACACACCAATAGCCAAAGATCCACAATCAAACAAATTCACTTGGACTTTCAATAAAAACCCACTTCCTAAATCAAACAAATCCACAGGCACAAACTGGGGTACTAAGTCAGCATCGGGTTGTTTAAGGATGTCGGAGAGGAAGCCATGGGCACGAGTCTCACAAAATTCAGCGCCTTCATCGTTGCATTCAATTATTTTGCTGTCTTTGACTCTACCTGCCAATGGATAGAAATGGGTTAGAGTCTCAGACAAGGACGTCTTTAGCCTCTCAAACTTGTCCTGATTAGGAACATGATGGTTTTCAATATTGGGATAGAAAAATAGAATACGAGTGTATATTGGAACAGCAAACTGGTCAAGGAAAGAAAGCTTAAAAGTTCTGAGGTTTTCGGGTGTTGGAGAAGATGGCTTTATGATTTGTTTGGACACAAACTCAACCTTCATCTTGTGGCCTGAAACTGATTTGAATTTTGCAATGTCTCAAAATCTCAAGGCTCTAATGTCTTTTGCATGTACCCTGATATAATCATATATAGTAGCGATCCAATGCGTTGAATGAATAAATAAACCTTTAAATTATTGGTTTGTGAGTCGCAAGAGGACATGTGAGAAAGGAGTGAACCGTTTAAAATGGCAACTCATGTGAAAGAACATAACAACTAGAATTTTAATGATAAGAATTAATATCATAGTCCTAAAAATTATATTCCGGAGAGATTTGCTGGCGATGATTCCTCCGTCTCTCCGCAAGCTTCCTGGTGTGCTTCTTTTTCATCCTAATTTGCATGTTCGGATTGATTTCTTTTAATATACTATACTATATATACCATTTGAAATATCTTCTCATATATTGTATTTAAATAGATCTTGCAGATTTGACGCCGAGAGATATAAAAATAAAGCCAAATAGCCGAAAAGATGTAGCATTGCAAATCTACTCCTGCAAGCAAAATATTTTCACGTTCTTCGATTGATTGCATTTTCATTGAACAGTTAAGACTTGCTAAGTTTCCTTTTTAAAATTTTATTGATTATTTATTAGTGATGCATCTGCTTCATTTATTTATGTGTTGATCCAAATTGATGTTATACTTATTGTCTGTACTCTGTACCTTAAATTTTAGCCACATGTTTGTACTTTAGAGGTTATGAGATGAGAACGTTGTGTTTATATTTTATCAATGTGCAAACAAATAAACCAAAGCTAATATCCATATTTACATTATTGCATGCAATACTTTCTAGAGAAAATTAGAATCAAGGACGAATGACAGATAATATTTATTGAGAAGAACCGTAAAAGTTGTAATTATTTAAGAGGATCAATAACTCAAATATAAATTTTAAAATACTAAATTATCCTTGATTAAACTTTCTATATTCTCTCCTCCAATTTCTCCTATATCTATTTTAAAAGTAATTTGAATTTTATTTTTCTCAAAAATTACAACAGCCAAAACCATCAATTTTTTTTGCTTTTTCAATTAGAGGGATAGATGCGAATAATCTGAGATCAATAAGTGGATTCCTTGGCCACTTTACTCTTCAACCTTCCCAAAGAGAAGATAAAGATTGGAAAAGAAATAGGCATATGCTTGAAACTTGCTTTGCGGACGCCTTCAACTGTTTTAGGCTGTTTGTACAATTGAAAAAGAATGAGATTATTTAAATTGATCTCTATTTATTATTATCCATCAATTACTTCAGATTCTAATTCAGTTAGAGATAATATAGGAAATCTGGTTAAGGGTAATTTAATTAGTCTTTCTATTTTACTGTTTTAATTTCTGATCTTTCAAAATAATTACCATTTTTATGGTACTTCTTAATAAATATTATTTTTCTTAGGTCTTTTATTATAATTTTCCCTACTTTCTATGTTAGTCATGTCGCTAGGACTTTTTCCAATCGATTTGTAAAGAGTAATACTCCCTCCGTCCCTAATTATAGGAGCAAATTTTGGAGTTGGTTTTGGTCTTAATTATAAGAGCAAGTTTTAACTTTTGTCAAATTTTTCCTATAATACCCCTATTTATACTTATTATTAGGAGCATTATATATATGTGTATTTACATATATATGTATATTTGTGTTTATGTGTGTCAATATATATATGTGTAGATATATATGTGTGAACATACACACACATATATAAACATGTGTGTGTGTGTGTTTACATATATATGTATATTTGTGTTTATGTGTGTCAATATATATATGTGTAGATATATATGTGTGAACACACACACACATATATAAACATGGAGATAGATCTATATGTATACACACACACATATATGTATACACATGGCTATATAAAAGCAACTAATATACATATATAAACTAATATGTCATGGATATCTAACGTAAGGCAAATTAGAAACACTTATAATTAGGGCAACTTGTGTCATTTTAAATTTATATAAGAACATTTTAGGAAAATGAGTAAAATTAACTAATTTAACTCCTCTCCTTAATTCTCCCAAAATCGGTTAAATTGCTCCTATAATTAGGGACGGAGGTAGTACATATTACAGCCAATAGTATGTCTAAATTAAATTTAAATCGATCAAATAACCAACGTTGATAACTCTTTATACGTTGGTTTCAACTAAGTGACTGAAGCGGCAAGTTTACTTTCTACACTGGTCATTAATATACTTTCCACGTTGGTTTATTGTTTACTGGTTTTAAGAATGTTTAGTTTCATCATAATCCTTCCCTTTCATTCATTTATTGATAGATATGAAATAAGCTATTTCTGATGGTTTCGCTGAAACTTATTTATTTAAAATGAACACTAACATGTGTTAATTAAAATATTCAGTCTCTAATATTAAAAGAAACCACGAGGGATAGATTATATTAGCCCTGTTCATTCTCTCCCTTGTCCATATCCTTCCTCAAAGTCAAACAAGGCATAAAAAGTTATAAATGACAAGGAGATTTGATTTTTCTAATTATTTGATTGACCATCGCTTTCGGGGACTTAAGGTGCTTCTTATATGTCAATCTAGAGAAACAATAACAGTAATTAGAGTTTCCTAGATCTCTCTCAGACTACTTAAAAGTCTCTCTCTCAACAAAATCATTCTAATCAACTATATATCTGTACATTTTAAACACAAACGTCGCGACAATTTCACAAACCAACATAACTCACACTGAAATTTCCATTCATATTACACAAAGCAGAAAACCATAACATAAAATGAGAAAGGACAAATTGAACTATATATCGCTCAACACTTAAGCTTTTATTGTTTTAACTGATTGTTCGATTCAAGGACGCAAATTCAAGCAATTCATGGTTTTTCTCGACCAACGCCATATCTTCACTACAAAAAAAAGGACTTTCAGTGGCGACTTTTAATGTCGCCACTGAAAGTATGAGTCACCGTTGAAAGTATTGACTTTCGGCGGCGACAATGTTTGTCGCCGCTGAAAGTATGACTTTCAGTGGCGACTCTCATATGTCACCGCCAAAAGTATGTTTCAGCGGCGACAAAATGTCGTTGCCAAAAGTAATTTTTTTTAATTGCTGAAAGTCATGCTTTCAGTGGCGACTCTCATATGTCGCCGCCAAAAGTATGTTTCAGCGGCGACAAAATGTCGTCGCCGAAAGTCTTTTTTTTTTTAATTTTTTTCTTTTTTATTTAAGTATGACTTTCAGTGGCGACTCTCATATGTCGCCGCCAAAAGTATATTTCAGCGGCGACAAAATGTCGTCGCCAAAAGTCTTTTTTTTTTTAATTTTTTTCTTTTTTTATTTAAGTATGACTTTCAGCGGCGACAAAAATTGTCGCCACTTAAAGTCATACTTTCAGTGGCGACTCTCATATGTCGCCACCAAAAGTATGTTTCAGCGGCGACAAAATGTTGTCGCCGAAAGTCTTTTTTTTTTAATTTTTTTTTCTTTTTTATTTAAGTATGACTTTCAGCGGCGACTCTCATATGTCGCCGCCATAAGTATGTTTCAGCGGCAACAAAATGTCACCGCCGAAAGTCTTTTTTTTATTTTTTTTTTATTTATTTATGATATATATACAATAAATATGTTTATTGATGTAATTTATTATGAAAAAATAAATTAATTTTTGAGATTATTGTCAGATAAAGAGAGTTTGAGAGGTAGTGTGTGTTGTGCATTTGAGAGTGAGAGGAAGAGAGTGGTATTTACTAACATTGCATTGTCACATTAATGTTGTTATTTAAAGTTGTTTTCAATAATTGTAGCAAGAGATTGTACATTTTGATAAAAAGATAAACATGATTTTGATTTGAGAAAGTTTTGTCAAGTACTTTTAAACCTATTTCTAACACAAATATTCATTAAAATACTAGTAGAGGAGAAATTGATATAGTTTTATGAAATGCAAATGAGAGAAATAATCTTAGGCTCTATTTAATCATTGAAGTTAAAGAATCATTTATATTTATCACTCTTTCCAAATCAAAATTTTTCATGGCTCAACTTAATTGAATTCACTAAGCCTCTTGCTTGATCATTTGTTAATCAAATCCTTGTGGAAGTCATATCTCTACTTATAACTTTATTACTTGGCGCTACTCGTGCACTTGTGATAGTGAACATGTGTGTATAATTTGAGAGAGATGATAATTAAATGTGTGCAACAAACTGCGTTCAAAACTTAAAATGATCAACTTTGAAAAATAATATAAATGATCAACTTAAAAAGATATACAAGTACAATATTGCTAGCAATATAATGATGTGAATCGTCTCTATGAATTTTGAATCTCATTATTATATATTATTCCTTTCACTTATTTTTATTGTTTCACTTACCCCTCTCTTGTTGTATCTACTTGCTCCTTTCACACTCAACACCTTCCTATTTAATTTCCCACCCTAATCCTTATCCACGTCTAGCAAATGTGGATCGATCCTGATTTCCAGTAGACATCTAATCAAATTATTATTTACATCTAGTGTTAGTGACTAGAGAGATCTTCTTATATGTATGGAGAAGCTGGTAGATCAGAAAGGCTGGGTACTAAATTCTGAAATGTCAAACTCAGAAACCATCAGATACATCGTGACGTAAAGCAGAAGTTGAACATTGACATATACAAAAAAAAAAAAAGCTTTTTTCAAATGAATGTTGAATAAATTTAATTAAATGGCTACTTAGATTCTCTTTAATAGGCACAATTATTTGAAGATATATATATATATAGAGTAGTGAGCCTCTACAATAGATGTGGTTTCTCACTATATTCATCTCTTAGGCAGATTCTATCTTGAAAATATAAAGATTTGATTATGGCGTTTTAGCCTAATGGCATTTATGATATCGAATTCGGCTTCCCTTCACTTCTCATCTCAAGTTCTTAGCTTTTGTATGAAAATTTAAATGGCAAGCATATAACATTTTATTAATTAAATATTTTATATTTTGCTTAATTGTAGTTGTGGAGTATTTCCGAAATTGAATTTATTTTCACATTTTAATAGTAATTTTGTAGAATGTTAAATCAGACAATATATAAAGACTTTAATTTTGAAATGGGATGATAAAGTCAATAAATAGGTAGTGAGAAAAAAGAGGAATGAGTGGATTGAAACAAAAGCAGAGGAAACTACACGACACTCGTAATTTTCAAAGAAAAATTAATTCTTGTCTCAGCAATGTGTGACCCACCAAAAAAATGGGCAATTCTCGCTGAACGAAAAAAAAGGTGGGCAATTCTACGGCTTACTCCCTCCAAAAAATTTGCCCTTCCCTCCATTTAACCTAAACATATTTTCCCTTTAGCTTCAAACCCTAACAAATCGGGGCTTCCACTTCTCTTAATCTTAAGTTCGATTCTCAGTTCCCTCCCTCCCGTTTTGCTGAGTTCGTGTATTCTGCCATCTTCCCTCACTTGATTATTGCTCACAGCTTCAAACGCAATCTTCGCTTCCTGGCAAATATATTTCCAAGCGACAAATCCCACTATGCCGAACCCAACTCCAGCTCTGGTCTCTCTTTCTGTCGCTTTGTCTGGTAATTGATTTTCTTGTCACTTTTTCCTTTTCTTCTTACTCTTTTGTTGGCTCCGATTGAACTGGCTTTGAGTGATTTTTAAAAATTCTTCAGATAACAATGAACATTTCCTTTTTGTTTGCCAGCTTTCTTTGTTCTTTCTTTTTTTTCCTGGGAATGAATTTTATATGCAAAGCTTTATCATCTCAGTTCTTACGTCACAGTTACCGTGCTCATATCAGTGGTGGTTAAGATTTTGATGAATTAATGAAGGAAAACAATTGTAATATATTTAAAAAGCTAATCTCAAAATATTATACATGTATGACACAGTTGTTCCAGTTCTTACCTGGGGTCGTTTAAAAGCTACAAGCCGTCTGGCTTACCATATTGGGGCTCGTCTCTTTAGTTTGACCAATTTGTTAAGGCACAGAAAAAAACAGAGAGGCTACGATTATGACCAAATCTCATAATTATTTATAGCAATGCAATTATAAAACAATATTTGGCTTACAATTTTCTATAGGCATATTCTAGTGTTTCTCTCTATCATCACAGTTGACCTATGGAGAGCCATGAACTGGTTTTTGACTATAATTAGAAAACGTGTTTTAATAAGAGTGGGTGCTTTGTGGACACCATTTCATAAAGATGTATAAGTCCAGTGAATGCAAATGAATGATTACTCATTAATTCGAGCCTTTTATTCCTCTCTTTGTTTTTTTTTCCCAATTCTTCCTTCTCAGTTTCAGCCTTCTTTGAATAGAGCTGACATGGTCAACGTTAGATTTTACTTTCAATTTTGTTTTATTTTATTATACTATTTATAATTATTATTGCTTTATCTCAACTTTTGCTTTTTATTTGATATGTTCCAAGTTGATATCTATGAAACTGATTAGTGCTCTAAAAAATTTTCATGTGCTTGAGCTCTGTGTTGTCTTGTAAATAGGGGTCAAGCTAAGAAGGAGTTTAAGGTGGAGGTTTAAGCAATTGGAAAAGTAAAGCATAAAAATTTGGTGGGTTTAATAGGATATTGTGCTGAAGGTGCTCAAAGGTATTATTTTGTCCACTTAAACATTTAAGTAGACCCAGTTTATAAGATATGAATCTAATTATTATCACATAGCTAGGTTGGAAAAAAAGTACTTTTTGAATGCTTTAATCAAAATTGCTAGACTTGTTCTTCATGCATGGCTAATATTGATGCTGCTATTTGTTGTCCTAGTAAACATAGATTCCAGAGTATGTTTGCATAAATCAAACGCAGTAATTGATTGAATAAGCATGGTCATTTACTGCCAAATGATGATGATTTCTAAAATCTTTTAATCTACTAATTTCAAGTTAAATTTTTTACCACTGCAGCTACTCACATTCTGATATTTAAATGGCACTAAGTCTTGTTTTTTGCACCAAGTGTTCTTCTCTTTGTTCTTAAATTTCAACATAATGCTGCTTCTCCTATCTCCCTCTCCTTCGCCGGAACTGTTGATGCATTTTTGGCTTCTGCCACTCTCTCTTTCACTCTCTAGTTAATGGAGTAGTGCTTGCTTGTATTGTGAGTGATTGACCGCCCCCCACACTTTTTGTGGGCTTTCGTTAACATGGTTTTTTGGTGTCTAAGTCCAAGATTATTGTGATGGTGTTTGACTTTTATTATTTTTAATTTTTTGGTAACAATTAAAAATAAACGGACAAGTGTAATGTAAATGTTGTCCATGGAATAAAACTATTAATTCTTTACTTCTATATATAGATATGCTAGCATGATTCTCTCTACCGGATTCGTGTAAAAATGCTTCTTTGTTCATTGCCATCCAGTCCATCCATGGAATAAATTGGTTTTATACGTAGCCTCTAATATTTGTTCTCTATTTATCAGAAAATATATATATTCGTTCTCTTCTTTCTTTACTAGGCCTCGCACATTATTTTGTATGCCTCATCCTTTATTTTAATTGAAGCATCTGATTGAGTTTTGAGATTGCCAATTTGTTCTACTGCAAAAGTTTTGGGTTTAATGTGATTGACTCAAAATCTCAAGCTATTGAAATTTTATGTTGCAATATTCTGCTATTGTAATGAACCTAGAAGTTAACATAGGATCCTTGCACGTCTGCTTGAAATTTGGTGTTGAACTTGAGAGCTTCTTGGCTGATTCCCCATACACATTGTGATAATTATTGCAAATTGTCCAGGCTTGTGCAAATGTTTGGGAGGTTCAATTATAAATCATGTGTATAGAGCAAAACTTATTGGAAGGGGTCTGCCTTTTGCTCTCAATATCCCGAGGAGACTAATTTTTGTTGCTGCCAAAAGATATTCATCCATATGAAAAAATAATGCTATGATGATTTACAATGAAGTTGGTTCTTCAAGACTATTGATATAGGGGTTCTAATCCTCAAAAGTTTACCTTTGTAGCCTGGATATTCACTTCACACATTCACAGGACATTTTGTATCTGTTATGTCTCACTAGATTTTCATCCAACAAAGATGACCTTATCTGCTCTTGTGATGGCGATGGTGAAATATGATATTGGAGCATAAATAATGGCAGCTGTATTTTGTGACTATTCAAGTATTTATGTATTATTTGATTATCTGGTTTAATTATTCACTTTTTCTTCCAGTGATGTGTAATACCCTAAAATTTGACTCAGGGTAAATATCATAAATTAGAGGAATTAAAGGGCCCAAATTACGAAAATGCCCTTGTTGGCATAAATGACTTAAGGAAAATTATGAAAAATCTTTAGAGGCAATAAAATAATTATTAAAAATTAGAGAGTATGTTGTCTCTAATTTAGAAAATTTTTGGGATTTATTTCCTTGGAGGATAGTGAGGGAAAAATTAAAAAGTATTCCGGGATTACTATTGACCCCGTGAATTTTAATATTTTATGTAGAACATAAAATACCAATATGAGTTCAATTGTTGTGAGGAAATGATTATTTCTAAATAAGAAAATTATCAACACTTAGTGGGGGATTAGTTAAGTAATTATTGGCTAATTACTTAAGCATAAACAAAGGGAAATTCAAAGATAATTATGTAGAACTCCATAATTAGTGATTAATGGCTAAAAATTAGCATAGATATATTTGCTAATTAATTGGAGAAGATTGAGAAAAAAATATGAGAATAGATAATTTTAAGCCTAAAAACAAGTATGGGCCAATAGGGAAATTTTGTAAAATATTATATAAAAATAATTATTAAATAATTATTTTATATAATATTAATTAATTAAATAATTAATTAAAACGAAAATTAAAAAGAAAAGACCAGCTGCATTGAACGAAAATTTTCGATCAAAGTGGATAGGAATTTGAAAATAAATATCTAGATATTATTCAAACAACTTGTAATATTTTAACATATAATTAAAGTATAGTGAATAGTAAAAAAATAAATAGGAAATGGATCATATCTGGAGAGCCAGGAATAGGTTTTCCAAAGTCAAGGTAAAATATTGATCAGTGGATTTTTATCTTCCGTTAGACTTTTCCGGAAGTTAATTCTGAAGCCAATAGAGCTTTTTCCTAATAAGACGAAATAGGGAAAATCTGAGAAATAGGCAGATAGTCACAGATTTAGAATTCGAAGAAAATAAATCATAACTCAACCTTTGGGAATGAGTTGAGAATTTCCTGGACATATTTGGAATCAGTGGATTTTTGTCCAGAGGTTGACGTTTCCGGAAATTGATTCCGTAAATCGCAAGACGTTTTTCGAGAAACTTCTACCAACAGTTGGAACCCTGTATGGAATCAAAAAGTTGTTTAGACCAGACATTTTTAGTAAGTGAGAAACTGTCTTCAAAGTTGTAATTCCAGATTTCTAAGATTTTACAAGATTTCACGATTCGAACACCGATCAGGGGATTTTATCGGTAAAATCCCATAAAGCAAAATGAAAGGAGCGAAGAGGCCAACAAGGCCATACTCTTGGCCAAGTATTTTGCATGGAGGAGAATTAGCCACATAGAAACCCTAGAATGTGTGGCCACAATTGAAAGAAGAAAGTTGGAAAAAGACCGTTTTGCCCTCGCGTATTTGCCTATAAATAGGCATGCACCCTTCTTCATATTTTCACACCAAGAGCTCTTGCTCATTTCGAAATTAGAGAGAAGGTAGAGAGAAGGAGGAGTCCGGGAATTCTGCGCGAAGCTCTGAGTAAGTTTTTCGGTACTTAAGCTTTCGTAGTCCTTTCGGTAGTTAGAGTAGAAATGCTAGAATAGTCTTTAATCTTCCAAGTATGATTAGATATCATATGTTAGGGTATTTTAGTCATTATTTTGAAAATCTTGGTGGGGTCAAGTTCGGCAAAATTTTGGAAGATTAGAGTTAAAATAGCGAAGCTCTGCAAAATTTCGGCGATTAGGGGAATAGGAGCAAAATGGTAATTTGTATCTAAAAGGCCTGTTATGAAGTGAATCACTAATCAATATGATATATATTTCGAAATTATGTTGGAGTAGGAGTTATGTTGAAAATTTGGAAGATTAGGGTTAAAGTAACGAAGTGCTGGCGAAATTCGCCAATTAGGGGTCAGGGGTAAAATGGTCATTTTGACTAAAAATGTCCGTCGTAATGATAGATCCTTAACAAGTACGTTGTTATATTGATAGGATATCCCCGATTACGTTTTGACCTCTTGTCGAACCGCCTGTCGACGTCTTTGGTTCCGTTTTCCGTCAAAAGTACGGTTTTTCTTAAAACGTGCTAGAATAACATCAACGAAGGTGTGTTCGCGTACTGTAACACTAACTCTGATATTTATGGTATGCATGTATGTGCTATGTGTATTGTATGTGGTAGTTGATAGCTCTGTTATATGTTTTGTACTGTTGATATGTTGGTGTTTGCTACGGGCGATACATATGCATGCTATGGGCGATATATCTGTATGCTATGGGCGATACATCTGAATGCTAGGGGCGATACATTTGCATAGGTTGCGTGCTTATATACTGTTGATGATATGAATACTTGTGGTACATATGTTGTGTGTATGTAAGTATGAGGTTAACCGTTACCTGAGATCCGGTGCGGATCTCAGCTCTTAACATAGCGTCAAACTCCGGAGGACCGAGGACCGAGGAGAGAGGCAAGAAGCCCGAGTAGAAGACCCGGCTGAAGACTTCCTTTTGATGTTCCGTGAGTCTTTCCTTTTGTTATTATCTACTTTTGAAATACTCGGTTACTGTACCGATGTTGTAAACAGCCAGACTTACGGCACTTTATATATACATATCAGTTACTCTTCCGCTCAAATGCTCTACTCTGATGATTTTAAATGAAAAAAAATTATACTTCTTTTGAAAAGTTGGGATGTTACATGATGCAAAAATAAATTATGTCTCTGCATCTCTCTCTGTGAGCATTAACTCATCTAAATTTCTCATTTTCTTTGAATGGTGATTTTGCCATGATGCTATTCATTATATTGTTATTATCATTAATTTCTCAAGGTTTGAGCTACATAGTATTGCATTGTTTGCAGGGTTTTGCTATACCAAAGGAATCTCAGAATAATGTTGCAGGTTTCACTTTCCATGGGGAACCATACTTGGCGGCAGAGCATGCAGAAGAACGTGTGAAGATGGAAGCAGAGCATGCACAATTTGAGCACAAGATGAAACAAATGAAGCAGAGAATATAATTGCCTTAGTTAATTTTGACTTTGTTTAGACAATTTTTCCTCTGGACAACCTTTAGACTTTGTTTAGACAATTTAAATACTTGATGTTAATTTTGAATAATTGTATTAGTATTATTGCTAATTAATATATTGTTATTTTCAATTTTATTCTAATCTTTAGCAATTCACATTTTTAATTTGAGCTTTTACATTTTAAAAAAAAAAAAAATTCACTTTCAGCGGCGACAATTGTCGCCACTGATGAATGTATCAGTGGCGACATTTATTGTCGCTGCAAAAAAGATTATCAGCGGCGACACTATTGTCGCCACTGAAACGAGTATCAGCGGCGACATTTCTTGTCGTCACTGATACATGTTTCAGCGGCGACATTTATTGTCGCCGCTGATACATGTTTGAGTGGCGACAATTGTCGCCACCGATACCTGCTTTTAGTGGCGACACTCGTTTTCGTGGTTTTTGTTATACTTTCAGCGGCGACATCTGATTGTGTACTTTCAGCGGCGACAAAAAAAGGTCGTCGCCAAAAGTATTGGCGACAATAGTATCAGCAGCGACGATTTGTCGCCGCCGAAAGTCAATTTTTTTGTAGTGCTTGTTCGATCAAAGTCACCCATGCTTCTATTCCTTTTCCATCATGTGTATCCATCAAATAAATAAAATTATTTTTTTTCAAAGAAGGAATACTCACCCACTTGGGTTTTCCCCATCCAAAATCTGCTTCATAAAACCCAAAACGACACCAGCTTGAACACATATAGAAATCTATGCCTTCTTTGTACGCCAATTCTACGTCCTTCCCTCCCTCAATTATTAATGAGAAAGCGTTATTTTTATCTCCAAGTTTATGAGCAAATTCCCTTGAAAATACTTCAAGAGCTTTCCTTAACTGAACCACCAAGGATTGTAAGTCCAATATGTCTGTACTACTGTCATTGGTCTCTTCTGTTTCTGCTATGAAAATACTTAAGCAGTTTCCAACACAGGTCTCAGGTAAAGGTGGGTTTGTCCTTTTACGAATATTTATTGCTTGGCCTACCTTGGAGCGTGTTTTGGTTATTCCCAGGTTTATTCTTGATGATGTTGTTGCACATTTCCATATGAGTGCCAATACTGCCTCCACTCTTGTTGGTTGCTCCACCAGTTTGCTTGAAGCTTTGGCCTTCAGTTTTGTGATATCTGAGGATTCAAACACATACCTACGTACACCCAATTCAATTTTGGTTTCTCAGTAACCAATGTTTACTATTTTATTGGTATACTTTTAAAACTTATGACCAGTTGAGTTGAGAAGTATAACAAGTTGTGAGGGTCGACATTGTATTTTAGTTATCTTAAAGAAGACCATTTCTAACATATTTATAAATTTGATCACTTTCGGAAATCCTATTGTAATACTCGGATACTTATTTATCTGAAATATTGTATTAAGATAAATAAATGGCTATTTTTGATAGGTGAATATGTGGTCTCAAATATTTGGTTATAAAATAGCCTAAAAATATTATGATAAATCCTTAAGGGTGTAATACCCTAAAAATCGTATTTATGATTAATATCATAAATTAGGAAATAATACCTATTGAAAATAGGTGAATATGTGATTTCAAAAAGAATGTTAAATTTATCTTATTTTC
This sequence comes from Acacia pycnantha, assembly GCA_025563575.1. Taxonomy (NCBI): domain Eukaryota; kingdom Viridiplantae; phylum Streptophyta; class Magnoliopsida; order Fabales; family Fabaceae; genus Acacia; species Acacia pycnantha. Next base: position 17,525 of record JAMWYP010000099.1, on the reverse strand, counting down.
TAAAGGAAAATTTCTTGGAAATTAGGAAAAATCAATAATGTGTCAGAAATGACCAAAATGCCCTTGTGGAGCATAAAATGACTTAAGGAAATTATGAAAAATCCTTAGAGTCAATAAAATAATTATTAAAAATTAGAGAGTATGTTGTCTCTAATTTAAACAATTTTTGGGATTTATTTCCTTGGAAAATAGTGAGGGAAAAATTTAAAAGTATTCCGGGATCATTATTGACCCCGTGATTATAGATATTTTATGTAAAGCATAAAATACCAATGTAAGTGCAAAAGTTGTGAGAAAATGAGTTATTCTAATTAAGAAAATTATCGATAGTTAGTGGGTAATTAAATAATTACTGGCTAATTATTTGGTCTTAAACAAAGGAAAATCCAAAGATAATTATGTAAAACCCTATAATTAGTGGTTTATGGCTAAAATTAGCATAAAATATATTTTCTAATTAATTGGAAAATATGAAGAAAAATATATGAGATTGATTAATTTTAAGCCTAAAAACAGGTATGGACCAATAGGGAAATTTTGTAAAATAATTATATAAAATAATTATAATATAATATTTATTAAATAAATATAATAAAAACGAAAATAAATTAAAAAAGGGGCAGAATTTTTGACTGAAATTTTTGAATGGAAGAGGATAAGAATGGTGCAAAATAATATCTAGATATTAAGTATTAAAATAATAATATAAATTGTGATATTTTGGTGAAAAAGCAAATAGGATAAATGACCACCGATAGAGATTAAATCCTATCTAGAAAACCATGAGCAAGGTTTCTAAGGTCAGAGTATTTTATAGACAAGTGAATTTTTATCTCGGAGTGGGCTGTCTCCGAAGTCATTTCCGAAACCGACGGAACAATAAGGGAATAAGACGAAAAGGACAAAGGAGTAGTTGAGGAAATGAAAACCTATAGAAAATAAATCTTAACTCAATATCTGGGGATGAGTTGATAAGCAACTGGACGTTTTATGAATCAGTGAATTTTTGTCCCGAAGTTGATGATTCCGGAAATGATTTCCGTAACCGAGCTCGTTTTTTGAGAAACTTCAGCAGGGCCGTGGAAGACCTGAAAGGGGTCAAAAATTTATTTAGCCTGGACATTTCTAATGAGTAAGAAAAGATCTTCAAAGTTGTGATTCCGGATTTTTGAGATTTTACAAGATTACGCGATTCGAACACCGAACCGGGACTTTATCGGTGTAAAATCTTCTAGAATGATGCAAGGTGGAAAAATGACAACTCATTTTGTTGACTTGGGAGGCCATGCAGGTCGGCCATGAAGATGCTTGGTGGAGAAAGAAGCTTGAACAAAAAGATAGAATGTATGGTTGAAAGTGAATGGAAGTTTTGGAGAAAATTACCTAAGTTGGCCCAAACTTTGCCTATAAATAGAGGCCACCTCCAAGCATAATTCTCACACCAAATTGCTTAGCCAATTTTGAAATTTGAGAGATCTTGGAGAGGAGGAGGAGTCCGGGGAAATTTGTAGCGAAGCTCTGGGTAAGTTTTTCGGTACCGAGTCTTAAGTTCTAGTTTTCGATTCGGTAGTTATAGTAGAAATGCTAGTTTAGTCTTTAATCTTCCAAGTATGATTAGATATCATATGTTAGGGGTATTTTAGTCATTAATTTCAAAAATCATGATGGGGTCAGAGTTATGGCAAAATTTTGGAAGATTAGAGTCAAAGTAGCGAAGCGCTGACGAAATTCCGCCGATTAGGGGCTCAGGGGTAAAATGGTCATTTATGACTAAAGTGTCATTCGTAATGATAGATTCTTAATAAATGCGTTGTTATCTTGATAGGATATCCCTGATTACATTATGATCAACTGTCGTACAGTATTCCAACAGAAGTACCGTTTACCGTCAACGAAGGTACGTTCGCGTACTGTAACACTAACTCTGATGGGTATGGTATGCTTGTATGGTATGTGTGTATGGTATGACGTGAGTATGGTATGTGTATATGTGGTGTGTTGTTGGAATGCGTATTATGTTAGAAAATAACTGTATGCATGCTGGGAGCAATATATCTGTAAGGCTGGGAGCGATACAACTGTAATGCTGGGAGCGATACATTTGTGAGGCTGGGAGCGATATATCTGCATGCTGGGAGCGATACATGTGCATTGGTTGGGTGTGATTTATATGTTGTGTTAATGTTGTTCTGTAACCCATATGTGTGTATGTATACATGAGGTTAACCGTTACCTGAGATCCGGTGCGGATCTCAGCTCTTAACATAGCATCAGGGTCGGAAGGACCGAGGACCGAGGAGAGAGGAAAGCAGCAGGTTCAAGGATCCGGCTGAAGACTTTCTGTTGTTACTCTTTACTTTTGAAAACTCTCGGTCACTGTACCGCTTCTGTAATTAGCGAGTGGGCATTTTGAATATAAGTATCAGTTACACTCTTGCTCCGATGCTCTACTCTGATGAAAAAAAATTATACTGCTTTTGAAAAACGGGATGTTACAAAAGGGCAGTAAAATAATTATTAAAAATTAGAGAGTATGTTGTCTCTAATTTTAGTAATTTATTAAATTATAACCTTGGAAAAAGTGAAGGGCAAAAATCAAAAAGTATTTTGAGGACCAAAATGCCCCCATGATTTTTAATATATTACATGGGACATAAAATACCAATGTCAGTTAAATAGTTGTGAGATAATGGTTAATCCTAAATAAGAAAATTATCAACAATTGGTAAAGGATTAAATAGATAATTAATGGCTAATTATCTAAGCTTAATTAAGGGAATATCCAAGTTAAATTGTGAAAAACCCTTTAATTAAATGTTAATGGCTAAAATTAGCGTAAAATACACTTGCTAATTAATTGAAAAAGATTAAGAAAAATTAGTGAGACTAAGTACATGAAAATCCTTCATCCTAGAAAGTTGCTAATCATGTGATTAGGGCACTAATTAAACTTGTAAATCAAATTAGAAAAAATTAAATAATGGTCAAGGGTTAAGATGTAATCTAATAAAACAAGATCAAAGGTTTAAAATTATTCAAGTAATTTTTAAAGCCTAAATCCATGTTAATTGATATGGACCAATAAGAGAATTTTGGGGAAAATAAATATAAGATAATTAGAATATTAGAAATTAATTAAAACAGAAAAATAATATATATATATATATATATATAGCCGAAATTTTGGTCAAGAAGAGGATAAGAATTTGGCAAAATAATATCATGATATTTTTGATGCAATTGGTATTAAAATACTAATATAAAATGTGAAAAGCAAATAGGATAAATGAGAACCGATAGAAATTAAATGTTATCTCAAAATCCTTGGATTAGGTAGCTAACATCAGGACTTATTATAAACAAATTTTTAGCTCGGAGTAGGTTACCTCCGAGGTTATTTCGGTAACCGAAAAGGGTTATACTAGACTGGCTGAGAAGCTATCTGATATTCAAAAAGCAAATCAGATAAATGAAAATCTATAGAAACTAAGCCATAACTTGAAATCCAGGGATGAGGTGGTAAACATCTGGGCATATTATGAATCAGTGGATTTTTGTCCCGAAGATGTTGTTACTCGAAGTGATTTCCGTAACGGAAGACGTTTATCCGAAAATTTTCGGCAGGCAAGGAAATGCTCTGAATGGGATCAAAAATTTTATTAAACCAAATATTCTTAAAGAAGAAGTTTAGATCTTCTGGAAGTTGCTAATGAATTTTTGAGATTTTCTAAGATTACGCGATTAGAACACCGAACAGAAAGATTTATCGGTACAAGCCCAAAAAGCAAGTGATGACCTCACATGCATGAGATCATCTTTGGAGGAGTGACATGGGGGGGGGGGGGAGTTCGGCCAACACCATGCAAGGGCCAAAAGTTTGCCATTTCAAGAAAGCAAGATCCAAGGGTCCAAATTCCATATGAAAAAGTATGAATAGTGTCTTGAAATTACCTATAAATAGCCCTCTTCCATTTGCATAATTCTTCACACCAATTCCTCTTTCTAGTTCAAAATTTCCTAGAGAGAAGAGAGAAGGAAGAGCTTGGACAAAGTTGTAGCGAAGCCCTGGGTAAGTTCTTCGGTCCTTAGTCTTAAGCTTTAGTAGTTCTTTCGGTTGTTATAGTAGGAATGTTAGTTTAGTCTTTAATCTTCCAAGATAGTTTGGATATCATGTTTTAGGGATAAATATTATATTTATTTCAAGAATATGTTGGAGAAAGAGTTATGTCAAAATTTTGGAAGATTAGAGTCAAAGTAGCGAAGCTCTGGCGAAATTTCGCCGATTAGTCAAACTAGGGGCAAAATGATAATTTGTACCTAAAATGCCTGTTATGATGTTGATCACTGATAAATGTGATATTATCGTGATAGGATATCTGTGATCAAGTACCGCTGTTGTACCGCTGTCGTACCGCTGTCAAACGTGCTGTTTTCCGTCAGAAGTACCGTTTTCCGTCAAACGTACCAGAATACCGTCAACGAAGGTACGGACGCGTACTGTAACACTAACTCTGTGCTGCTCATATACATATATGTGATAGATACGTTCATAGGCTGAGGCTCTGTTTAGGGTCGTCATTTATACATACAGCTTTACACGGGTTATAGTCATGATAATGTCGTTATGTTTTCCTAGCGCTGAGGACACGTGTTATGATCGTGGCACTGGGTATGTGCAGACTGTTGTTGTTGGACTTTACATACTGCTCTGTGCTTATGTTCTGTCATTATTATGATCATGCATCTGCTCTGTGCTTATGTAGTGATATACTGCTGTTATGATATGAATATCTGTTGTCCATATACGGTTTTATTTGAGTATAAGGTTAACCGTTACCTGAGATCCAAATGGAAATTGGATCTCAGCTGTAGCTTCAGGGTTGGGAGGACCACGGATTGGTGAGAGGGGCAAGCAGCAGGAGTAGGCTTCCGGCTGGAAATTTATTTATCGCTTACGTATTTACTTTTGAACACTAGGATGACTGTATCAATACTATTACACTATAGTTAATGTTTTATTATATATGGTTCAGTTACTCACTCGCTCCAATGCTTTACTCTGATTTAAAAAAAAAAAAAAAGTTCCGCTTTAAAAATTGGATGTTACACCTATCCTCAAAGTTACATATCTTCATCGTTTTACCTCTAAATTAATAATTACCACTCTGGTTCTTGTTATAAGTCTGATTTATCTAAATTTTTTTGTCTTAAATATAAGTTCACCATGAGAGTCATTAATGATTGTTTTTCAATTATACCCTTATTGAATAAGTCATAGAAAATTTACCAAAAGTATATATCTTCTTTTTCAATATTCATTATTAAATAAGGGTGAATTTGAAAAAATCAATCAATTTTAGACATAATAAATATATCAACATCCGTATCTTGGAATGTAAGGTTTGGTCAAATTTGACTCAATACATTTGTGGTAGTTGAAAGAAAGAAGCAACCTTAATTTTGCTTGACTAATACATTTGCGTGCACGTGTAAATTATATTACTACTACTGCTAATCAAATATCTGAAGTTATATTTCTTAAGTCTCTCAAATCAAGATCCTTCTTCTATAACCCAAAACAAAAAAAAACAAAAACAAAAACAAAAATCCTTGCCATTGCAAAATAACTATCAGGGATGACTTTTCATATCTGTTTATGAGGATAATATATAAGAGCGTGGTAGTATATTCTAAATAACAAAGACAAGATGATCATTTGCCATCACAGTACAACGATCAAATTTTGATTCACGGGTTGGGATTTCCTAATTCAAGATTTGAACTTTTGAACAAAGCCATTAGTTATGAAGAACTAAAAAGAAAGTGGCGTATAGATATAGTACCTTCTTCTGATGCAATTCAAAATGGGTTTGAACTCTGAAGGTGGTAGATCTTTTGAAAACTCCATGGAAGGGAAATGAGATTCCATAACATACTTTGGAAGCATAGACTCAGTCATGCACCCAATAGCAGTACAAGACCATGCCTTAATGAACGAACCAATTGTTGAAGCATCAGCAATCTTGTGAGAAAAGGACACACCAATAGCCAAACCTCCACAATCAAACAAATTCACTTGAACTTTCACTAAAAACCCACTTCCTAAATGGGCATCATCCACAGGCACAAAATGGTGTCCTAAGTCAGCATCGGGTTGTTTAAGGACGTCGGAGACGAAGCCATGGACACTAGCCTCGCAAAACTCGACACCTTCATCGTTACATTCAATTACTTTGTTTTCTTTGACTCTCCCCGCTAGTGGATAGAAGTAGGTTAGAGTCTCAGACAAGGACGTCTTTAGCCTCTCACTCACACCCATCGTTAGAAAATTTATTTTCAATATTGGGATAGAAAAACAACATTCGAGTGTGAAATATAGGACAAATCTGATCAACGAAAGAGAGCTTGTAAATTCTAAGGTTTTGGGGTGTTGGAAAAGATGGCTTTATTGTTTGTGTGGACACTGTTCTGTAGTAGAACACAAGTGTCTAGCCTTTGGGGCTAGGTATGATTGATATTGGATCAAAGGTGGCGTCCACTGGTATCTATGGGGGAGATAGCAGCGGTCGCCGGTAAATCACTGTGCTACACAGGGGTGGCTTTCGCCGAGGGTGATGTGTGTGCACGGTGGAACGAACTGTATGAATGTAATGTTCGGCGTGAGGACATACACGGGAGATAACCTCCTATATATAGAGGTCACCTAGGGTTTTGCTTACCTTGAGTCCTTCCACTTTGTGATCGTGCCTCCTCCCCCCAAGCTCAGGAGTTCGGGTTTCTGAGCTGCTGAGATTTTTCTATCTCGGGCTCTACCCGTTGTGTCTATCTCGGTTTTGGCTAAGTTCCAAGAACTAATTCCCGACTTGCCTTATCTGCAGGACCTCAGGAATTAGTCTCGGGCTTTGTCTTTTACCGGGTTTCTTGATCGCGATCCCTAGTTGTTTTTGTAATAATGCTGCCGTGTTTGCTTCGTACCAACGGCTTACTTGCTTTACTCGCCTGTCGTTTTGCCCACCGGACTGTATTGACTTTTGTCTTTTTGAGGATTTCCTATTCAGCATTGTCCCCAAATTTTGACGGATGGGGACACACAGCGCATGGCGTATCGCTTCTCATCCGACACTATGTCATTATTCCTTTTCTTGGAACTCGCATCACCATTTTTCCATCCTATCCTTATTTAATGTGCGTGCCATTCATTGCTTACTCACGTTTCTTAACGTTAATAATTTCTTTCCACGGGACCGAAACGTTATGGGAACCGAAATGTCCTCTCCCTTAAATGTCCCATCAACTCGCCGTCGACCCTTACGATCTCCCGGGCTATAAATAATTTCATCATTCCTCATCTTCTTGTGCCCTGGTCTGCCCCACCTTTTCTTTCTTAACAAATGCTGCTAAGGAAGATGAGCTTACCAACGAGAACTTCAGCGGCCTTTATTCTTCCGGTCATGTGTGGAAAAGACAACGATCGAAGAAGAAAAGAAAACCCCTCCAAGGACTACAACCTTGGTTTCGAACGCGTTGCCAGTCTTCAAGCATATTCCATGGTGGGCGCCTGGGATCTCAAACGCCTTTGCCAGTCTTCATGTCTGGTTCAATGTCGTACAGGGTCCTGGGGAGACCGAAGCTGCATTTGAGCATCTTCTAGTCAGAATTTTCCCTCCACCAAGGGAGGCCCGAGGCCTGATTAGCAGTTCCCCTGGACTTCTCTAAGCATTCCTAGGGTCTGCTGCATATTTGGTGGGAACTTCAGGCAACAAGATGGGGTCACCTAATAACAATGCAGTCTCCGGCGCAAACTAACCCATCCAAGGCGTGATGGATAGCTAGCCACCATCAACTGTTGTAATTAGTGTGTTCATAAACGTCCTTTACAAGCTTTGGCCCCCTTATTGTACTGTGTTGTTGTAATTGTCCTTGTAAATGAGCTAGGCAACGTGTTTCTTTGTAAGAAAACCATGTTACCTGTTTGAGCATCAATAAAGGCTATCCTGCTATCCACTTGTATCTGTTGCTGAGTTCCTCTTGTGCAAATGTCCATATTCCGCATTTGATTTCCTAACTAACTCGGCTGTTTGGACCTTACGTTTTTCTCGTATCCCGGTGTATTGCATTCCTAAACAACCCGTGTTAGAAAACCACCGAAAATTGCAATGTGCTGCTGCCTCGAATATATCACCCCGGTCTTAACCGCTGTGACCCATCTCGAGTTGCTAATGTTGACCGACTTCAATTGAAATGCCTTAGTTGATTGTGAAAAGACATATTTCTTTATTAGCCTGACACGTTGTTACGTGTAACCATGCCTCTAACCCTGCGCACCTGTCAGTAGGCGTTTGAAAACCGAACCAAATTAATGCGCAAGTTGCTTCAGAGAGAAATTCGTACATCATCTGGACCCTGCCTCCTTGCGCGTGGCCATCACTCTTCTTGACGTTTTCAATTCAAAAGAGAGAAAATCCACATAATCTCTGAACTCTGCCTTCGCGCGCGTGGCCATCACTCTTCTTGGCGTTTTGAATTCCAAAAAGGAGAAATCCACATAACCTCCGGACTCGCCTTCTCGCGCGTGGCTACCACTCCTCTTGACGTTTTGAATTCAAAAGTTTCTCAATTTTTGAAAAATCAAAGACTATATATTTCTTCGTTGTGCCACCGCCTTACGCAAGAAAAAGAAAGTCACGCCTCTTCTTCTTTGCTTTTCGCAAGACCTTCCGCAAAGACCCTAATCGTTTTTGTCGTTGCTTCGCTGAATTCCTCGGTCGAGGTAAGATCGTATTTTCCTTAACTTTTATATCTTTTGGTTCCTCGCTTGTCGATATACGCGAAAAATTTTCCAAGCCTCGCGTCGCTATCTTGGATATATTTCGCCGAGTTTTTGGCATATCTGTTTCGTCGAATAGTCTTTGCTCCTTACTCCTGCTAGATTGCCATCTTCTTTGTCCAAATGATAGGTTTTTAATTTGGTTGCTACGTCCCCAATTTTTCCTTCTGCCACCCCAGGAATTGTTACGATCTCACCGATAACATTTCCCAAGAGATGCAATGTGCACAGGCTAGCTTTAGGCTTGCTCTTGTTTCGATATGATTGGCCCTTACGAGTGTGGCTTGTATGCTAACCTTGCCCTTTCCTTGCATTATCTAGGTTTAGATGGCATCCTCTTCTCAGATGCAATCATCACCTTCCGTGGATGATTGCGGTTCTTCCTGTCACCCGGAATCCCAACTCTCCCAAGAAAGCTGTCCACTGCAGGGTGACCGAAGTGAAGAACACCCTAATCGACACGGACTTTCCTTCCCTTGGCGTAAGAGATGGCGAAGGGTACTCAATAAGGCTTCCTCTGGATGCCGAGTCGGTTGCCACCGTTCGACCCCGGAAAAGCCAACCTCACGTGCCCCATTTCTTTTTCTTTTACCGAGATGTTTTCGTTCAGCTTGGCGTAAGATTTCCCTTATCGGACTTTCAAATTTGCCTACTGAATCACCTGCATCTAGCCCCCACCCAACTTCATCCCAATGGTTGGGCTTTTGCCATAGCCTTTGAGAATCTTTGCCGGGATAAAGTCGAAGCCCACCCTTTTAAGTGTCCGTGGTTCCTTCGCCTTGATAAGTGTGGGGAGTTAGAAGGTGTATTCCCTTATATTGGACAAATACCCACCATAAGTTCAAAGCCGCAGACTTCGCCCCCTCCCGTCTCTTACGAAGCCAGGAAGCGTCGGTTGTGAAACTTACCGAGCTTTCCAAAGACACTTAAATCTCGATGGACCACGCCGATCACATTCCCACCGTTCTTGTTCGTAGACGCGGACAAAAGAGTATGGGATTATGTGTAATTAAAAAATTTGGCGACGTATATCTTGTCCTTCATTACCACGACCGACATCGTTTGTTGTTTCTATGCGGGGCGTCAGATGGGAAGACCTGATTTTCTTGAAGCCTTTGACGAGGGCGCCGCTGGCTGAAACGGCCATCAACCCCTGCTCAAGCACTTGCCCTTCATTAGCGAGATGAGCCCACCGTGAGTGGCGGAGCTCCAATCCCAGGGGAGCAGGTGTTGTGAAAAAACTCCGAAAGCGTTCCGCGCCCAAAGGTGGATCAAAAAATGATGAAAAAAGGAGGCGGGTGCCCAAAAACAAAAACGTTGCTGGAGAAGAAACCGTTGTGATTCCTGCACCGCCCTCACCTGTTAGAGAGGTTCCTACTTCTATTCCTGCCGAGGCCTCACCCCTTAGAGAGACTCCTACCACGGGTCCCATGGAACGACAAGCCTACAAGGCGGCTTCCTTAATTCGGCCTTATGCTGCTCTCAGGATTCAGAACGCTCTTCGGCTAAGGTCCGTGAATGACTTGAAGCAGCAAATCTCCACGCTTGAACAATAGTCTCGAGCTTGAGAGGAAAGAAAAGAACGAACTCCTTCTGAGAACCACAATTTGAAAAGCAATGCGGATCTGCCCAAGGTTCTTGCTTAGAGGGACCAAGCCCAACAGAGCTGGAGATAACCCGAGCCGAGAAGAGAAGGTGCGTACGAGACTTGATTGCCCTTAACAAAAGATTTGCCACGGCGGTGGAACATATTGCTATTCTGAAACCAATTTGTCTTTCTCACAAAACAATCGGCCAACACTCAAGCTGAATTGAAACGGCCCGGCTTGGATTAGATGCCAAGCGGCGAGTTAGCCCATGCCCAAGCCGAGGTACTCCGCCTATCAAACATTTGTCGGGAGGATGTGCTTCTTAAAGAGAAAATGATCTCGGACAATGAACACCTTGCCGGCGTTCTTAAAGAAAAGATGACGAGTGGCCGTGCCGAACAAAGATTGCAAAATATAGCCAAATCGGGCGTTTATCTTTTGAAAATGCTGTGGCTCGGATTCGGGTGCTCAATCCCACTTGTCAATCTGAATCTGCCGGGTTACATCTTCGGCTTATGTTAGCGGCAAAGGCAAGTTGATTCCTCCTGGTGGCGAAGATAGCGATGCGAGTCATCTTCCCGACACATTCGCGGGTTTAAGCGCTTCTCGGTTTGCTTTTAGTAAAGCACCGGGGGCTTTATGTGCTCCCTTATATTTTTTTTTATTTTTCTCCCAAGATACGTAATTTTATCGCTTTTCGCCCGGAATTGCTTGTGTTGTTGAATTAAAGCGGTATGCTTAATTTTGGAAACCGGGTTTTTTACTATCCCAGGTTTTCACATTCCCGACTTACACGATTTTGGAAACTGGATTCTTAAACATCCGGTCTCTACGTGTTTTCAACTTACACGATTTTGAAACCCGAATTCTTAATCATCCCGGTTTCAACGTGTTTTCATCGTACATGATTTTGGAAACCGGATTTTCAAGTACTCTGGTTTCTACATGTTTTTATCTTACACGATTTCGGAACCCGAATTCTTAAACATCCCTGATTCAACGTGTTATCATCGTACATGATTTTGGGAAGCCGGATTTTCATTATCTGGTTCCTACATGTTTTTATCGTACATGATTTTGGAAATCGGATTTTTAGGCATCCCGATTTCTACATGTTTTTATCACACATGATTTTGGAAACCGGATTTTTAGGCATCCCGATTTCTACATGTTTTTATCACACATGATTTTGGAAACCGGATTTTTAGACATCCCGATTTCTACATGTTTTTATCACACATGATTTTGAAACCGGATTTTTAAGATCACGGCTTCTACATGTTTTTATCACACATGATTTTGGAAACCGGATTTTTCAAGATTCCGGCTTCTACATGTTTTTCAAAACGAGATGACAATTCTATCGTAAAAAGCGTGATCGGTCCATTCTTTATTCATCCATCCGCGTTTACGAAACGCCACACGTTTAAAAGAAAAGAGCAACACACGCCACTTTCGAAGTTTGCCGACATCCGATCTGAATGCTTCACTATAATAAACTTTCAACTTATCCGCGTTCCATGTTCGCTTTATCGCCTTGCCTTGCAGCATTTCTAGCTTGTAAGCGCCTTTACCAAGGTTCTCGGTGACTCGGTATGGGCCTTCCCAATGTCTGCCCTTCGAAGTACGAGGCTCCCTTTGTCAAAAGCTCGAGGTCGAACCTTCTGGTTGTAACGCGTTGATATTAGTTGCTTGGTCAAGCTAAATCTCGGCAATGCGCCGCAGTTCGAACTTCGTCAATCGATCTAGTTCGACGGCAATCGCATTACCATTTTCTTCTTCATTTTGTAACGCCGTGACTCGCCTCCAAGATGATTCTCCAATTTCAACCGAATCATGGCTTCGCACCCATATGTCGGCTTGAGGCGTTTCACCGGTTGATGTCCGGACACTTGTTCGATATCCCCATAAGGTATAAGGCAACCGGTCCACCCAGACTAGACGTGGCATCTTCCACCCGCTTTCTCGGCCATCCACAATGATCTTATTAGCCGCCCTGCCGCCCATTAGACTGTGGATGTTCTACTGATGCGAAGTGATGCTTAATATGGAAATCAGCTACCAACTTTCGAAAGCTTTTATCAATAAACTGTGTTCCGTTGTCCGTAACGATTTCGGCTGGGATGCCAAAACGTGCTATGATGTTTCTTTGTAAAAACTTTTGCACCCTACTTGATGTGATTGTGGCGACAGGTTCCACTTCAATCCACTTTGTGAAGTAATCAACCGCCACGATGAGCCATCGTAACTGTCCGGCAGCCCGTTTGAATGGTCCTAGGAGATCCATTCCCCATTTGAAAAACCATGGCGCAGTAGATTGTTTGAAGAGTGGCGGAGGTGATCCGATAGAGTTAGCATGCCTTTGACAACCTGCCGCATTTTTGGACATGAGTCTTAGCATCGGCCGCTAAGGTGGGCCAAAAGTAACCACCCGTACCGCCTTCCCGGCCAAAGCCTTAGCCCCATGTGGTGACCATTTATTCCTTCGTGAATTTCCAAAGAAGACATATTGGGCCTCATTCGCCGCCAAGCATTTCATCATTGGAGAATGCATTCCTTTCCTGCACAACCGGTCATTAACAAGTGTATACGAGGCCGCCGATCTCATGATTTTTTTCGCCTCTAATGACTCGTCCAGAGAATTCCTCTCTCAATGTAATCTACAATGGGTTTCCTCCAATCGCCATTATCTGAAATCAGCATCACGCAACTAGGTTCTCGAAGATTTTGTTGCACAATGGTGCGGTGACTTCTGTGGCTCTTGGTGCTTGCCAATTTGGATAACACATCGGCCCTAACATTGTCTCCTCTTGGAATGTGTGCTACGTGACTTCGTCAAACTCCGTAATAACCTCCTTTACCTTTCCCTGTATTTGATCATCAACGGTCCTTTCGCTGGTAGGTCCCATTGATTTGCGAAGCTACCAACCGAGAGTCCGTGGAAACATGCACTCGCGAGCTCCACTTTCCTTAGCTTGGAGCAAACCCGCTATCAATGCTTCATACTCGCTTGGTTATTAGACGTTGAGAAATTAAAGCGCAGGATAACTCAAGAGCAATACCTTCCGGACTCTCCACGATGATCCCCGCTCCACTCCCTTTGGTGTTTGACGAACCGTCTACAAACAAACTTCCAAGTATCCCGATCTTCCCGCCTGGACCGGGGTCAACTCCATTATGAAATCCGCCAACGCCCGGGACTTGATCGCGTGTCGAGCCTCATATGTAATGTCAAATTCGACAACTCAATGGCCCAACCTACCATCCGTCCGGCTAGGTCCTGGCTTATGAAGGATCTGTCGTTGTGGGTGGTTAGTGCGAACAATGACGGGATGGCTCTGGAAGTACGGTCGAAGCCGCCGTCATTGCTATTAGTAACGCAAATGCCATTTTCTCTACCTTCGATACCGCAACTCGAGCCTTGCAAAGCTCTTCCTACAAAGTATATAGGACTCGGCCTTCCGTTGTTTCCCTAACCAGGCGCGGCGCTTACAGCCTCGTTCCCTACTGATAAGTATAGGATTAAGCTTTCTCCTACCAGGGGTCTGGTCAGTACCGGAGGTGAAGACAAACACTGCTTGATTTTGCCAAAAGCTGCTTCGCATTCAGCCGTCCATCCCCCAGATGCTTCCTTTTTCAATAATTTAAAGAAAGGAAGAGAGCTCTCCGCGGATTTAGGCAAGAAACGGGTTAATGCAGCCAAGAATCCTAGGAACTTTCCTGATGGCACTCCGAACGCGCACTTCGCCGGATTGGCGAATCTTATACCTTCTGAGCTTGTCGAATGTCTGCCGTAAATCATCAATGTGGTTGGCCTCATTCAAAGATTTGACAATCATGTCGTCAATATACACTTCCACATTCCGACCAATCTGATCTTCGAAAACTCGGTTCATCATTCTCTGGTACGTGGCTCCTGCATTTTTTAACCCGAAAGGCATCACATTATAACGTACTTCGCCTTCTCGGTGATGAATGCCGTCTTCGCTGGGTCCTCGGATGCATAGCAATCTGATTATACCCGAGTACGCGTCCATAAATGATAATAACCGAAAACCGGAAGAACTCGTCCACTAGGCGGTCAATATTTGGCATCAGAAAGGAGTCTTTTGGGCACACTTTATTTAAATCTTTAAAATCCGTGCAAACCCTCCACTTCCCATTTGGTTTTTTCACAAGGACCACATTAGATAACCATGTGGTGTACTCAGTATTTCTCGGATAAAACCGGCTTCTAACAACTCTCGCAACATGTGCTTCCAAAGCGTTTCGCCTGTCTTCCCGAGCTTAAACCTTCTCGGGACACGGGGTTGGACTCCTCCGGATTGCTAACTCATGACAACAAAAGTCTGGATCAATCCCGGGTATCTCCGAAGGTTGCCATGCGAATACGTCTCTATTGTTCCTGAGGAGTGTTTCGAGCTCTTCTCTCATCCCGGGATCCAAAGCCTTGCCAATTTTAGTGATTTGACCGTGCTCTGTACCGAGAAGGAAATCCTCCACCTCTCCAGCTTGGTTCTGTCTTTTGCAATTTCTCCTCTTTGCGAAGATCCAACTCGACCAAATTTACCGACTTCCACGCGTGTCCGCGGCCGGGTGCGTTGGCGGGTTGAATCTTTTTGACTGTGTTGAAGTAACAACGACGAGATTCTTTACGGTCTCCTTTTACCGTAACGATTTTATTTTTCCTGCTAATCATCTTAAGTTTTTGGTGCTTTGATGATACCAACATATCCCAATTGTGAATCGTTGGCCGTCCCAGGATGATGTTGTAAGAAGAAGGAAAGTCTGCAACTATAAATCGGACTCTCTGTCGTTGAAAGCATTCCTATCCCCCAAGGTGAGTTTAAGATCTACGTACCCTTTTGGACGAGTGTCCTGACCATTGAACCCGGTTAACATGGTCCTGCATGGTTTTAACACGTCGGAATCAAAATTCATTCTCTTAAACGCATCCTGCAGGATGATGTCCACGGCACTTCCATTATCCACGAAGATCTTTTTTACGGCAATTGACCGGCGTCCCGTTATCACCAAACCATCATGATGCCCGGGGCAACGTCTTTCAAATCCTCATCCGTGAAACATAACACAGGAGATTCGGGCTTGTTAATGTCCTTTTTAAATGTTGGAGCATCTTTAATTGACAATACTTCCTTCAAATACTTCCGTCTCTGGCTAGACGAATCCCCTCCGCCATTCACAAAACCTGGTTTTGTCGGCCGTTGCTCTCTTACAAGAGCAGAGGTCTTTCCACCTTCTTCATTTCGGTCGCCCGAGCTTCTTTCCATAGTTTTTTGCAGGAGATTTTTAACGGTGTATACACAGTCGAACATGGGTTCCGGGTTTTACCACCAGTTTCTAGGCTACGCGAGTCTTCTGTAAGAATCTTGGTGATTTCTTTCCGGTTTTCCCTTTCCGGCGCGTTGGGCTCTTGGCCCTTTCTTTTCGGCGTTGCCTTCTCCATTTACTCTAAATCAAGATATTCTTGAGATCTATCATGAAAGTCGGCCAAGGATGTAGGCGCCGTTTCATGATAGACTTCTTAGCAGGATGAGACATCCAATCCGGCTATTATACAATGCAAATTTACCTCTTCCTTGATCCGGAATCTGCAATGCTACACTTGTTGAAGCGATCAAGGTATTTGCTCAATGCCTCTCCCGAGCCTTGCCTAACTTGAGCCAATTGGAACTCTGTTTTCGGTGCCGCCTGCGGTTGCGAAATGCGTCAGAAACTTTTGTTCCAAAGTCTTCATGTTTGGGATAGACAAATATGGCAACGAATGAAACCATAATTGCGCCGCTCCGAACGTTCTGCAAAAAGTCGGGGTACCACGTCTCGTTTATTCCCTTGACCATAATCTCCATTTTGAAGTTGTTCGGATGTATCAATGGGTCTGGGTCCCATCATGGGTAACTCCTCGAATTCAATCCCTTAGGATATATTGCCGCCATAACTTTATCGTGAGGCGACCCAAAATTTTATCTTCATCCGCCTCGCCCAACGCCTTTTGGGAGGCGGGGATGCAACATTTGTTCCTTGTCGATATGTTCCTTGGCGACCCGCTCTTAGCCACGGTATCCGTGCTTTTAACCGTTTCATGGTGGATCTTGTGGCCGGCTTCCTTCTCTCGGTCTTTTTGTTCACCAACCACGACGTGCTCTACTCTCGGTTTTCATCTGGTTGATCCGCACACCTGTCTCCACAGCATATTTTGACGTTCCAATTCTTCTCGAATAATCCGAGTGTTCTCGTCTTTTTGCCGTTCATGTCGGTATTCCATGCCGTCTATACGCCGGATCAACGCTCCTATCGTATTATGAAGCAGGCGTAAGTCAGGATGCTCCACCTGGAATTCTCGAGAAGGATGAGGAAAACCCTCCACTTGAATTCCTTGACGTGCCAGGTGCAACTCCCGATTTGGATGGGAAGAATTGGCAGTGTCCTCTGTCTCGATATCGACTGGTTTCTTCCCCCCATCTCGCTCGGGTCTACCGAATGAGTGTCGCGAAAGCGTCCGGGTTAGAAGGTTGCTGCGGTTCATCTAGTGGCGCGCGAGTGGTCGCGTTGCATTGGTGCGACTTCTAGTGCTGGCGGCCATATTCAGTGGTTACGAATAGCTTTCTGATTTTAGGAATCGAGTTGTTAACGATCCCCACGGACGGCGCCAATGTTCTGTAGTAGAACACAAGTGTCTAGCCTTTGGGGCTAGGTATGATTGATATTGGATCAAGGTGGCGTCCTTTGGTATCTATGGGGAGATAGCGGCGGTCGCCGGTAAATCCTTGTGCTACACGGGGGTGGCTTTCGCTGAGGGTGATGTGTGTGCACAGGTGGAACCAGTGTATGAATGTAATGTTCGGCGTGAGGACATACCGGGAGATAACCTCCTATATATAGAGGTTACCTAGGGTTTGCTTACCTTGAGTCCTTCCATTGTGATCGTGCCTCCTTCTCAGCCACGATCGTGCGCCATTCCATTCTGCATAATTCTTGGAGTCACGGCACCTTGTGAGGTGGGCGACGGAGCGCGACTTGCGGGAGGCTTCCCGGGAGAGTCCTTCTATTGGGCCTTCCTCTGGTAGGCCCATTATTTGAATCCATAA